>OY882866.1:74123503-74191003 GCA_963693515.1 Pipistrellus nathusii | reverse complement strand
GGGCGGCCCGGGGAGTCCGGTCGGGAGGAGCCTGGCGCGGGGCAGACCCCCTGGGCTGTGGGCGGGGACGGGCCGGGAATTGGGGGCGGGGTCCCCTCCCAGGTCGTGTTTCCCCGAAGTCACGTGCGCGGGGCGGGGGTGGGGGGTCCGCAGAGGGTGGGCCCCAGCAGGGCGGGGGGGGCGGGGGGCGCCAGAGGCACCCTCAGGCTGAGCCTTGGGGAGCCGCTGGGTCACCGGGTCCGAACCCCGCGGCGATGGGGGCCGCTGGGCGGAGGCTCAGCTCCCCAGGCCCCGGCCCGCGGCCCCTCGGACCCGAGCGGAGGCAGGACTCGGCCGCCCCCCAGCCCAGGCCCCGCCCAGAGCCTGGCCAAGAGCAGCAGCTGGATGGGGGGCCCCGGCCTCCGCCCCCTCCTGTCCCTCCTCCCGTCCCCCCACCTCCTGTCCTCCCCTCCTGTCCTCCCCTCCTGTCCCCCCTTCTGGCCCCCTCCTGTCCCCCCTCACGCTGGGGGACGCGCTCTGGAGCCTCAGGCCGCCCCGCCCACCCGGGTTCTGGGGACCAGGAGGCCGCCCCAGACCGCCCCGCAGTGGGAATGGGGTGGGGGGGGTTGCGTGTGGGGGGTGGGGGTGGGGGTGGAGTGAGGATGGGGGTGGAAATGGGGTGGGGATCCCGGTCCAGGGCCAGCTGAAGAGGAGCCAGGACACTCCCAGGCCAGACCTCCTGCCCCTTCCAGACCCTGAAAACACAAACAACTTTTATTGATTCCAGAGGGAGAGGGGGGGGAGGGGGGGAGATGGAGGGGGGGGAGGGAGGGGGAGGGGGGAGGGGGAGGAACATCAGTGAGAGAGAATCAGGGACCAGCTGCCTCCTGCACGACCCCCTCCTGTGGATCGAACCCACAACCAGGCCCAGCTGACAGCCATGGAGAAAGGAGCCCTCCGGCGCGCTCTGGGGGACGGAGCGGTGGGCTGGGAGGAGAGGAAGAGCCGGGTGCTCCCGCAGACAGAGCGCCCGCCACCGAAGGCTTTCCGGGGAGACACGGGACCGGCCCCGCTGGCCGCGGCCCGGCTGGGCAAGGCGGGTCCCCACACAGCTCGCTCACAGCGAGCGGCCAGGGTGCAGAGGCCCCGCGCCCCGGGGAGGGGCAGTGGTGCGGCCGCCCGGCCTGGGACTGGGGCGAGGAGGAGCGGCCCGTGGGGAGGCGGGGGGGGGGGGGGTACCCCGGGGGTGACGGAGTGAGACACCGAGGCCCCTCCCCCGTGGATCTAAAGACAAAATAACACGACAGACGGGGCTGGGGGCTCAGAGGCGGCGCCTTGCAGAGTGGCCCCGGTGCCAGGCCGGCGCGGGGTGCAGCTGGGACCCTGTCCCGCTCGGACGCCGTCAGATGGACAGAGGGTCCTCAGCGTGAGCGCCCGGGAGCTCCACCCCCTCACCGGCCTGTGCACCTGGCACTCTGACCCTGTCTGTCCGCCGCCACCGACGGCCAGACTCTCTGCACCAGAGGCTCCTTCCCACCGGGAGCCCAGACCAAAGAAACTGGACTCAATTTCTTTTTTAAAAATATTTTTTATTGATTTTTCACAGAGAGGAAGGGAGAGGGAGAGAGAGAGAAACATCGATGAGAGAGAAACATCCATCAGCTGCCTCCTGCACACCCCCCACTGGGGATGTGCCTGCAACCAAGATACATGCCTTTGAGCAGAATCGAACCTGGGACCCTTCAGTCTGCAGCCAGTGCTCTATCCACTGAGCAATCCAGTCAGGGATGGACTAACATTCTTAAGTTCAAGTTTAAAAAGTCTAAGACCAGCCCTAACCGGTCAAGGGCATGCACCTTGGTTGCCGGCACATCCCCAGTGGGAGGGTTGCAGGAGGCAGCTGATCGACGTTTCTCTCTCATCGATGTTTCTGGCTCTCTATCCCTCTTCCTTCCTCTCTGTAAAAATCAATAAAAATTAAAATAAATAAATAAATAGGCCAGGACCAGAAGGAAAACAGCCTCGAAGGCAAGGCAGCCAAGGCCGGGCTGGGCCGATGGAGGCGCCACGTGACCCGCTGGGCGGCCGCTGCCAGAGGCTGGGCTGGGCGTGACTCACCGGGGCCTGCCTGGACGGCTGCTTGGGCGGTGGCCGGCCCAGCAGCCAGGTCCGGAGGGAATGGGGAGCGGGAAGGAGCGGCGCTCAGGCTTCCGGGACCGGAAAGGCTGGTGCTCTGTCTTCAGGGTCCCGTGGCTGTGCCCGAGGGAGAGGGCGGGAGGGCCGTCACCCTCTGCCAGGCCTTTCCTCCGCCTGTGGGGCCGCAGCCTCCAGGGTCAGAGCCACAGCCAAGAGCCTCCTGGGATGGACCCGGCCTAGGGGGGACCCGGCCTGGGGGGACCCGGCCTGGGGGGGACCTGGTCTGGGAGGCAGCCATGTTCCCGGCACCAGGTCTGAGTAGACAATGGATCCACATTCTCCCTCCCCACCCCCCGTCACTGGGAGGGAGCTGGCCTCTCCATCCTTTCACACCCACGTTCCCTGTGACTCACACTGCATTCCTATTGTGAGACCAGACACTCCCCCTGGATCCGGCCCCCAGACAGCTCCCGACAGAGCCGCCTGGAGCCCTTTATTCTTATTTTTAAATATTTTTTTTGATGCCAGAGAGGAAAGGAGAGGGAAAGAGAGAGAAACATCAGTGATGAGAGAGAATCAGGGACCAGCTGCCTCCTGCACGCCCCCTGCTGGAGATGGAGCTCACCACCCAGGCACGTGCCCTTGACCAGAATTGAACCCAGGACCCTTCGGTCTGCAGGCCAACGCTCTATCCACTGAGCCACCCTGCTAGGCCGAGCCAGGAGCCATTTAAAACTTTGGGCTCCCCACCCCCAGGGTCTGGAGCCATTTGCGGGCCCAGCCCACCTGGTCCCGGGTGACCTGAACCTGTGTAATAAAAGGCTGATATGCAAATCCACTGACAGGCAGAAGGACTGGCCGCGATGAGGCGCGCTGACCACCAGGGGGCAGACGCTCAGTGCAGAAGCTGCCCCGGTGGTGAGTGCGCCCCCGAGCTCACGGCTGGTGATGCAGCCGGGGCAGAGCCTCTCCCGCCTCCCTGGCAGCTCTGAGGGGGCAGTGGACACCCCCTGAGGCTTCCGGGCTGTGAGAGGGCGCAGGCCACGCTGAGGGACCCCCTAGGCCCCGTACAGACTTCCATGCTCCGGCCTCAAGTGGATCCATAATTCCTCACCACTTTTGGCCTCGGCGTGCCTCCTCCGGGTCCCTCACCATCACCAGGTCGGCACGGCCGCCTACGGGGGGGCTGCTGGCCGGGCCCGGAGACGGTCACTTTCCATGGAGACACGCGCAGACTCCGTCCCCAGAGGTCAGACGTCACGGAACACCCACGCGGGAGCTCCGGACGCCTCTCAGCAAATATTTTCACTGATTTCAGGGCGGGAGGGAGGGAGGGAGAGAGAGGGAGAGAGAAACATCAGTGATGAGAGAGAATCCTGGATCTGCTGCCTCCTGCACGCCCCCTAGTGGGGGTGGAGCCCACACACCGGGCCTGTGCCCTGACCGGGAATTGAGCTGTGATCCGGTTCATAGGTCAACGCTGGCCGGCCGGCCGCTTCCTGCTCTGAAATGCAGCGATGCCAGCACTGCCCAGGGGGCGGGCGGGTTACCTCTGAGCACGTCCAGCGCAGAACAGGGCCTGGCGCGGCCTCCATCACTGATGAGGAGTGGGTCAGGAGCAGCACGGACCCACCGAAGGGAGCGACCTGTGTGCACGGTCAGCCCCCAGGGGCCAGGAGGTCACCTGGGAGGTCACCTGGAGGTCATGTGAAAGGTCACGTGGGTGGTCACCTGGGCGGTCACATGGGGAGTCACCTGGGGGGTCACCTGGGAGGCCACCTGGGCGGTCACAGGGGAGGTCACCTGGAGGTCATGTGAAAGGTCACGTGGGTGGTCACCTGGGCGGTCACGTGGGAGGTCACCTGGGTGGTCACCTGGGAGGCCACCTGGGCGGTCACAGGGGAGGTCACCTGGGCGGTCACCTGGGCGGTCACGGGCAGCCACGGGTGTAGAACGGAGCGGGAGTGTGCCTGGAACGAGGAAGCACGCGGAGAGGAGGAAGCACGGAAAACGGAAGCGGAGCCGCTGGTGTGGAGCCGGGTGGGGGGCGGCCATGCTGAGCACCGGGAGGACTTCCCCAAACAGACCCACGAGGACCACACTCCGCTCCCGCGGCCCGGACCCTCCGCCTCTCCTCCGATGCTCAGCGGAGTCCCGTTCCAGGCGGCCTTTCGCAGCGGGTCTGGGCTCAGGGTGAGCGTGTGGCTCGGAGGGGAGGGTGGCCAGGGTCTCCCCGGGCCTCAGCGTGCGCCCACACCTGCAGGAGGAGGAACCGAAACAAGAAAACAAGCCCAGGAAGCGGTGGGGCTGCAGGAAGAGGGGCCGGGCCCGGTCCTGGGAGCCACCGCCCAGCCCGGGGCAGAGCGGGGAGGGCAGCAGCCACCTGCCCAGCAGGTTCTGCGGGAGCCCGCCTGGGGGGGAGCCCACAAGCAATGAGCTATCCAATTTTAATTTCTTTTTTTATATCGATGTCAGAGGGGGGGTGGAGAGGGATGGAAGCATCAATGATGGGAGAGCGTCCTGGTTCAGCTGCCTCCTGCACGCCCCCTACTGGGTATCAGGCCAGCAACCCGGGCACGTGGCCCTGGCCGGCAGTCCAACCCGGACCCAAGCGCCAGCCAGCCCCGCCGGGTGGGGTGTCCAGGCTGCCAACAGAGGGAGCCCTCCTGCCGGGAGGGCAGGACGCGGAGAGGAGGGTCGGGTCAGGGTCAGGGCGGCGGCCGCAGGGCTCTGTGGCTGGCCGCCCTCCTCGGAGCTTCCTCTTTCCCTGGGAGAGAAAGTGCCGCTCCTCCGTGCTCCTGGCGCCGGCTCCCCACGCCCGCTGGCAGCCTTCCTTCGCCTCCGTCCGTGGGGGTGGGCGTGGGAACACCCCTGTCCGTGCCCACGCCCTCGGGCGGGCGGGGTCTGTGTGGCCCTGGTGGGCCCGCCCGCAGGCAGAGGGGAGGGACGGCTGCGGTGAGAAAATAACTCTCCCTTCGGGGACCCAGGTGCAGCCACAATGCTGCTCCCGGCTTACGGGACGCGGAGCCCGCAGACCGAGTGACAGGTCCTCCCTCCCTCCAGCTGATGGACGCAGGTAACTCCACCTGCGGCCGGACATCCCTGAGCTCTGAACCACCATCCGCACCTGCCAGACACCCGGAGCCCCCAGGTCCCTCAGCACAGGCCTTACAGGACCCTCCGACCAGCCGTGCTGAGTGCCCCAAGCCCGTCCCCCCTCTCCTCCCCTTAAAGGGGCCTGTACCCCGCCCGCCCTCCCTCCCTCCGTCTCTCTCTCTCTCCTCTTCTTCTCTCTCTCTTTCTCCCTCTCCCTCTCTCTCTCCCTCTCTCTCCCCCCCGCCTCTCTCAGCAGCTGGCAGGGGTGCTCTTCTCTCCAATAAAGCCTGTGTCCTGTGTCCCGGCCTCCCGGCCTCCCGGCCTCCCGCCCCCTCTGTTTCATCTTTCCCCGAGGCCCCGCCCAGGCCCGCAGAATGAGCATGCTGACCAGCCGCACGCAGAGCCCACGTCGGGACCAAAGGGCCCGGCAGGACTGGCCTTGGGGCGGACCTGTCAGAGCAGAGGGCCTGCTGTCTGGGGGGCCCGAAACTGACGCCCCTTATCAGAAAGGCCCCCATGAGGAGGGGACCTTGCCCCCCATGCCCACCCCCAGCCCTTGGACACGGGAACCTAGCCCAGCGATCACCGCAGGAGGAGGCATGATCGATTCCCAGCTCCTGGGTTGGCGCCTTCTTGGTCAACGAGCCTTTCCTTTCTCCGAACTTCTTGCCCTGGCCGGTGTGGCTCAGTGGACAGAGCCTCGGCCTGCAGACTGAGGGTCCCAGGTTTGATTCCGGTCAAGGGCATGACCTTGGTTGCAGGCACATCCCCAGTGGAGGGTGTTATAGTTATATTAGTGTGATGATTTAAGGATTTAAAACAGTGTAAGAATAATTACTTGTGTGATTTAAACTAGGAATGAAAACATTTACTTTTATGAGTGATTTATAGTTTAAGTGTGAATTGTATTTCTGATCTTATTCTGATTTTAAGTAAAAGAAATTATTTGAAATGTGTTTTAGGTTTAGTATAAGTAACTCCATATAATGTGACTTGAATCCATTTTGTGAAACTTAGTTTTAAAACTGACTTTGAGCCCCTAACTGTGTGAACGCCCTAACATGTGTTTATTTGGTCTCCCATCCAAGTACTAACCAGGCCCGACCCTGCTTAGCTTCCGAGATCAGACGAGATCGGGCGCGTTCAGGGTGGTATGGCCGTAGACACATGTGCTTATTTGGAAAGTTGTAACTGTGTGGACACCCTAACAAAGGTTTATCTGAAAAGTTGGAAACTGAGGCAAAAGGTACTTGGAGAGCGCCCGATTAGGCACACTGAAGATCTATTGGTTGCACCCAGAAGGAATTAAGAAACGCCCAGAAGGAATTAAGAAACGCCCAGAAGGAATTAAGAACGCCCAGAAGGAATTAAGAGACACCCAGAAGGAATTAAGAGACACCCAGAAATGGCCATAAAGGAAGGGACCTAGAGGCACTGGGCAGAGACCGGGAAGGGCTCCTCCATCGATGTGCTCTCCCACTCTCTTCTCCCCGTTCGAAATACTGCGTGAGACTCTGCCTGAGTGAAGCTGTCACTCTGCCTGTGAGCCGAACCTCTGAGGCCTCGTTCCTGACCGAGGCGCTGCAGCAGCGTGTTCCTGTCCAGTGTGTGTGTCTGCGGGCGCGGGTCTCCCGGTACCTGCCTACGGTTCCGGAAACCACCAGGACTCTGGTAAATAAACCTTGGCATTCGTGCATTCTAACTCTTGTGTCTGTGTTCAGTTTATGCTCGGTCAATTTTAGTTAAGTTCTGTGGGCAACCCCTATGAGTCCAGTTCTCTGGCTGAGGGACCCCAGAAACCTGTGCAGAAGTTCCCACCTGAGGGTGAGTTGGAACAGGGGGTATGCAGGAGGCAGCTGACCTCCCATCAGTGTCTCTCCCTCCGCCTTCCTTTCTGTAAAAAATCAGTAAAATATATTTTTAAAAAACACAAAACTTCTCTAAATCTGCCCTTTGGTTTCTTTGTCCCACAAACCGTGGGGGGAGTGTCTGACCGACTGTCTGACCGACCAACCGACCGACCGACCGAGCTCTGGCTTCTGCGGCGCCGGCACAGCCAGGTGGGGCGGCAGCACCGAGGCCCCTGGCTGAGACGCCGGAGTTACACACAGCAGCACCCCACGTGCTGCCCAGGGGCTGGGGCATCCGGCCGGGCACCGAAAGGCTGCAAGTTCGAGACCCGGTCAGGGCACTCGCCTCAGTGCCAGGCTCCCTCCTGGTCAGGGCATGCCCGGGAGGCCGCCGACCGACGCTCCTGTCTCCCATCAATGCTTCTCTCTCTTCCCTCCCTCCTCCTCTCTCTAGAAGCAACTTTAAAACGTCCCTGGGTAAAATAATAAAATAAAATAAAATAAAATAAAATAAAATAAAATGTCCCTGGGTAAGTACTGACGCAAACAGACAACAGCCAGGTTCAGGTGCAAAACCCAGAGGTTAACAATTCAGTGCCTCCTGCACCCCGAGGAGAGACCCCAGGACCCCCATTCGCCCGGGAGAGGCCCACATTGCACCGTGAACACACACCAGGGGAGGGTCAGAGGCTGGGAGGGGGGGGGCAGGGAGCTCGGCACACAGGGCGGCAGGGACACGGGCCTGCCTCCGCCTGTTCGCCGTGGACGGTGTCACAGGACTCACCAGGCGACCGGGAAATACAAGGAGCACCCCGAGACACGGCTCCGGGCCTGTCCAAGCCTGAGCGAGCCGATAGCGAGGACGCCCTCTCCCTTTATGCCCTTTGGTGCCTTTGTCCTCCAATAAGGACCTTTCTTGGGCTCTGCGAAAAGCCCCAAGGGTTGGGGTGCTGGACGTGAGACCTCACCCAAGGCCTGGCCTGGGCCAGCGCCGCCACCGCTCTGGGGTTGTGCATGGCCCGTGGCTTAGGCCGCGGTAAGATGGGGGATTTAGGTGTTGTGGGGTCGAGCCCTGGGTTCAAAATAAGACCACCGGAGGCTGATTAATTAATTTTTTAAAAAAGCAGGAAGGCTTTATTGAGCTGGCCAGGACAGCCGTGAGAGCACCACACACAGGTGGTCTCACACGACTGCCCCGTTTCAGGGGTGTTAGGTCGAGGCTGGGGGGGAGCCCAGAGCTGATACAAGCATCTGCAAGGCCCCTGAATCCTGCCCAGACTCTCAATTTTTTAAAAATATAATCAAAGAGTCTGGAATATAAGGTTCTCCCTCCTCCCAACTGGTGGGCGGAGTTATGACATTACTGGCACCTGCCACAGAGACAGCTCCAAGACATTGAGCCATCAATCAGCGCCTGCCAAAGTGTCCTGGAGCCCACCCCTTCCTGTTCTGCCCTGGGTCCAACCCTCTCCTGTTCCTCTCCCTAAAATGACCCCAGACCAGCCACGTGCTGCTGATCCTCCATGTCCAGGTGGCAGCCCGGCCGGGTCCATCCCCCTCCCAACTCCTTCAATCCTGACTTCTCTACCTCCGTAATGAGTCCCGCTCATCACTGGGGAGTAAACTTTACTTTAAAACTCCTGGGTGGTCAGTTTCCTGCGCCTCAAACCTTACAAGGGGTAGGCAGTCCCTTTTAAAGGTTCAAACCACAGGGATTTCCCTTTGTTCTAAATTCTAAATCCTAAAGAATATGTTCTAAAGACTGGGGACAGCCTGCAGGGTCTGCTCCCAGTCACATCCGGCTGGACAGTGGAATGTGGCCCTGACTTGCGATAGCGATAGCACAGAAGCAGAGCTCAGCGGTTAGTCTCTAAAGGCTATCTCCAGTGTCTATCCCTGAAGCCACAGTGGGAATCAGTCTCCTGTGGTCCTGGTCCCAGGCGAGGGAAAATTGCCTTAGCCTCCAGGTCTCCACCTGGAAGCTGAGGTAAATATCCTGTGTTTAATCAGATGCCAGAGCCAGACTTTGCAGGGTTAAAATTCAAACAGCAGTTTTTACCAAAGTGAGGTTGCCACTATATTTCATTAGGTAAACGGCCTTGCAGGACCAGATCGTTAAGGAAGGGGCAGAGATTCTAGGCTAACAGGGATGTGCATTAGGACACTGACTAGGTACAGGGTGAGGGTGCTAGCTCCCCCCCCCCAGGAGCTGCCCGAGGAGACCGGCACGGACTCCCCGACCGTGGGCATGAGTCTGGCAAAGGGGATCCGACTCCCTTTCAGAGCTTCTGTGGCTGACAAGCCCACACAGCCCCGACCCCTCTGCAGGGCCACACGCGGCTCCCGGCCGGCTGTGGGCGGAAGGGGCCACGAGGGGCCCCGGACTGGCTCCCGGGAGGCCTGCCTGGCGGCTGTGCCAACTCAAAGCCCTGAAATAACCACCGAGGATGGTCTGAACATTCCATGTTTAACTCAGACAATTATGGTGGGAGTCAGGTCCCAGGCCGGAATTTCCCCCGACAAAGATCAACTCCGATCTTCCCTGAGCCCAGTGGCCTCTTCGCCTCAGAGGTAACGTATCTGGGAGACTTCTGGGTAAACTGGAACCTCCCGCCCTCCCCCCCCCCCTCAGGGCACAGCGAATAGCGCCGGATGCTTCCTCCTTGTTCCTGTTATCCTGATCCCCATCAGCTGCCAGCTCTGGCTGCTGCGGCAAGAAGCACCTGTCCATCATGTCACTTAGCCAACCCCAGAGGTCCCCTGCTTTGCTTTCTCCCGCCTCCCTGACCTATCACCAATGGATTTCAAGGAACCCATTTCCCTTTGGATGGTAATTCCTAACTGGAGGTGTGAACGCCCCACTCTCCGGAGCTTTATCTCAGTTCCTTTAGGTTCTGCTTCCCGGCAGAGGTCGCCAGCCTGGCGCAAATACACGCACACAATTCCTGACGGGCCTGAATGTTTCTCCGGTAACACCCCCTTCTGGATGGCCCATCCCAGCCCAAACCAGGGCCTGGGGAGGAGAGACAGGCCTGAGGGAGTGACGGGGACAGGAAGCCCCCGCAGCCCCCCCAGGCCTCTCTCTGCTGGCTCTTGTGCAACCCGACACGCCCTCCAGGAACTCAGCCAGGACACAAGTTTGGGGAAAACGAAACTGCCGGGAACAGGCACAGCACCGCGGCCCACTCTCCTGCATCCGGCCCGCACGCCACCCGCTCCGCTCCGCACCATGAACCCCAACTCCCAGTCCTTCCTCGCCGGCGCCCGCTCCGCGCTGGCTCCGGCCTACGAGGTGCTCAAGGAGGAGCACGAGGTGTCTGTGCTGGGGGGTCCCCAGGGCGCGATGCCCGCGAGGACCACGACCGTGATCAACGTCCAGACGGACACGGTGGTGCCCGACCACATCGTATGGTCCCTGTTCAACACCCTCTTCTTCAACCCCTGCTGCCTCGGCTTCGTGGCCTTCGCCTTCTCCGTGAAGGTGGGTGTGCGGGGGGGGGGGGGGGCTCCCCGGAAAGCCGTGCCCGCCCCCCGTCTGCTGGCCCGACGGCCTCGGGATGGGAGCCCGTGTATGTGTGTGAGAGAGAGTGTGTGTGTGTGTGTGTGTGAGAGAGAGAGTGTGTGTGTGTGTGAGAGAGAGAGTGTGAGAGTGTCACGGTGAGGCTGCCTGGGGACTCCGAGGGCAGAAAGCACACTCCTGACTCGCCATGTGGCCTCGGGGCTCTGGCTAGAGAACCAGAGTCCTCAGAGAACCCTGAGCCCCGGGGGAGGGGGCTGAGGTTCTGGGAGGCTGAGGGCTGTGAGGGGGCCCCCCTGGCCTGGCCTGGCCGCTGAGGCTCCAGGGAACGGGAGGGGTGTCCGGCCTGGCTGAGGCAGGTGGAGGCTGGTCTGGGCTGGAGCAGCCAGGGGCGGCCTGAGTCACAGCACCTGGCTGTGCCAGGGCCCGCCCAGACCCTCACCCTCTTCTCCCCCAGTCTAGGGACCGGAAGATGGTGGGGGACGTGATTGGGGCCCAGAGCTATGCGTCCACCGCCAAGTGCCTCAACATCTGGGCCGTGGTCCTGGGCCTCCTCGTGGTCCTGGCCGTCATCGTCGTGGTCATCGTGGTTTTCACCACTTCTCTGAACCGCGGCTACGTGGGGTCCTTTCACCTGCCCCAAGACTGAGGCCCGCCCCTTCCCGCTGCGCAGACGCCCGGGGTCCGCGAGGGCGCTCAATAAAGCACATGTGTGAGACAGGCTGTGTTTTCTGCTGGGAGGGTCCTGGGAGAGCCGGCTGCCCTGACACCGAGCCCCCCTGCTCCTGCCCCCCTGCCCCTGCTCCTGTCCAGCCCCTGCCCAGACCCTGCCCCTGCCCCCGCCTGTGCCCCCTGCCCCTGCCCAGCCTCTGCCCCTGCCCCTGCCCCTGCCCCCTGCCTGTGCCCCCTGCCCCTGCCCAGCCTCTGCCCCTGCCCAGCCTCTGCCCCTGCCCCTGCCCAGCCTCTGCCCCTGCCCCTGCCCCTGCCCAGCCTCTGCCCCTGCCCCTGCCTGCTGCCCAGAGGCCAGGAGGGCTGGATCCCAAGGCGGAGCGGCCAGGCGGTCCTCCCAGCAGGAGCCTGTCCTCTCCCGGCCCTCGCCCCCCCCACGAAGTGAGCCGAAGGTCGGTCAGAGCCCCTCCGCCCGCCCCGCCCGCCTCGCGGCGCCCCTCCTGGCTCCTCCCGGAGCGGGGGGGGGGGGGGGGGCAATGCCAGTGACGCCGGAACTCCCCCCGCCCCGCCCACCCCGCGGCGCCCCGCCTCTCCGACCCGCCCACGTGCCCTCCCCTGGGGCCCCGCCCACCACCTTCCGTCCCCGCGTTTTCCCACCCGCCGGCCCCCTGCGCCCACAGCCCGGGCTCGGGGATCTGGGTCCGGGGCGAGGGGCGGCGCCCTGGGCCGCGCGGGAGCCCCTGACTTCCGGGGCGCGGCGGCTGGCTGGGGCCGCGGGAGCCCCGGGCCGCCGTCACCGGGTCTGCGGAGGCGCCGTGGCAGATTCCCACCGACCCTCCCGACACCTGGCCGAGCACGGCCGCCTTTTAAAGTGTCGGCCTGCGGACTGAAAGGCCCCGGGTTCCATTCCGGTCAAGGGCATGAGCCTGGGTTGCGAGCACATCCCCGGCGCGGGGGGGGGTGTGTGTGTGCGCAGGAGGCAGCTGGTTGATGCTTCTCATCGATGTTCTGCCTCTCCCCTCACTCCTCTCTGAAAGAAATCAATAAAACACACACAAAACAACAGACACGTTCTGGGGGGAGGATTAAAACCACACACACACACACACACACACAGGAAGGAGAAAACCAAGAGTGTAACAAGGTGTGAAGCCCCTGCACACGTGACCCCCCGGGACCGGGAGGCCGGCGCCGCCATCGAACCAGCTCCCGGCCTGTGTGCGAGGTGAGGGACGGGCATGGCCCCGAGCAGGGCTGCGAGTCACAGGCCCGCCCGGCCTCCTGGGCGCAGACAGTCACCGAGAATCAAACCCCCCCCAGCTCTCCGATCCCCGGAGAAGGGGCCGGGGAGCAGCTCGATTTGGGTGACCTGGCGGCTGCGTGCCCGTGAGCCGGAGCGGGGCCCCAGCCGCCGAAGCCGGCAGGCCGCGTGGCCGGCGGTGGGCGGGAGCCAGTGCCGCCGCAGCAGAGGAGGGAGGGAGGGAGCCTCCTTTGTTCAGTTGTAGGTATTCCCGTCTCCTTGCTGGCAGCGGCCCGCCCACCCTGCCTCTCCCTCCATTTCCCTCTCTCCTTGGCGGGGGGGCGGGGCGCCCCAATCTGTTCCCAGGCCACTCAGACCTTCACTGCGTCCGTCCACCTGGCCGCCCGCCCTGCCTTCCTGTTGAACACCAGCCAGGTGGTGCGAGGCTGTAGGAGCTGCCTCGGAGGATGAGTCTGGCAAAGGGGACCCACTCCGTTTCAGAGCTTCTCTGGCTGACAAACCCAACACAGCCCCGACCCCACAGCTGCGCTCTGCAGAGCCAGACGCGGCTCCCCTTCTGGGGACTCCAGACACTAGCGCGGCAGCGGCCCATCCCAGCCTAAACCAGGGCCTGGGGGAGCAGAGACAGGCCTGATGAGTGACCGGGACAGGAAGCCCCCCCAGCCCCCCAGGCCTCTCTCTGCTGGCTCTTGTGCAACCCGACACGCCCTCGGCCGACACGCCCTCCAGGAACTCAGCCAGGACACAAGTTTGGGGAAAACGAAACTGCCGGGAACAGGCACAGCACCGCGGCCCACTCTCCTGCATCCGGCCCGCACGCCACCCGCTCCGCTCCGCACCATGAACCCCAACTCCCAGTCCTTCCTCGCCGGCGCCCGCTCCGCGCTGGCCCCGGCCTACGAGGTGCTCAAGGAGGAGCACGAGGTGTCTGTGCTGGGGGGTCCCCAGGGCGCGATGCCCGCGAGGACCACGACCGTGATCAACGTCCAGACGGACACGGTGGTGCCCGACCACATCGTATGGTCCCTGTTCAACACCCTCTTCTTCAACCCCTGCTGCCTCGGCTTCGTGGCCTTCGCCTTCTCCGTGAAGGTGGGTGTGCGGGGGGGGGGGGGGGGGGGCTCCCCGGAAAGCCGTGCCCGTCCCCCCGTCTGCTGGCCCGACGGCCTCGGGATGGGAGCCCGTGTATGTGTGTGTGTGTGTGTGTGTGAGAGAGAGTGTGTCTGTGTGAGAGAGAGAGTGTGAGAGTGTCACGGTGAGGCTGCCTGGGGACTCCGAGGGCAGAAAGTACACTCCTGACTCGCCATGTGGCCTCGGGGCTCTGGCTAGAGAACCAGAGTCCTCAGAGAACCCTGAGCCCCGGGGGAGGGGGCTGAGGTTCTGGGAGGCTGAGGGCTGTGAGGGGGCCCCCCTGGCCTGGCCTGGCCGCTGAGGCTCCAGGGAACGGGGAGGGGTGTCCGGCCTGGCTGAGGCAGGTGGAGGCTGGTCTGGGCTGGAGCAGCCAGGGGCGGCCTGAGTCACAGCACCTGGCTGTGCCAGGGCCCGCCCAGACCCTCACCCTCTTTTCCCCCAGTCTAGGGACCGGAAGATGGTGGGGGACGTGATTGGGGCCCAGAGCTATGCGTCCACCGCCAAGTGCCTCAACATCTGGGCCGTGGTCCTGGGCCTCCTCGTGGTCCTGGCCGTCATCGTCGCGGTCATCGTGGTTTTCACCACTTCTCTGAACCGCGGCTACGTGGGGTCCTTTCACCTGCCCCAAGACTGAGGCCCGCCCCTTCCCGCTGCGCAGACGCCCGGGGTCCGCGAGGGCGCTCAATAAAGCACATGTGTGAGACAGGCTGTGTTTTCTGCTGGGAGGGTCCTGGGAGAGCCGGCTGCCCTGACACCGAGCCCCCCTGCTCCTGCCCCCCTGCCCTCCCCCGCTGCCCGCTGCCCAGAGGCCAGGAGGGCTGGATCCCAAGGCGGGAGCGGCCAGGCCATCCTCCGCAGGAGCATCCTTCCGCTCCCCGCCCTCCACTTAGCCCCGCCCACGGTGGGAGCGGGGAGGGGAGTGGGCGTGGTCAGGGCCTCTCCACCGGCCCGGCCCGCCTCCAGGTTCTCCGCGGGGCGACGGGAGCACTCAGCCCGGCCGCCCCCCACCACTTAGCCCCGCCCCCGACCACTTAGCCCCGCCCACCGGCCTGGACCCGCCTGCCTATTGGGTCCCGCGGACTGGCCGCCGCACGCAATGCTGCTTCTCTTCCGGTCTTCGGCGGCGTCCTCCAGGTTCAGCCCAGAAGAACCAGCCGCCCTCCTTTCCGGCTCCCGCCCTCGCGGGGCCCCGCCCACATCCTGCCCCGCCCACCAGGCCCACGCCCGCTTCCGGCCCCGCTCTCCCTTCCCGCCAATGGGATCAAGCAAACTCCCGGCCCCGCCCAGGTCCCCTCCGCGCCCACCGTCCAAGCCCCGCCCACGTCCGGCCGCAGCGGGCTCCGCGGTCGCACGGCAGCTCGTGGCCGCGTCCCCGCGAGCCCGGCCGGCGGCCCTGGCCCTGCCGCGGCCCCGCGCCCGCGGGGAGCCCCGCGCGTCCGGGGAAGTGCTCCGCCGACCAGGCCACGGCTCTGCCGGCCGCTCCGGGGCGTCTCCCGCGGCGGCGGGTGCGCCGGGTGCGATCAGGCGCTGCAGGTGGTCACAGGGGGTGGGGGTCCCTCCCTCCGGCGGCGGCGGGTCTGACCGGAGAACCGGGGACCCGCTGCTGCCTCAGGCCGGAGCCCGCAGGCCCGCCTCGCCCGCCGCTGGAGCCCAGGCGGCCGGGCCCAGCGGCAAGGCTCCCGCAGAGGGCCACCTCCCGACACCAGCCCGGCGCCGTGCAGGGCCTGGGGCCGAGGTGAGGACGGCTCCAGCCCACCGGCACCCGGGCCCTGCAAAGGCTCAGCTGAAGCCCCTGGCACCGGCCGCTCCAGCCAGGGGCCCAGGCGGATTGGTGGGAGGCACGGTGCTTCCTCTCAGGGTTTGTCCATCGAGGCTGAGGCCTCTGTCCCTCCCGAGGAGCAGGGACAGAGCTGGGGGGCGGCTCAGGAGGGCCTGGGGCCTGGGCTGCATCCCTGCACCCCACGTGCAGACACCGCGGCCTCCAGAGAACCCGCCGCCGTCCTCACCCAGCACCGCTTCTCCCAGCCACTCGGAGTCCGGGAGGCTTGTCCTGGGGCCAAGGGTGTCTGGCCCAGTGCCCCTTGGGTCAGGGCCAGACACTGGGGAGGAGGGACCCCTCCTGGGCCCTGGTCCAGCCACTGCTCCCAGCTGGAGGCCAGAAACCAGGAACATCTGAGCAAGTGCCAGGACCCCTCGGAGCCGCAAGGGGGGCTGCGTCGGGCGGGCGGGGGACCGGGCAGTGCCCCGGCCCAGGGATTGCCAGCACGGCCACATGCAGTGCACTTTATTGAGCTCAGCTGCAGACAGGTGTGTGCACAGGTGCAGGTGAAGGGGTGGGCGCCAGGGGGCGGGGCACGCGGGCGGTGAGGGTGGGGAGGACTCAGCACCTGCCGGCGCGGGGACTAGAAGCGACCTCCGTAGTTTTTCTGCACTGAACCGATGGCTCCCGGGAGCAGGATGACCAGCAGTACGATGAGTCCGACGGTCATCAGGAGGCCCAGGATCACGGCCCAGATGTTGAGGCACTTGGCGGTGGACGCATAGCTCTGGGCCCCCATCACGTCCCCCACCATCTTCCGGTCCCTAGACTGGGGGAGAAGAGGGTGAGGGTCTGGGCGGGCCCTGGCACAGCCAGATGCTGTGACTCAGGCCGCCCCTGGCTGCTCCAGCCCAGACCAGCCTCCACCTGCCTCAGCCAGGCCAGACACCCCTCCCCGTTCCCTGGAGCCTCAGCGGCCAGGCCAGGGGGGCCCCCTGACAGCCCTCAGCCTCCCAGAACCTCAGCCCCCTCCCCCGGGGCTCAGGGTTCTCTGAGGACTCTGGTTCTCTAGCCAGAGCCCTGAGGCCACATGGCGAGTCAGGAGTGTACTTTCTGGGCGATCAAAGGCTCTCCCTCGGAGTCCCCAGGCAGCCTCACCATGACCAGAACACACACACACACACACACACACACTCTCTCTCTCTCTCTCTCTCTCTCTCTCTCACATGCGCGCGCGCACACACACAAACACACACACACGCGCACACACACACGTGGGCTCCCATCCCGAGGCCGTCGGGCCAGCAGACGGGGGACGGGCACGGCTTTCCGGGGAGCCCCCCCCCCCCCCCCCCGCACACCCACCTTCACGGAGAAGGCGAAGGCCACGAAGCCGAGGCAGCAGGGGTTGAAGAAGAGGGTGTTGAACAGGGACCACACGATGTGGTCGGGCACCACCGTGTCCGTCTGGACGTTGACCACGGTGGACATCACGGTCCCGGGGTGCCGGGGCGCCCCCATGTTGATCACCTCGTGCTCCTCCTTGAACATCTCCGGTCTGGGAAGCGGTCGGTCCCGGGTGAAGGAGGTGGATGCGTCCTGAGGCAGAGCCGGGAGCCGTGTGGGGCCGCTGCTGGGACCGCCCAGGCCCCTCCCTCCCCGGGGGTTGAGATTTCTTTAAGTTTCCATTTCCTGATCTTTTCAGAATTAATGGTCTGAAGAGCTGGGCTGGGTGGTGGGGGCGGGGGGGACGCAGGCTTGTGCTTTGCTCGGAGGGGGCGGGAGGAAATCCTGAGGTCTGCCACCTTCCTGTGGCTTCCTGCCCGTCACCCATCCCAGCCTGGTCTCACCCCCCACGCGGGGCCCTACCTGTGGTCCCTGGGCCCCACGCTCCACCCAGCGTGAGCCCCGCCCCAGCCACCCGCCCTGGCACAGGCCTCTCCTCGGAGCACAAGCTGCCGGTGGGTGGGTGCCCATGGTTGGGCCTGGGCCCAGCAGCCCTGGTGCCGGTCCAGGGCCCCGCAAGCCCTTGCTGTCGGGGCGGGGCTGTGAGCAGGGCCTGGGCACTGGATCGGAGGGGGCGGCTGGGCGGGAGAGGGGGTGGCAGGGAGGCGGGGCGGGGGCACAGGGCAGCATCTCACATCAGGGCCAAATGCAGGGGGCGGGGCGGGGGGTGCAGGGCAGCCGGGCCTCCGGGACCCTCTGCCTCCCGCCTCAGCGCACCCCGGGCTTTGGCCAGGGAAGGTGCCACCTGTGTGCAGCCGCCCCGTGTGGTCGCCGCTGGTGGGACCCTGCCCTGTCCCTCCCGCACCTGCCTCCCGGTCTTCGGGGACCACACACACAGCGGCTTGCCTGGCGGCTCCCGGGTTCCACCCCACTGGCTCCCGCTCCTCAGCCTCCGGGCTGGGCCTGCCCCGCGGGGACGCCATCCCGTGAAGTGTCCTCGGGCTTGGAAGGCTCCGTAAGGAAGAAGAGTTTTATTTAAAATTATGTTTTATTGGCCGGGACCGGTTTGGCTTAATGGATAGAGCGTCGGCTTGGGGATTGAAGGGTCCCGGGTTCGATTCTGGTCAAGGGCCTGTATCTTGGTTGCGGGCATATCCCCAGTAGGGGATGTGCAAGAGGCAGCTGATCGATGACTCTCTCTCATCGATGTTTCTAACTCTCTCTCCCTTCCTCTCTGTATGAAATCAATAAAATATATTTTCTTAAAAATTATATTTTATTGCCGAAGCCAGTGTGGCTCAGTGGATAGCGCGTCGGTCTGCGGACTGAAAGGTCCCAGGTTCCATTCCGGGCAAGGGCATGTACGTTGGTTGTGGGCACATCCTCGGTGAGGGGTGTGCAGGAGGCAGCTGGTCGATATTTCTCTCTCATCGACGTTTCTAGTGCTCTCTCTCCCTTCCTCTCTGTAAAAAATCAATAAAATAAAAATATATTTTATTGAGTTTTTACAGAGAGGAAGGGAGAGTTAAAAACATCGATGGGAGAAAAACATCGACCAGCTGCCTCCTGCACACCCCTCACCGAGGATGTGCCCGCAACCAAGGTACATGCCCTTGACCGGAATCAAACCCGAGACCTTCAGTCCGCTGGCCGACGCGCTATCCACTGAGCCACACCGGCCAGGGCGGAAAAGTAATTTCTGTGGGTTTGGAACATCCGTCGATACCGTGTTTGATGATGTGTGCAGGTTCTATGTCCGATGCGTTGGTTCTGATGAGATAGGTCGTTGGCAACCACCCTGCTGCTTCTGTCTTGCTCTTGGTTACCGGGGCCACTGCCGCCAGTACGCACGTGGACAGAAATGGGGGCCCTCCCGGGAGGGGGTGTCCATGGGGACCAGGGGGCGCCTGTGTTTCTGGGGGCGAGCACCGGGTCCCAGTGTGTGTCTCCCACCCTCGGGCCCAGGCCAGGTTACAGCCACGGGGGCTGACAGGTCCTCCCTCCCTCCAGCTGATGGACGCAGGTAACTCCACCTGCGGCCGGACATCCCTGAGCTCTGAACCACCATCCGCACCTGCCAGACACCCGGAGCCCCCAGGTCCCTCAGCACAGGCCTTACAGGACCCTCCGACCAGCCGTGCTGAGTGCCCCAAGCCCGTCCCCCCTCTCCTCCCCTTAAAGGGGCCTGTACCCCGCCCGCCCTCCCTCCCTCCGTGTCTCTCTCTCTCTCTCTCTCAGCAGCTGGCAGGGGTGCTCTTCTCTCCAGTAAAGCCTGTGCCCGGCCTCCGGGTCTCCGGCCCCCCGTTTCATCTTTCAGGGGCCACTGCCCATGCGCCCCTCCCCGCAGGCTCGCTGTCCGGCCGGCCAGGCTGGGCGGTGTGCCGGCGTCTCCCCGTCTGGGGACCAGTGAGGCCGCCCCCTCGGCCCGCAGACTCCCGGGGCGGCCGAGCTGAGGCCCTGGGCGGCGGGGGTCCCCACAGGGACCAGAGCTGCCGTGTCGCCGCCGGACACGGGCCTCCCCCCGGCGGCCGCTCCCACTCTCACCGCGGCCACCGCTTCCTGCCTCAGGAATCCTGACGGAAGGATGACGTGTGCCCCCTGTGTAACCGCCGCCCCCGCCTGCGCCCGGTCCCGCACGCTGTTCCCGCCGCCAGGGCCCGCCGCTCCGTCCACCTGTATTTGTGTGTGTGTGTGTTTTTTAAAAATATATCTCATTGGTGTTTTACAGAGCAAGGGAGAGGGACAGAGAGCTAGAAACATCGATGAGAGAGAATCATGGATCAGCTGCCTCCTGCACACCCCCCACTGGGGATGCGCCCGCCACCAAGGTCCACGCCCCTGACCGGAATCGAACCCGGGACCCTTCCGTCCGCAGGCTGGCGCTCTATCCACTGAGCCGCGCCGGTCTCGGCCTCCGTTTTCCTGGGTCTTTGGAGTCCTCGGGTGAGGGGTCCTCGGCGGGAAGCCTCAGGCCCCCGTGCTGTCTCGGAGGGCGAGCCGCCGCCTCCGTGTGAACGGCTACGGCGTGTCGCCCACCGTGTCGCCCGCCGTCCGCCGATGGCTCGGGCGCGTCCACACCTCCGCTCTGCAGGCCGTGCTCTGAGCAGGGTGTGCGGGAGCCGTCCGGTGGGCGCGCTGGGTGCTGGACAGCCCTGGGCCCGTGGCGGGTCCCCCGCACCCCTCTCTCTGGGTCCCCGCACCCTCTCTCTGTGGGTCCCCGCACCCTCTCTCTGAGGGTCCACGCACCCTCTCTCTGAGGGTCCCCGCACCCTCTCTCTGAGGGTCCCCCGCACCCCTCTCTCTGAGGGTCCCCCGCACCCCCTCTCTCTGAGGGTCCCCCGCACCCCTCTCTCTGAGGGTCCCCACACCCCCTCTCTCTGAGGGTCCCCGCACCCCCTCTCTCTGAGGGTCCCCGCACCCCTCTCTCTGAGGGTCCCCCGCACCCCTCTCTCTGAGGGTCCCCCGCACCCCTCTCTCTGAGGGTCCCCCGCACCCCTCTCTCTGAGGGTCCCCGCACCCCCTCTCTCTGAGGGTCCCCGCACCCCCTCTCTCTGAGGGTCCCCGCACCCCCTCTCTGTGAGGGTCCCCACACCTCCTCTCTCTGAGGGTCCCCCACACCCCTCTCTCTGAGGGTCCCCGCACCCCTCTCTGTGAGGGTACCCACACCCCTCTCTTTGAGGGTCCCCTGCACCCTCTCTCTGTGAGGGTCCCCGCACCCCCTCTCTCTGAGGGTCCCCGCACCCCTCTCTCTGAGGGTCCCCGCACCCCTCTCTCTGAGGGTCCACGCACCCCTCTCTCTGAGGGTCCCCGCACCCCCTCTCTGTGTGAGGGTCCCCGCACCCCCTCTCTCTGAGGGTCCCCGCACCCCTCTCTCTGAGGGTCCCCGCACCCCCTCTCTCTGAGGGTCCCCGCACCCCTCTCTGTGTGAGGGTCCCCCGCACCCCCTCTCTCTGAGTGTCCCCCGCACCCCTCTCTGTGAGGGTCCCCCGCACCCCCTCTCTCTGAGGGTCCCCCGCACCCCTCTCTCTGAGGGTCCCCACACCCCTCTCTGTGTGAGGGTCCCCGCACCCCCTCTCTCTGAGGGTCCCCGCACCCCCTCTCTCTGAGGGTCCCCGCACCCCTCTCTGTGAGGGTCCCCGCACCCCCTCTCTCTGAGGGTCCCCGCACCCCCTCTCTCTGAGGGTCCCCCGCACCCCCTCTCTCTGAGGGTCCCCGCACCCCCTCTCTCTGAGGGTCCCCGCACCCCCTCTCTGTGAGGGTCCCCGCACCCCCTCTCTGTGAGGGTCCCCGCACCCCCTCTCTGTGTTGCCCTGAGCGCACTGTCCCCTCACTGAGCCGCTTCCCTGGGTGTGGAGTGCCGGTGGCCGGGGCCATGTCCCGCGGTGTCCGGTCCGGCGTGGCCATGTCCCCGGCCTCGGCTGCCCACGAGGTGTCACCGCCCAGGAGACCCGTGTGGTCCTGGGCTGTGACCGTCCGTGTCCGGCCTGGGGTTTCCACGGAGGCCGGCGTGGCCTCGGCTCCTTTCCTGTGTCACCAGAGGCCGGTGTCCCTCAGCCCGGCCTGCACCCTCTCACCCCCTCACCCTATCCGCCTGCCGGCGTCGTCCTCCCCGCTGCTCCCGCTCCTAGCGCCCCCCGGAGGCAGAGGCGGCCGGCCGGTGCTCCCGCTGCGGGGGACAGGCTGCTCCTGCGGTCAGTGCCCCTCACAGTGACCGGTCGTCCTGGGCACTCCGCCATGAGGGCCGAGGGCTTTTATACATACAGATTGCTTTCGGAGTGGAAGGGAGAGGGAGAGAGAGAAGCATCCCTGATGAGAGAGAATCATGGATCCAGTGCCTCCTGCACGCCCCCCACTGGGGACGAGCCTGAAACCTGGGCCTGTGCCTTGACCGGGAATCGAACCAGGGACCCTTCAGCCCACAGGCAGACGCTCCCTCCCTGAGCCAAGCCGGCCAGGACTCCCCGGCTATTTGCCTTCCTCTCGGCTGGCTTGTGCCCCCTCGCCCCCACCCAGGCGGGCTCCCACAGAACCTGCTGGGCAGGTGGCTGCTGCCCTCCCCGCTCTGCCCCGGGCTGGGCGGTGGCTCCCAGGACCGGGCCCGGCCCCTCTTCTCTGCGGCAGCCCCACCGCTTCCTGGGCTTGTTTTCTTGTTTCGGTTCCTCCTCCTGCAGGTGTGGGCGCACGCTGAGGCCCGGGGAGACCCTGGCCACCCTCCCCTCCGAGCCACACGCTCACCCTGAGCCCAGACCCGCTGCGAAAGGCCGCCTGGAACATGCCCTCGGTGCCTCCACTCTGTGACAGAAGCCCTGACCGGCGTGGCTCCGTGGATGGAGCGTCCGCCTGCGGACTGAAGGGTCTCAGGCTCCATTCCGGTCAAGGGCATGGATGCATTCCCAGTGGGAGGTGTGCAGGAGGCAGCTGATGGATGTTTCTCTCTCCTCAGTGTCCTGGCACTCTATCCCTCCGCTTTCCTCTCTGTAAAAGCATCAGTTAAGAGCAGGAGGGTGGGGTGGGAACCTGGTGGAGGGGGGGTAGAAATGAGGAACCTTTGTAATAATATGGACAATAAAGATTGATTTTAAAAAAACAAAACAAACAAAAGACAGAAGAGCGGAGAGGAGCCAAGCCACGCTCAGAGAGGTGAGTCACACTGCACGGTCACACTCGGGCCGAGAGAAACTGATTTCCACATCCCGGCCCCACCATGGGGGAGCTCTTCCTGTTTATGTGCTTTCACCTTCTTTGTCTCCCAGTACGGGGCGTTTCCGGCCCCTGTACAGTTCCTAAAGAGCCCCTGTGTGCTGGGGCCTTGAGACCTCAACCAAGGGCCTGGCCTGGCGCCAGCACTGACAACTTCCTCCGGGGAAGGTTAATGGCCTCTGAAGTGGGAGTAGTCTTACTTTCCTCACTGTTTAAGCAAGCACGCATCCACAGCAGCCAGACGGCAGGGTCAGCATGTCCAACAGCAGTTTCTATCTAAGACCAGAGGCCTCGTGCCCTCAGCCTGGCCTGTGCCCTCCTGCAATCTGGGATCCCGTGGGGACGTCACATTGCCAATTTTCGGCCTGATCCCCGCAGGCCAGGCCGAGGGACCCACCGGCGCACACATCCACGCACAGGCCTCTGGTGCGCATGTGAGATCTTTGGGGCTGCTCTCCCCTCTCTCCACCTCTCCATCTGTCTCTCTGGTCTGCAGAGACAGCCAGTTGGGTCCCTCCCCCAACCCAATCCTCCTCTGTAATGAGCCTCGCTCATTACTGCGCAATAAACCTCCCTTTTAATACATCTGGGTCTCCGACTCCCGTTTCCTGCGCCTCGAACCTTCCACCTGGTGCCTGGGAGCCCGGGCGGGTGCGAGCACGTTTGACCTTTCACGCCATGCTGGCACTGGCTAAAGACCGAAGATGCCAGGACTCACGGCCCCCATCACCCTTGCCGAGCCCAGGTAACGCTCAAGGTAGCGGGAAGCAGGTCTCCCTTCTGGATGATACCTTCTCTGTCCTTCCTCCTCTTCTGGGCCATTTCCCCTTCCACTATCTCGGTCATGGGTGTTGACAGCAAACAACCTCAAAAACTGCTCTGGCCTCAGCGCCTTCTCACCTCGCCCTCTCCCCCTCTCCACCCTCCCTCCCTAGAGAACAACTTTCTTACTGGCACAGGCTTATCAGAAACTTAGATCTGTGTCTCTAGGGAAAGGTGTCAGTTCTGAACTCAGGCAGTCAGAGGCCTGTTCCCTCCTCCCCTGCCTTTTCTGAATGTTTTCCGTAGCACACAATATTGAATCATTAATTGCTGGACATGTTCAGAAACGTTTAATGGAAGAAAGGAAGAAAGGAGTTCTACAGTTAACTGTTGGCAAGAGTTGTAAAAGGACCCACTCAGCCGAAACCGGTGTGGCTCAGTGGCTAGAGCGTCGGTCTGTGGACTGAAGGGTCCCAGGTTGGATTCTGCTCAAGGGCATGTATCTTGGTTGCGGGCATATCCCCAGTGGGGGGTGTGCAGGAGTCAGCTGATGGATGTTTCCCTCTCATCGATGTTTCTAACTCTCCCTCTCCCTTCCTCTCTGTGAAAAATCAATAAAAAATATTTAAAAAAAAGAATTTGAGTCGTTTCTTTGGTCTGGGCTCCGGGTGGGAAGGAGCCTCTGGTGCAGAGAGTCTGGCCGTCGGTGGCGGCGGACAGACAGGGTCAGAGTGCCAGGTGCACAGGCCGGTGAGTGGGTGGAGCTCCCGGGCGCTCACGCTGAGGACCCTCTGTCCATCTGACGGCGTCCGAGCGGGACAGGGTCCCAGCTGCACCCCCGCGCCGGCCTGGCACCGGGGCCACTCTGCAAGGCGCCGCCTCTGAGCCCCCAGCCCCGTCTGTTTGTCGTGTTATTTTGTCTTTAGATCCACGGGGGAGGGGCCCTCGGTGTCTCACTCCGTCACCCCCGGGGTACCCCCCTCCCGCCTCCCCACGGGCCGCTCCTCCTCGCCCCAGTCCCAGGCCGGGCGGCCGCACCACTGCCCCTCCCCGGGGCGCGGGGCCTCTGCACCCTGGCCGCTCGCTGTGAGCGAGCTGTGTGGGGACCCGCCTTGCCCAGCCGGGCCGCGGCCAGCGGGGCCGGTCCCGTGTCTCCCCGGAAAGCCTTCGGTGGCGGGCGCTCTGTCTGCGGGAGCACCCGGCTCTTCCTCTCCTCCCAGCCCACCGCTCCGTCCCCCAGAGAGCGCCGGAGGGCTCCTTTCTCCATGGCTGTCAGCTGGGCCTGGTTGTGGGTTCGATCCACAGGAGGGGGTCGTGCAGGAGGCAGCTGGTCCCTGATTCTCTCTCATTGATGTTCCTCCCCCTCCCCCCTCCCCCTCCCTACCCCCCCTCCATCTCCCCCCCTCCCCCCCCCTCCCTCTGGAATCAATAAAAGTTGTTTGTGTTTTCAGGGTCTGGAAGGGGCAGGAGGTCTGGCCTGGGAGTGTCCTGGCTCCTCTTCAGCTGGCCCTGGACCGGGATGCCCACCCCATTCCCACTCCCTCCCCACCTCCCAGCCCCCCACCCCATTCCCACCCCCATCCTCACTCCACCCCCACCCCCACCCCCCACACGCAGCCCCCCCCACCCCATTCCCACTGCGGGGCGGTCTGGGGCGGCCTCCTGGTCCCCAGAACCCGGGTGGGCGGGGCGGCCTGAGGCTCCGGAGCGCGTCCCCCAGCGGGAGGGGGGACAGGAGGGGGTCAGAAGGGGGGACGGGAGGTGGGGGGACGGGGGGGGGACAGGAGGGGAGGACAGGAGGTGGGGGGACGGGGAGGGGACAGGAGGGGAGGACAGGAGGTGGGGGGGACAGGAGGTGGGGGGACGGGGAGGGGACAGGAGGTGGGGGGACGGGAGGGGGGCCAGAAGGGGGGACAGGAGGTGGGGGGACGGGAGGGGGGACAGGAGGGGGCGGAGGCCGGGGGCCCCATCCAGCTGCTGCTCTTGGCCAGGCTCTGGGCGGGGCCTGGGCTGTGGGGGCGGCCGGGGCCCCCGTTCGCCTGTCTGCGGGGCGCCTGCCCACAGCGGGGCCACCGCCTGCCTCCGCCCGGGTCCGAGGGGCCGCAGGCCGGGCCTGGGGAGCTGAGCCTCCGCCCAGCGGCCCCCCATCGCCCCGGGGCCGGAGGCCGAGGTGCCGGAGGGGCTCGGAGGGCCCCGGCGTGTCCCCGCCCGGCCCCGCGGGGTCCCCCGCCTCCTGGCCTCGCTGAGCTCCCTCCCCCCCCCCCCCCCCCCCCGCACCCTCTCCCCGCCCCGCGCATGTGACTTCGGGGAAACAGAACCTTCTCCCCCGAAAGGGGGGGCCTGGGAGGGGACCCCGCGCCCCGCCCTGTGCGCCCCGCCCCCCAGTTCCTGGTCCCCGCTCCCATTTCCCGCTCCGGTCCCGTCCCTTTGTCCCGTTGCCCCGCCCACAAACGCAGGCCCCGCCCGCCTCCCGCTCCGCCCACAGCCGCAGGCCCCGCCCCCAGCGGCGATGCGGTCCCTCAGGCCTCGCGGTCCCGCGCCGCCCCCTGGCGGCCGCCGGGCGCACTGCGGGGCGGCTGCGGGCGGGTGGAGAATGAGGGGGCCCTCCTGGGCCCATGGGACGGAGGCCGCGGGCAGGGAGGGTGTCGCACCTGCTCCCCGGGCCCAGGAGGGGGCGGGCTGGCTGGCAGGCTGCTGTCCGGGCTCAGGGGTCAGACCAGCGTCCCCAGGAAGGTTTGCTGGGTTCCCCAGGTCTCCCAGCGCTGCCAGTCAGCCCCGAGGACGCCCCCCAACACTGCAGGACGCCCCCAAAGACCCTCCAGCACTGCAGGATGCCCCCAAAGACCCCCAACACTGCAGGACGTCCCCTAAGGCCCCCCAACACTGCAGGACGCTCCCAAAGACCCCCCAACACTGCAGGACGCTCCCAAAGACCCCCCAACACTGCAGGATGCCCCCTAAGACCCCCCAACACTGCAGGATGCTCCACAAAGACCCCCCAACACTGCAGGATGCCCCCTAAGACCCCCAACACTGCAGGACGCCCCCCCAAAGACCCCCCAACACTGCAGGATGCCCCCAAAGACCCCTGACACTGCAGGACGCCCCCCAAAGATCTCCCGACACTGGACACCTCCAAAGACCCCCGACACTGGACACCCCCAAAGACCCCCCAACACTGCAGGACACCCCCAAAGATCCCTCGACACTGCAGGATGCTGCCCAAAGACACCCCAACACTGCAGGATGCTCCCCAAAGACCCCCCAACACTATAGGACACCCCCAAAGACCCCCGACACTGCAGGATGCTCCCCAAAGACCCCCGACACTACAGGACGCCCCCAAAGACCCCCAACACTGCAGGATGCCCCCAAAGACCCCCAACACTGCAGGATGCCCCCAAAGACCCTGATACTGCAGGACGCCCCCCAAAGATCTCCCGACACTGGACACCCCCAAAGACCCCCTGACACTGCAGGACACCCCCAAAGACTCTCCAACACTGCAGGATGCCCCCCAAAGACCCTCGACACTGGACACCCCCAAAGACCCCCCCAACACTGCAGGACACCCCCAAAGATCCCCTGACACTGCAGGATGCTCCCCAAGGACCCCTGACACTGCAGGACACCCCCAAAGATCCCCCGACACTGCAGGATGCTCCCCAAAGACCCCTGACACTGCAGGATGCCCCCCAAAGACCCCCCGACACAGCAGGACGCCCCCAAAGACCCCCCAACACTGCAGGACGCCCCCCAAAGATCTCCCAACACTGACATCCCCAAAGACCCCCCGACACTGCAGGATGCCCCCCAAAGACCCCCAACACTGGACACCCCCAAAGACCCCTCGACACTGCAGGACACCCCCAAAGACCCCCCGACACTGCAGGATGCCCCCAAAGACCCCCCGAACACTGCAGGACGCCCCCAAAGACCCCCCGACACTGCAGGACGCCCCCCCAAAGACCCCCCGACACTGCAGGACGCCCCCAAAGACCCCAATTTCAGAGCTGCGGCAGAGCGGATGCACAGGAGCTGGGCAGGGCAGCCTGGGCAGCTCTCTGAGCCCGCCCCCCAAGAGGAGGCGGGGACGGCGGCAGGAAGGCCCAGGCCACCCGAGGAGCCCACAGGGCACCGGAGAGAGCAGCCCCCGGGCCTCAGAGTCTGAGGGGGCCAGGCGTGAGCTGTGAGGGGGGCACAGGCGTGTGCTGTGTGAGCTGTGAGGGGAGCACAGGCGTGTGCTGTGTGAGCTGTGAGGGGAGCACAGGCGTGTGCGGTGTGAGCTGTGAGGGGAGCACAGGCGTGTGCTGTGTGAACTGTGAGGGGAGCACAGGCGTGGCTGTGTGAGCTGTGAGGGGAGCACAGGCGTGTGCTGTGAGCTGTGAGGGGAGCACAGGCGTGTGCTGTGAGGGGGGAGCACAGGCGTGTGCTGTGAGCTGTGAGGGGGGCACCGGCGTGTGCTGTGAGGGGGGAGCACAGGCGTGTGCTGTGTGAGCTGTGAGGGGAGCACAGGCGTGTGCTGTGAGCTGTGAGGGGAGCACAGGCGTGTGCTGTGTGAGCTGTGAGGGGAGCACAGGCGTGTGCTGTGAGCTGTGAGGGGAGCACAGGCGTGTGTTGTGTGAGCTGTGAGGGGAGCACAGGCGTGTGCTGTGAGCTGTGAGGGGAGCACCGGCGTGTGCTGTGAGCTGTGAGGGGAGCACAGGCGTGTGCTGTGTGAGCTGTGAGGGGAGCACAGGCGTGTGCTGTGAGCTGTGAGGGGAGCACAGGCATGTGCTGTGTGAGCTGTGAGGGGAGCACAGGTGTGTGCTGTGTGAGCTGTGAGGGGAGCACCGGCGTGTGCTGTGAGCTGTGAGGGGAGCACAGGCGTGTGCTGTGAGCTGTGAGGGGAGCACAGGCGTGTGCTGTGAGGGGAGCACAGGCGTGTGCTGTGAGCTGTGAGGGGAGCACCGGCGTGTGTTGTGTGAGCTGTGAGGGGGGAGCACCGGCGTGTGCTGTGTGAGATGTGAGGGGAGCACAGGTGTGTGCTGTGTGAGCTGTGAGGGGAGCACAGGTGTGTGCTGTGTGAGCTGTGAGGGGAGCACAGGCGTGTGCTGTGTGAGCTGTGAGGGGAGCACAGGCGTGGCTGTGTGAGCTGTGAGGGGAGCACAGGCGTGTGCTGTGTGAGCTGTGAGGGGGGCACCGGCGTGTGCTGTGTGAGCTGTAAGGGGAGCACAGGCGTGTGCTGTGAGCTGTGAGGGGAGCACAGGCGTGTGCTGTGAGGGGAGCACAGGCGTGTGCTGTGAGCTGTGAGGGGAGCACAGGTGTGTGCTGTGAGCTGTGAGGGGAGCACAGGCGTGTGTTGTGTGAGCTGTGAGGGGAGCACAGGTGTGTGCTGTGAGCTGTGAGGGGAGCACAGGCGTGTGCTGTGAGCTGTGAGGGAGCACAGGCGTGTGTTGTGTGAGCTGTGAGGGGAGCACAGGCGTGTGCTGTGAGCTGTGAGGGGAGCACCGGGGTGTGCTGTGAGGGGGGAGCACAGGCGTGTGCTGTGTGAGCTGTGAGGGGAGCACAGGCGTGTGCTGTGAGCTGTGAGGGGAGCACAGGCGTGTGCTGTGTGAGCTGTGAGGGGAGCACAGGCGTGTGCGGTGTGAGCTGTGAGGGGGGCACCGGCGTGTGCTGTGTGAGCTGTAAGGGGAGCACAGGCGTGTGCTGTGAGCTGTGAGGGGAGCACAGGCGTGTGCTGTGAGCTGTGAGGGGAGCACAGGTGTGTGCTGTGAGCTGTGAGGGGAGCACAGGCGTGTGTTGTGTGAGCTGTGAGGGGAGCACAGGTGTGTGCTGTGAGCTGTGAGGGGAGCACAGGCGTGTGCTGTGAGCTGTGAGGGAGCACAGGCGTGTGTTGTGTGAGCTGTGAGGGGAGCACAGGCGTGTGCTGTGAGCTGTGAGGGGAGCACCGGGGTGTGCTGTGAGGGGGGAGCACAGGCGTGTGCTGTGTGAGCTGTGAGGGGAGCACAGGCGTGTGCTGTGAGCTGTGAGGGGAGCACAGGCGTGTGCTGTGTGAGCTGTGAGGGGAGCACAGGCGTGTGCGGTGTGAGCTGTGAGGGGAGCACAGGCGTGTGCTGTGTGAGCTGTGAGGGGAGCACAGGTGTGTGCTGTGAGCTGTGAGGGGAGCACAGGCGTGTGTTGTGTGAGCTGTGAGGGGAGCACAGGTGTGTGCTGTGAGCTGTGAGGGGAGCACAGGCGTGTGCTGTGAGCTGTGAGGGAGCACAGGCGTGTGTTGTGTGAGCTGTGAGGGGAGCACAGGCGTGTGCTGTGAGCTGTGAGGGGAGCACCGGCGTGTGCTGTGTGAGCTGTGAGGGGAGCACAGGTGTGTGCTGTGTGAGCTGTGAGGGGACCCGGCAGGGGGGGCTGTGCAGAGGCCGGGGGCTGCCCAGGGCGGGCACAGAGGGAAGAGCCTGGGGCAGGCAGGCTGGGTGTGGGCAGCTGTTGGCTCTGAGTCTGACCCTGCAGCCAGGACACGGGAACCCTCCGCAGACGGAACCTGACCTCACTGGCCTCACGGTCACACACTGGCCGCTGTCCCCGGGCGGACCTGACGGCAGGGACCACGCCTGCTCCTGTCATCCCACACGCTCCAGGCGCCTGTCTCAGATCTCGGGTCCGGGGGGGTGCAGGTCGCACCTGTGACCCTCAGCTTCCTTTCTGAGGGCCTGTGACCACACCCCAAACACGGCCACAGGTGCTCCCCACGCGGCTCCGCTGTCCCTGTGACACGGGAAGCGGGGTTGGACCTGCCCTGAGGGCTGTGCCCACTCACCAGCCTGGCGAGCAGGGTCCTGGCTGTTGTCCTGGGCATGGACCCCACTGCCCGAGGCCGCCTTCCCCGAGACCGCCTTCCCTGCTGCCTGCAGCCCGGTGTCTGCCCCCCTCCGGGACATGGGGGCGGGGTTCAGTGGCAGCCACTAGAGGCGCTGGGCCCGCCCGCTCCGCAGTCAGGCTGTGACCCCAGGTTGACCCCGGTCAGAACCAGCAGTTTCTGGGTTTGCTGACGCCGTGGGAGCCGTGTCACCAACGTCTGCGGCCTCCGCGCTGTTTGTGGCTTCACCCCAACCCCTGCACACACATCAGAAAAGTCCGGCCGGGGACTCCGTGGCTGAGCGCCGACCTCCGAGCCAGAGGTCCCAGTTCCTCCCAGGGGTCCTGCCCCTCTGCCGGCCGCCCCTCCCCCCAACCCTGCCCCCCCCATCGGGTCCCCTGGTGGCTCCTCATCCTCCCTCCACCAGCCCCCTGCATCTCCATCGCTGACCCACCCCCAACTCCCGCCCTCCTTCACCTGGACACCGCCCTGCACACCTCCCGCCTTCCTCCCCGACCCCCACCGAGCCCCGCGCCCCCGCCTGCTCCCTGGCGCTCACTGCCCCCCAGCCTGCACCGCGCCGGGTCCATCCTCCACCGGATCCATCTCCACTGGATCCATCCCCCACCGGATCCATCCCCCACCGGATCCATCCTCCACCGGATCCACTGGGTCCATCCCCCACCGGGTCCATCCCCCACCGGGTCCATCCTCCCCCGGGACCATCCCCTACCGGGTCCATCCCCCACAGGGTCCATCCCCCACCGGATCCATCTCCCCTGGATCCATCCTCCATCCCCCACCGGATCCATCCTTCCCCGCCCCGGTGCCGTCCTATGTCCCCTCTCCGTGTCCACTCCCCGCGAACCCCTGCCTGCTCCCTTGGCGCTCACTGCCCCCCCAGCCCGCACCGCGCTCGGATCCATCCTCCACCGGTTCCATCTCCACCGGTGCCGCACTGTGTCCCCTCCAGGTGTCCCCTCTCCGTGTCCCTGCCCTAACCGCCCCGCGTCCTCAGAGCATCATTCCCTGCCCAGGGGCGCCGGTCGCACCTCCTCCGACCAGGTTCTCGTCCCGCACTCCCACTCCCACCCCCATCCAACCCCCACCTCACCGCACCTCCCCATCCCCACCCTCCCTCCCCTCCCCGCACCTCTCCCTGGCTTTCCTCCGACCGGTTCCCTGTCCCGCACCCCCCGACCCACCACACCCCCCGCCCCACCTGCATCTCCCCATCCCCTATCCCCCATCCCCCCCGCATCCCCGCACCCCCGCCACCCTGCACCTCTGACCCCCCAGCCTCTCGTCCCGCACCCCCCTCGCTCCGCACCCCGGATCCCCGCCCCCGGCACCACCGCACCCCCGCCCACCTGCAGGTCCCCATCCCCATCCCCCGCCCCCCTGCACCTGCACCTCTGACCCTCCAGCCCCTCGTCCCGAGCCCCCCCCCCCCCCCCCCCCGCTCCGCACCCGGGATCCCGCGCCCCTGCGCCCCCGCGCCGCGCCCGGAGCCCGGTGGCTGCGGTGGACGTTGCGTGGAGACGCCGCACGGCCTGGCCCCGCCCCCGCCCGCTCCCCGCGCCGGGATTGGCTGCGCTGGGGCCGCCGGCGCCCCATTGGCCGGCGCCGCGCAGGCGGGCGGGGCCCGCAGCGTGGATGCCCGGCGGAGCGGCCGGCCGTGGGGTCCGGAGCCCGGCGCGGAGGGGGCGCGGGCCGCCGCCGCGGGCGGGGGCGCGGGCCGGGGCCGGGCGGACAGGGCCATGCGGGGCCGGCGGGCGCGGCGCTGAGGGCGGCGGGGCGGCGGGGGCGATGCCGCGGCTGCCGGTGAAGAAGCTCCGCCGCCGGGCCAAGCTGCTGCTGCTGCTGCTGCTGCTCTGCGCCGCCGCCTGGCTCACCTGCGGCCGCCTGGGCCCGCGCCGCCGCGCCCGCCCGCCGCGCTCCGGGCGAGGTACGGGGCCTGGGGCCTGGGGCCTGGGGCCTGGGGGCGGGGCCCCCACCGCGCGGCTCCCGGAGCCGGACCGCGCACACCCGGCTCCGCGGCCCATGGGCGGGGAGGGGCGGCGGGGCGGGGGGCGCGGGCCGGGCGCCGGTGACGTCATCCGCGAGCAGCCCACCCTCCGGGAGCGCTTGGGCTCGGTCCGGCCTGGAGCCGGAGCGACTGGGGCGGGCTCCTGGGGGGAAGGGGCTCCCCCAGGACCTCTGTGTTCGCAGCGGGCCACGCTTTCCCCACCTGCGGGGAGGGGGTGCCCCCGGGGCCTGGCATCCGGGCTGCGGGGGGGACCAGCCTGGGGTGAGGTCTCCAGGCCCCGGCACCCGGGAAGCCAGTCAGCCCCTGGGGGCCGGTGGGAGAGCCGGGGCGGGGTCCTGCCCGGAGCTGGGGACCCCGGAGGCCTCCTGGAGGAGGTGACCTTTGACACGTCGGGGAGCAGCATCCCAGCAGCAGGAGCCGCAGGAAACCCCGGGTGCGATCGGAGGAGGGACAGGCCCCCTGGACCCAGGAGAGGAGCGAGGAGAGGGGAGCACCTCAGGGAGGGCGCCCAGCCGCGGCCGGACCTCCCCCGGGAGCGGGGTCCGGGGCGGGGACGGGCTGGGGACTTGCCTCCGGAAGACGTAGGAGAGGGACGTTGACCACCCCACTCGCTGAGGCCCCTCTGCCTCCTGTGGTGACCCCAACACCTGCCTCACCGGCCCAGGCCACCCCGCCCAGCCCCGGCGCCCCACCCGCTGGCTGCTCAGCCCTAAAAGCCCCACCGCGGTCCCCGCTAGCAGCCGGGGGCAGGTCCCGGAGCGTGACACGGGGCAGACCGCCCGGTGAGCTGCCTGCGCGGCTTTCTGAGCAACCAGTCCCCCAGCCCGGCCTCCTCAGCCCCGGGAGCTCGCTCAGCGGAAGGAGGGGGAGGCGTGGGAACCCCACTTCTGAGGGCCGGGACCGGGGGTCAGGTCCTGGGAGGTGAAGCCCCGTGAGGCGCCTTCCTGGGCAGCCGGCAGACCCACCCGACCGGCCTGTGGCCTCCGAGTCCCCTCCTGGGGCCCGGCCGCTGCGCTGGGGAGATCCGCGGGGGCGGGGGCCTGCAGCACCGTGGTGGCCGCCGGGCGGGGGCCCGCTGCCCCCAGGCCCCCAGCTCGGTGGGAGTGGGCCTCAGGCCGTGCTGTGGGGTTCGGGGGAGGCCCTGGGGCTCACCTCCCGCTGGATAGGGACGGGTGAGGACCAGGTGGGCGGTGCCACAGGGTCTCCCAGGCAGGAGACCACGGGCGGCCACCTTCCCCAGAGATGGCCGGAGACAATGTGTCCGCAGGAAGCCAGGGGGTCTGGATGGAGGGACGGGCATAGAGGGCGAAGCCCGGGCGTGGCCCTGGAGCGGCAGGGCTCCTGGCTCAGTGACCCCGGAGGGTGCTCCAGGAGGGGGTGGGTGGGGAGTTGGGGAGAAGCTCACAGACCTGGGAGTGGTCCCCAGGGGCAGTGTCCCTCCAGGCCTCCCTGGCCACACACCCACCAGTACCCGCCCCATGTGCTGTCCCGGCTCTGCCAGGCTGGTGCCATGCCCCTTTGGTCCCAGACCTGCCTCACGGGCAGCAGGTGGCATCGCCCGGCTGGGGTGGCTTAACCTCCAGCCCTCAGCGCTCCGACCGGGAAAGGCAGACCCAGGCCGTCCCTGCTCCTGGGGAAGGTGCTGAGGGCCCGGAGCAGCCCTGGGGGCTTCCCGGAGGCGGGGCCGCTGGCGAGGATGGCCAGATCGGGGTGCGCATAGAACTCTCCCTCACAGCTGCCAGGGGCTGGGGGAAGCCGGGCAGAGGCCCCCCCTCCCCCGGGGGATGTGGGACTAGCACCCAGCTCGTCCCCGTGGAGGGGGGCAGCTGGTAGACGGGACCATAAGGGCCCCAGCAGGAGACTCCGGCCTTCCTGCCCTGGCCGGGCCCCGTGGACGGGGTGCCGGGCCCCAGCGGCAGGGCTGCAGCCTTGGAGAAAGCCCGCCCGGCCGCACCCCTGTGCCCCCACAGACGGCGAGAAGCCGAGCAGCGTGACGGACGGCCGTGGGGCCCGGGCGGCTCTGTCCACGCAGAGGGCCGAGGACTCCAGCGAGAGCCGCGAGGAGGAGCCGGCGGTGAGGGCCTGGCGGCGCCCGGTCCCGCGCTGTGGGCTGTGGGCGGGGAGGGTGCAGCCCCACGTGGCCAGAGGGGGGCTCAGGTGGGCCGACTCCGTGGGCCGAGGTGAGGAGACAGTCGCAGCTCGGACCCGGGGCCCCTTCTCCTGCAGCCCAGCAGCCAGGACCTGAACCCACTGTTTCCCGGGGCAGCGGGAAGGCCGCCCCCCCTGAACCTCACCCATCAGGCGCCCCCCTGGCGGGAGGAGGTGAGCTCCGCAGCCTGCAGTGGGCGGGGCGGGGGCGGTGGGGGGCAGTGGGTGGGGGCAGGGGGGTAGAGGGGGCGGCGGGGGGCTGTGTGGAACGTGAGACCCTCCCCCAGTACAAAGGGCAGGTGAACCTGCACGTGTTCGAGGACTGGTGCGGGGGCGCCGTGGGCCACCTGAGGAGGAACCTGCACTTCCCGCTGTTCCCTCACGTGAGTGCGGGGGGGGGGGGGGACAGCGGCCCCGGGGCTGAGGGGGCATTGACCCGAGGCCGCTACCCCCAGACGCGCACCACGGTGCAGAAGCTGGCCGTGTCCCCCAAGTGGAAGAACTACGGGCTCCGGATCTTCGGCTTCCTGCACCCCGCCAGAGACGGTGCGGGGCCGGGCCGGGGTTAGGGGTGTGGGGTGCGGGGCGGGGCCAGAGACGGTGCGGGGCCGGGTCGGGGTTAGGGGTGTGGGGTGTGGGGCGGGGCCAGAGACGGTGCGGGGGCCGGGCCGGGGTGTGGGGTGTGGGGTGCGGGGCGGGGCCAGAGACGGGGCGGGGCGGGGCCGGGGTTAGGGGTGTGGGGGGCGGGGCAGGGAGGGGGGCGGGGCACCCCAAAGGCCCACGCTCCTGATTCCCGGCCTGCGCTCTAGGAGACGTCCAGTTCTCCGTGGCTTCCGACGACAACTCCGAGTTCTGGCTGAGCCCCAATGAGAGCCCGGCGGGCGCCCAGCTGGTGGCCTTTGTGGGCAAGGTACCCCCCCTGCCCGCCCCCCGCTGACCCCAACCCCGCCCTCCACCCACACCTGCCTCCAACCCCCCTCCCCTGGCGTCCTGTGGCCTCCGTCAGTCTCCTGCAGCTTCTTAGGGATGGGATGGGTGGGGCTGGGGCTCCCAAGGATAGGGGACCCCCTTCACTCCCCATGTCACCCCCAGACCGGCTCAGAGTGGACGGCGCCCGGAGAGTTCACCAAGTTCAGCTCCCAGACGTCCAAGCCCCGCCGGTGAGTGGCTGGGAGTGCGAGCGCACGCGTGTGCAGGAGGGCCTGGGTGACTTCACGCTGCATCTGGCGGCCCCGCCACCCCAAAACAGGGCCTGCGCCCCCGCCCCATCCCCCCGGCTCCTGGGGCCGCGGGCCCGGCCTGACCCCCCTGTCCCCAGGCTCATGGCCTCCCGGAGGTACTACTTCGAGCTGCTGCACAAGCAGGACGACCGGGGCTCCGACCACGTGGAAGTGGGTGTGAGTGCGCCCCCCTCCCGCCCCCCGCCTACCCCCGCTCCCCTCTGACCACTCCCCACCAGGGGCCGATGACTGAGCTTCCTGTCTAGGTGGCGGGCGGCCCCTCAGGGACCCGGCGGGCAGCGCTGCGGGGAGGCTGCCTGGAGCCCGTGGCCATGGGAAGGGGAAAGCCTGGCGAGGGGGGACCCCGTGGGGAGAGGATGGGGGAGTGCACCAGGAGCCCCCGGAGCACCCAGCCCTGCACAGCTGCAGACAGCGGGGGGGGGGCGGGCGGGGGGGAAACACACTTGTGAGGGACCCTGCGTCCCTTGTCGGGAAGGTGGGGGTGAAGGGGGGGCAGGACGCTGGCTGAGATGACCTGAGTGGGGGCCAGTGACCTGGGGGAACCAGGGCGCCCCACCCAGCTCCGGGATGTGGCAGGTGTATGGGGTGGGTATCCCCCAAGCTCAGCTGGCAGAGGGTCCAGGCTGAGACACAGGTTGGGGTGACTGCAGGAACTGGGGGGGGAGGGTAGTTGACAGGGCCCAGGGTGAGCTGGGAAGGGGAGAGGGCCCAGGACAGCCCCCAGGAACCCCAACTTGAGAGGAGGGGGAGAGACAGGGTCTGCAAAGGAGCCTGAGGAGCAGCTGGGGGTGGGGGGGCAGCATGGCGCCCAGGGAGCAGTGGCTGCAGGGGGGGCGGGCGGAACCACGGTCAGAGGTGAGGGAGCTGTGCCAGGCCCCCCTTCTGGGTCACCCCAGCTTCCCTGCCCCTTCCCAGGACCCTTCTCCCACCCGCCTGAGAGCTGCCCCATCAGGAAGCCCCTCCTCGCTGACTGAGTCATGTCCCCTCCCCGCCCTCCGCCCTGACCACCCTCTCCCCCCAGTGGCGCGCCTTCCTGCCTGGCCTGAGGTTCGAGGTCATAGGGCCCGCCCACATCTCGCTGTACACAGGTGCGTGGGCCGCGGGGAAGGGGCGGCCTCTGGGGCCTCTGGGTGCGGGCAGGGAGGGTGATGGGGACCCCACACATCCCTCCGCCCCCAGATGAGTCCTCCCTGAAGATGGACCACGTGGCCCATGTTCCGCAGTCCCCAGCCAGCCACGTGGGGGGGCGCCCGCCGCCCGAGGAACCCAGAGCCGACATGCTGCGGCCGGACCCGCGGGACACCTTCTTCCTCAGTGAGGGGGCGGGGGAGGAGGAGGAGGGCTGGGGGGGAGGGGGTCCGGGCCGGCGCTGTGACCCGCTCCCCCGCAGCGCCTCGCGTGGAGCCCGCGCGCCTGGAGGACGTGCTGGAGCCGTGCGCCTACGCGCCCACCTACGTGGTCAAGGACTTCCCCATCGCCCGCTACCAGGGCCTGCAGTTTGTAAGTGCCCCCCGCACCCCAGGCTGCCCCCCAGGCTGCCCTGCCCCCCAGGCTGTCCTGCCCGGCCTGCCCCCCGCCCCGCCCTCAGCCCTGTCCCCGCACCCAGGTATACCTGCCCTTCGTCTACCCCAACGACCACACGCGCCTCACGCACATGGAGACGGAAAACAAGTGCTTCTACCGCGAGTCCCCGCTCTACCTGGAGAGGTGGGTGCCTCTGGGAGAGCGGGTGCCTGGGAGGGTGGGTGCCGCCGGGGAGGTGGGTGCGGGCGCGGGGAGGGCGCCCCTCGGGAGCCTCTGACCCTCTGCGCCCGCCCAGGTTCGGATTCTACAAGTACATGAAGATGGACCGGGAGGAGGCGGGGCCGGACACGGAGCAGGCGCAGCGCCGAGCCTTCCTGTTCCTCAGCCCGGAGGGTGAGGGTCCCCCTGTGCGCGCCCCGGGGTCCCACCCACACCCCGGTGCCCCCTCCACACCCCGTGCCCCGCGGGGGCCGGCTGAAGCCCGCTCTCCGCAGACTTCCTGGAGGAAGAGGAGGAGGGGGAGCTGCTCACCAGTCTGGAGCCCACGGAGGGGTCCCCGGTGCAGAGCCGCCGCCCCCCCAGCCCTGCACCCCGCACTCCTGCGCCCCCGAGCCCTGCGCCCCCCTCCGAGGCCGGAGCCGCGCCCGCCGCACCCACGCCGCCCCTCATGGAGCGCTCCGCCGCCCGGCGCTCCCGCGTGCTCCGCTGGGCCCCTCGGACCCCCCCGCGGCCCCTGCTCCTGGGCCGTCCGCCCCCGCGCCCCGCCGCGCGGCCGCCCCCCAAGGTCTACGTGACGCGGGTGCGGCCGGGCCCGCGGGCGCCTACTCGGACCCCGGCGCCTCTGGGTGCAGGCCGTGCGCCCTGGCCGCGCTTCCCCGGCCTCCTCCCGCGCCCCCGGCCGCGGCCCCGCGTGCGGCTGCGGGCGCCCCCCCGCCCTCCCTGGCCTCCGCCTCGGACCGGAGGCCACAGGACCAGCGGCCCGCGGGCCACGGAGCCCAAGCCGCCTGCCGGGGCGCCGGCCTCGCCCGGCAGCCGGGCACCACCGCTTGGACCCACGGCCCCTGCCGAGGACTCGCATGCGCCCCCGGAGGCGCGCCCGGCTCCCGCCTTCCTGAACTTCTCCCCGGTGGCCGGGCCACGGCCGCCCGGGGGGCAGGAGGAGGAGGAGGGGGAGGACGAGGCCCCGGAAGACAGCCAGGAGGACGGCCAGGAGGACAGCCAGGAGGCCGCGGGCCGCTGGCGCGAGGAGGCCATCGACTGGCAGCGCACGTTCAGCGTGGGCGCTGTGGACTTCGAGCTGCTGCGCTCCGACTGGAATGACCTGCGCTGCAACGTGTCCGGGAACCTGCAGCTGCCCGAGGCCGAGGCCGTGGACGTGGTGGCCCAGTACATGGAGCGGCTGCACGCGCGCCACGCCGGGTGGGCGGGCAGGGGGCGGGCACGGCGCGGAGGGGGCGCAGAGGGTGGAGGGGCGGGTCCTGTTTTCCCAGGACCTGAGGAGCCTCTGCCACAGGCAGGGAACGTGAGGGCAGAGTGGGTGCCCGGTGCCAGCCTAGGCACCAGGAGGTCACAGTTTGATTCCCGGTCAGGACACATGCCCGGCTGTGGCTCCATCCCCAGGGTAGGGCGTGCAGGAGGCAGAGGCAGCTGATCAGTGATTCTCACCATCGATGTTCCTCTCTCTCGCCCTCTCCCTTCCTCTCTGACATCAATAATATTTTTTGGGTGGGGGCAGAGTGGAGGGCAGGAAACGGGCTCAGCAGGGAGGATGGAAGGGGAGGGTCTGGGGGCAGGCCCACTGGCTTCTTCCCTCCGGGACCAGGGCAGCCCCTGCCCTAGTGCCAGGGAGGTCCCGGCGGCTTCTCGGGAGTGGAAGGAGGGGCAAGCTGGCCAGAGGGACCCCAGGACCAGGACCCGTGGGAAAAGGACGTCTGCTCTGCAGCCGGGGTCCTGAGGCCTCGGGCTGGAGACGTCCTAGGCCGCAGCGTCAGACGCCGGGCCTGATCCTGCGTGGGGAGGGGAGGGTGCCCTGGCGCTCTGGCGCGTGGGGAGGACCCGGAGGCGGAGTGGACAGACCGGGGCGGGGACTGCGGGGTGCGATGTGGGGGCACAGGCGGCCCTCCTTGGGGGGCGGGGGCGGACGCAGAGCGGAGCGGGCTGACCCCGGGCTGACCCCCGCCCGCAGGCGGTTCGCGCTCCTGCGGATCGTGAACGTGGAGAAGCGCCGGGACTCGGCGCGCGGCAGCCGCTTCCTGCTGGAGCTGGAGCTGCAGGAGCGCGGGGCCGGCCGCCGCCGCCTGTCCGAGTTCGTCTTCCTGCGGCTGCCGGGCGCCCGCGCCGGGGACCCCGACTGGGAGGAGGAGAGCCCCGAGCCCACGGCCGCTGCCCGGTCCGCCGCCCCCGCCGCCTCCGCGCGCCCCGACGGCCTCCCCGAGCTCTGCCGGCCCCTGCGCCTGGCCTGGCGCCAGGACGTGACGGTTCACTTCATCGTGCCCGGTGCGCGGGGGCGCGGGGGGCCGGTGCACGGGGGAAGCGGGATGCCGGGGAGCGGGGAGCCGGGGGCGCGCGGGTGCGGGGGGAGGGGGGAGCGGGGCGCAGGAGAGCAGGGTGCCGGGGGCGCGCGGGGTGCGGGGAGGCACTGGTTTGGGTGGTGGGGGCGCTCGAGGTCTCGTGGGCAGGGCAGGGAGCCGCTGGTCCGGGGGGCACGCGGTGGGCTTGGGGAGGGAGTGCCGGCGCTGGAACGCCCCCCCTCCCCCCAGTGAAGAACCAGGCGCGCTGGGTGGCCCGGTTCCTGGCGGACATGGCGGCGCTGCACGCACGCACCGGGGACTCGCACTTCAGCGTCGTCCTCGTGGACTTCGAGAGCCAGGACATGGACGTGGCGCGGGCGCTGCGCACCGCGGGGCTGCCCCGGTACCGCCCCCGCACCCACCCCATCCTGCCCCCGCGCGGCTTCCTTCCAGGCAGGTGCCCCCGGAATCACACCTACCCCCACCCCCCAGGTACCAGTACCTGAGGCGAGCCGGGAACTTCGAGCGCTCAGCGGGGCTGCAGGCCGGAGTGGACGCCGTGGAGGTGGGTGAAGCGGGATGGGGTGGGGGGAGGGATGGGGGCGCAGGAAGGAGGGGCCTCCCCGGGGCAGCTCCCTGACCCCCCCCTCCCCCAGGACGCCAGCAGCATCGTGTTCCTCTGCGACCTGCACATCCACTTCCCGCCCGGCATCCTGGACGCCGTGCGCAAGCACTGCGTGGAGGGCCGGCTGGCCTTCGCGCCGGTGGTCATGCGCCTGGGCTGCGGGAGCTCGCCCGCCGACCCGCACGGTAACGCCGCCCGCCAGCCCCAGGGTCCAGCCGGGCTCTCCCACCCCGAGGCCGGCCGGGGTCCCCTCGAGGCCCCGTGAAGCCCCACAGTGTGTGGGACCCCCCCCCCCCCAAGGCGCCCAGGCTCTCCCCCAGCCGCCAGCACTCCGCCGAGTGCAGGGCTCCCAGGTCACGGCCAGCGCAGGGGGGACGGGAGCCCCCAGGTCTGGGGAGCCGCCGGGCCGGGCCTGAGGGCTCCCCCCGCCCAGGGTACTGGGAGGTGAACGGCTTCGGCCTCTTCGGCATCTACAAGTCGGACTTCGACCGCGTCGGAGGCATGAACACCCAGGAGTTCCGGGACCAGTGGGGCGGCGAGGACTGGGAGCTCCTGGACAGGTGACCCCACCCTCCGCCCTCACCCAGGACCTGCGGGCCGGCAGGGAGCCAGCACCCAGCCCCGCCCCCAGCCCCGCCCACCACAGCCCCGGCCCCTAGCCCCGCCCCAGCCCCGCCCACCACAGCCCTGACCCCCCCCCAGCCCCGACGCCCCCCAGCTGCGACCCCACAGCCCTGCCCCCCAGCCCCGACCCCCCCCCAGCCCTGACCCCCGTCTCCGCCCAGGGTCCTGCAGGCAGGGCTGGAGGTGGAGCGGCTGCGCCTGCGGAACTTCTTCCACCACTACCACTCCCGGCGGGGCATGTGGGCCACGCGTGGCCGTGGCCGTGGCCGAGGCCGTGGCCGTGGCCAGAAGGGCTCCCAGGCGGAGGGAGCTTGAGGAAGGACGCCCGCCGTCGCTGCTGCAGCCCTGAGCCTGGTTTCTGGGACCCAGGGCCTCACCACCGGGCGCTGCCCCCGTGCCTGCCCCTCTCTGCCCCCCGGGCCGCCGCCCCCGTGCCCTCCCCAGAGAGGCCTCCGGGGCAGTGAGTGAGCAGGCCGGGCCGCCGGCCCCACACTCTGTGCGATGATTTCTGTGAAATTTTGCCGTAGCGATGCCAGTGTTGTCAGGATTCCCAAGGGTTCAGTCCGTCCGTCCGTTTTTTATTCAGAATGAAATGAAATATTTTTTGAGTTCTGACGGGTCCTCTGTCTGGCTCTCTGCGCCGGGGGCCGCCCTGCCCTGCTCCGGTGGCCTCTCCAGCCCCAGGCCGCCGTGGCCACGCGACCCCACCTTCCACCCCACAGCCGCGCCCCCTCGCATCCTCCCCCTCCGAGCTCCGGGCTTGGCCTGGCGGGGAGGGGCCTCAACATCCTCTCTCCCTCTCTCTGCAAAGCCACGGGCCCTCACCAGTGTGCTTGGTGGATAGAGTCTTGGCCTGCAGGCCGAAGGGTCCCGGGTTCGATTCCGTCAAGGGCATGTACCCTGGCTGCAGACTCCTCCCCTGCCCGGGCCCTGGTCGGGGCGCCTGCAGGAGGCAGCCCATGGATGTGTTTCTCTCATATCGGTGTTTCTCTCTGTCTCTCCCTCTCTTCCACTCTCCATAAATCCATGGGAAATGTCCTCGGGTGAGGATTTTAGAGAGAAGAGAAAAGGGAGGCGTCACACTTGGCCGGCCTGTGAGGATTAAGGACCGAGCGTGGCCCTTTCAGCCCCTGCCTTGTGCACCGTGGCTGCCCACCCTCAGCACCTGCTCCCTCGGGACTCTGACGGGGTGGCATCGACTTCCACTCCTCCAGGACAGGGGACCCTGCTGGGCCGGGGACCTGTCCGAGCCCCCTCCCTCTCCCCCCCCCCGCCCCGTCTCCGCTTCCCCCCCTTCCCTCCCCGCTGAGGCTGGTGCTCCTTGGAAACAGATCGAACAGCCACACCCGCGGAGAAGCACCCAGAGCTCCATTGCTCCTCCTGCCTCCAGGCATTTGGGGGTCCCCGTGCAGACGGGGCTCCTGCTGGGCCCCCCCAGCTGCTCCCTCCGCCTTGAGAGCAGTTAAAGTGTCCCAGAGGCTCCCGGCTGCCCCGCCATCCTGACAGGCGTCACTGCTTGGGGGCCAGCCCCCCCCCCCGTTCCCCCAGCAAATCCCAACTGGGGGCTCCATGGGGGCTGCACCTATCAGGCCACTCATCTCCCCCAGGGGCGAGCCGGGCGCACAGGGAGGGCTGGGATGGGCGGAGGGGGGAGGGGGGAGGGCCCACCTGGGGCCTATTAGGACTTTCCTCACCACAGGCCCAGGGAGAAGGTGGGGGGGCCCCACCCAGGCCACGGGGGCTTAGGGGCCGGCCCAGGGCGGAAATCCAGGCAGGCTTCCTGGAGGAGGCGGGACTGGGCTGGCCTTGGAGCCCAAACGGCCGAGGAGGGCACATCTGGGAGGTTTGGGAGCGTGGGTGCGGCACAAGCCCCCGGATCCCCAGGTTCGGGGCCCAGAGCCCATGGACGCCGCACCTCTGGGGGGCAAGCTGCACCCCAAACCCAGCCCGGCAGCTCCCAGGGGCTGCGCTGACCCCGCCCCACCCCCGCCTGCACTCCTGAGTTTCCTTCCGAACGCGGTTTTCCTGCTGATGTCTAACATCTCAGCTCCCCACCTTCTGCTCCTAACACCCCGTCAGCCTCCCGCCCCCAGCTCACGTCACCACGCCGCTCCAGGCTCCTCCTCCATCCCCCCCTTTCCAGGGTCTGGCTCCCCCCCATTCTTTCCCCCAGCCCCTCCTTTCTGCCCTCGGGAGAAGGCCCCCCGCCCAGCGCCCCAGCCGCCGCCCCCCTCAGAGCCGCTCACTCACCCTTCCTTCCGGCCCTCAGCTCCAGGTGTGGTCCCTCCGGGAGGGGTGACCTGCGGGCCGGAGCCCATCCCTCCGCGGCCCCCCTGTCTGTTTCTGAGCCCCGGGACTCCTCCTCCCGCTGCCCAGACCTGCCCCCTCCGGCAGCCTGCCCACCGCGACCCCCGGTGCTCACCCCACACAGGGCCTGGGAGCGAGGCCGAACCGAGCCGGTCCCGGGTCCGAGGGGCCCCAGCCTGGGGCGAGCGCAGAGGGGACGGGTCCAGGCACGGCCAGTCCCACGGGCTCTGCAACTAGAGAAAGTGAGCCCATGTGCCCCGGCCCAGGCTATCCCGGGACCCCGCGGCCCCCACGTCGGGGGCACATGGCCGCAGGGAGGCCCCATTCGGCCAAGCGAGTGGAAGCTTCCCCGAAACGGCCCGGGACCCTGCACCCCCTCTTCCGCCCCCCATGGCAGGAACCCCACCAAGCCCCAGCCACCCAAGCCTCTCCTTACAAGCTGGCCAGCCGGGCGGCCAGGGCCCGGGGAGGCCGGCCAGGCCCGGGAGGCCAGGCCCAGGGACCGGTGAGACGCTGGGAGCAGGCGGACCCGGGGGCGGGCCTGGCCGTGCCCGGGCGTGCGAGCCCTCCGGGTGCACTCAGCGCCGCACCGACTTGTCTCCCAGGATTTTTCCACACAAAACACGTCTCCCAGGACAGCAACCGGTCGGATGAGCTGGGCGCGGGCGCTGCCACCCCGCCCTCCGTGCCCCCACACGCAGCCCACAGGGAGCTCCGGGGACCAGCCGCTGGGCCTGGGATGCAGCCGGGCGCCCCTCAGCCCGCGGCCGCCGGGATGAGCCGAGGGCCCCGCCGCAGCCCCACTGCCAGGGTAGGTGTCCCGTTCCCGCCGCCCCCCAGCCGGAGCCCCCCCCAGCCTCTGCCCTGACCTCTCCAGGACCCACTGTCCCCCCCACTGCCTCCCCCACACACTGACCTCCCGCTGGTCCCCCAGTCCCTGTCCCCCCCCCCCCCCCCCGTCCCACCTGGGACCCAGGCCTGCCAGGACCCCTGCAGGTTCAGGCAATGTCTCGGGGGGGGGGGTTCTACATTGAAAGGGGGGCCTGGGGCTGGAGCAGGCTCGAGGGAGAGAGGCTGGGGTAGAGGGGGCCTCCAGGCTTTGCTAGGAGAGGCAGGAGGTATGTGAGGCCTCTGCCCGCCCCCATTCTCACTCAGGGTACCGGGGCCCCTGCTGGACCGCAGCCAGGCCTCCCCGGGCCGGCCTTGGAGATGCCTGTCCAGCGGGGAGGGACTCAGAGAGACCCGCCGGGCCGGCCCCCCAACCCCGACACCGCTGATTGGGGCTCGGTGGGACTCCTGGCTTCCCAGGGGAGGCTGGGAGGAGGGCCCCTCTGAGTCAGCTCCCCGGGGCGCCCCGCCTGCCTGTCCATCACTCACTGCCCTGCGGAGCCTGATGGACTGACTCACGGGTTGGAAATGGCTTCCCGCCCCCACAGCCTGGGGGGCAGAGCGTGGAGGGGTGCCCGGCCGGCCCCAGGCCTCTGAAGTGTGTGGGGGAGGGGCTGGAGGTGGCTTCCAGCATCCAGGGACCCCGGTCTGGAGGGCCACCCCCAGGGAGAGCCTCCGGGGCCTTGCGGCCAGGGCTCCACCGGCCCCTTCCACCCCAGCTCCTCCCAAGCCTCGGGGCCACCTGCCCCCCGCCCTGAACCCCAACCTCGGCCCTGGCCGGCCCTGACGGTGACTCCTAATGCCAGCCCTGCCTAGGCCCTCGGCCTCAGGGTTGGGCCCTGGAGCTGGAGCCCCCCCTCCCGGGACAGCCCGCCCCCGGAGCGGCGGCCACACATAGGGGCCTGCTGAGCCCCTGCCCCCCAGCCTGGAGAGCGTTTACCGAGGGGCAGATCGGGCCAGGATGGGCTGGAGGAGGGGCGGCCGGGGCCACCAGGGCCGGTTCTTCCGCAGAATGGCGGGCGGGCCCTCCTCCACCTGGCCAGGTGTCCCCGCCCCCCGCGGGGCTGGGCGGCTCCGTCTGGGTGAGGCCGCGGGGAGGGGACTCCGGGGACAGGGCGGCTCGGGACGAGACGCGAAGACACTTGGGGCTGGAGGCGGCCTCGGCGGCCCAGACCCCGCAGCCCCAGCGCCCCCGCGCCCGCCGCCATGCAGGACGGTAACTTCCTGCTGTCGGCCCTGCAGCCGGAGGCCGGCGTGTGCTCCCTGGCGCTGCCCTCGGACCTGCAGCTGGACCGCCGGGGCGCCGAGGGGCCCGAGGCCGAGCGCCTGCGAGCTGCCCGGGTTCAGGAGCAGGTCCGCGCCCGCCTCCTGCAGCTCGGCCAGCAGCCCCGGCACAACGGCACCGCCGAGCCCGACGGGGTCCCCAGGGCGGCCCGAGGTAGGCGGGGCCCCGGTGGGCGCCGGGCGGTGGGGGGGGCGCGGAGGTGCCAGGGCCGGACGCCTGGTGGAGGCTGGCTCCAGGGTTCAGCTCCCTGACTCACAGAGGCCGCACTGAGTCACCCGCCCCGCCCCGCCCTGGCGGGCGTGGGAGAAGCCATGGGTGGGGCTCTCAGCACCCACTGGGACCCGGGGCCTCCCGCCCAGCCTGGGGGGCCACCTGCCCCCCGCCCCGAGCCCCGGGGCCCGGCAGGAGAGCAGCACGTGGCCAGCCGGCCGGCCGGTGTGGGGCAAACCCAGAAGGCACACAGGTCCCTCCCGTCACAGGCTCCACATGGGCCCGGCTCAGGCTGCACGGTCCGGCGCCCTCCCCCCATGCCCGGCGGGAAGGAGCGGACAGACAGACAGACTGAGGGCAGGTCTGGGAATCCTGGACCGGAGCCACCGCCGGCTGTCTGACCAGGGCCCCTGCGGGATTGCCGGGGAGGCCCCTGCACTGACCCAGATACTCTCCGTGAGAACCGAGGCCGGGGAGGCGGGGGCCTCGGTGCCAGGCGGCCTGCCCTGTGCGTGCGGGAATCCCGGCTCCACCGGCGTGTGTGTGTGTGTGTGTGTGTGTGTGTGTGTGTGTGTCTGATGTGAATTGAGTGTGTGCACGTGTGTGTGTGTGTGTGAGTGTGTGTGTGTGAGTGTGTGTGTGTCCGTGTCTGATGTGAATTGAGTGTGTGCACGTGTGTGTGTGTGTGTGTGAGTGTGTGTGTGTGAGTGTGTGTGTGTGTGAGAGTGTGTGTGTGAGTGTGTGTGTGTGTGAGAGTGTGTGTGTGTGTGTGTGTGTGTGTTGGGGGTGTGTGTGTGGGGTGTGTGTGTGGGGGGGTGTGTTTGTGTGAGTGAGTGTGTGTATATGTGTGTGTGTGGGGTGTGTGTGTGTGAGTGTGTGTGAGTGTGTGAGTGTGTGTGTCCGATGTAAATTTAGTGTGTTTGTGCGTGTGTGTACCTGGTGTGAATTGTGAGTGTGTGTGCACCCTGTGAGCCTGTGTCCATGGATGTGTGTACATCCCATGTGATGTGAGTGTGTGTGTGTGTGTGTGTGTGGGTGATATGTGTGTGTGTGTGTGAGTGAGTGTGTGTGTGTGTGAGAGTGTGTGTGTGTTGAGGGTGTGTGTGTGGGGTGTGTGTGTGTGGGGGGGTGTTTGTGTGAGTGAGTGTGTGTATATGTGTGTGTGTGGGGTGTGTGTGTGTTGAGGGTGTGTGTGGGGGGGTGTGTGTGTGAGGGTGTGTGTGGGGGTGTGTGTGTGTGAGGGTGTGTTTGTGTGAGTGTGTGTATATGTGTGTGTGTGGGGTGTGTGTGTGTGTGTGTGAGTGTGTGTGTGTGTGTGTGAGTGTGTGTGTGTGTGGGGTGTTTGTGTGAGTGAGTGTGTGTATATGTGTGTGTGTGGGGTGTGTGAGTGTGTGTGTGTGTGTGAGTGTGTGTGAGTGTGTGAGTGAGTGTGTGTGTGTGTGTGTGTGTGAGTGTGTGTGTCCGATGTAAATTGAGTGTGTGTGTGTGTGTGTGTGTTTGCGTGTGTGAGTGTGTGTGGGGGTTGCATGGGTGTCCCTCACCGAGCCACAGCCACAAGAGCCCCGCCCCCCCCCGGCCCACAGAGGCTCAGGCAGGTCAGCCGGCATCAGGCCGCAGGCAGCCCAGCTCCTCAGTGGTGGCCGCGCTGGTGCCCGGGTCCGAGGGTGGAGGCTGGTGCCCGGGTCCGAGGGTGGAGGCTGGTGCCCGGGTCCGAGGGTGGAGGCTGGTGCACGGGGTCCGAGGGTGGAGGCTGGTGCCAGGGGTCCGAGGGTGGAGGCTGGTGCCCGGGGTCAGAGGGTGGAGGCTGGTGAGGCTGGTGCCCGGGGTCAGAGGGTGGAGGCTGGTGAGGCTGGTGCCCGGGGTCAGAGGGTGGAGGCTGGTGCCCGGGGTCAGAGGGTGGAGGCTGGACAGGAGGGGTTAATTGGCACCTGGCTGCCCTGCCAATTAACAGCAGGAAGATTGTAATTTGGGGGGATGCCCCCCAGGCTGGGCCTAGCCAGCGTCAAAGGGTTAATAGCTCTGCCGAGAAGCCTCATTAACCGGCACCGGGCACCGGGCGGGCGGCAATCCAGAGGGAACGCCCCTCCCTTCACACAAGGGTGCCCAGCGGGGACCTGGCAGCCCACCCCAGGCAGCCCCTTCCCGTCCAAAGACCCTGCTCCCGAATCCCAGGCGCCCCCCCAGCCTGCCCCTCTGCTCTCCCTTAGTGCCCATCATCTGCCCACCCACACCCACCCACCTGCCTGTCCCCCAAGTCTGCCCCGTGCTGCCTGCTCCCCCTCCTTCCCACCCACCTGCCCCCTCAATACCCACCTGCCCGCCCACACCCACACCCACCCCCCCAGCCTGCCCCTCTGCTCTGCCTTAGTGCCCATCACCTGCCACCCACCCACCTGCCCACCCACACCACCCCCAGCCTGCTCCCCCTCCTTCCCACTCTCCATCCCCCAGGCTTCACCCTCACTCTGTCCATCCTCACTGTCTGTCTCCCGTCTCTCCACCTGCCCACCAGCCCGCCCACCCACCCACCCACCCGCCTGCCCACCGGTCTGTCCACTCACGGTGGCGTCGGGCTGGCGCCAGGGCCCTCAGTCAGGGTGCCGAGGGGGCGGGTGTGGCTCTGCCGGGAGACGGGGGCCTGCACCCCAGGCCTGACTGGTCCCGGGAGACGGAGCAGAGCCTCACTCCGCTGACGGGCTCCCAGGGGCCAGTGTGCGGCCTGGAGGGGGGAGCTGATGCGGGTCCCTGGTCACGGCCCAGGGGCTGGGAGGGCAGGGGCTAAGCACTGTCCCCCAGCCCGGCTGGAGGTGCGGGGCTGGGGTCCGCGGAGACAGGTGGCAGGGACGGAGCCCCCCACAGTGGGCCCCAGGGTCCAGGCGGGAGGCAGGAGGCCTTGAGCGGCCAGGCTGCCACAGTGCCGTCCACAGGCGCGGCCCGGGGCCAGTACCACACCCTGCAGACCGGCTTCAGCTCCCGCTCCCAGGGCCCGAGCGGGGACAGCGCCGCGGTGAGTGCCCGCTCCCCGTCCCGGCTCCGTGGCCACCGGGGAGGCTGGGGGGAGGCTGTGGCCCCCACTCACGGCCACCCTCCCCCGTCCCCCGTCCCGCCCACAGACCTTCCGGCCCATCGCCAAGCCCGCCTACAGCCCGGCCGCCTGGTCCTCGCGCTCGGCCGTGGACCTGAGCTGCGGCCGGAGGCTGAGCACCGCCCACAACGGGGGCAGCGCCTTCGGGGCCGGGTTCGGGGCAGGCCTGCCCGCCGTGCCCGCGCGCCCCGTGTCCTTCCACGAGCGCGGGGGCGCGGGCCGGGGGGACTACGACACGCTGTCCCTGCGCTCGCTGCGGCTGGCGCCCGGCCTGGACGACCGCGGCAGCGTGGCGTCCGAGCAGCTGGAGCCCGCCGCCTACCGGGCCTTCGCCTACGAGCGCCAGGCCAGCGCCAGCGCCAGCGCCAGCTCGGGGCGGGCGGGCGGCCTGGACTGGCCCGAGGCCGCCGAGGGGCCGCCCGGCCGCACCATCCGCGCCCCGGCCATGCGGACGCTGCAGCGGTTCCAGAGCAGCCACCGCAGCCGCGTGGGCGCCGGCGCCGTGCCGGGCGGCGGCCTCGAACCCGTGGCCCGCGCGCCCTCCGTGCGCAGCCTCAGCCTCAGCCTGGGCGAGGCGGGGCCCCTGCCCGACCTGCGGGGGCTGGACAGCTACGGCGGCCAGCGCGCTCTGCAGAGGCTCAGCAGCGGGTGAGCCCCGGGCGTGGGAGGGCGCTGCCCCGGCCCCGCTGCCCCGGCTCGGCCTGACCCCTGACCCCTGACCCCTGACCCGTCTCCGCAGCTTCGATGACATGGACTTGCCGTCGGCAGTGAAGTACCTCATGGCCTCGGACCCCAACCTGCAGGTGCTGGGCGCGGCCTACATCCAGCACAAGTGCTACAGCGACGCCGCCGCCAAGAAGCAGGTGGCCGCCCGCGACACCGTGACCCCTCCCCGACCTCTGGCCCCTGACCCCCCTCCCTGACCCCAGGGGGCTGTGCTGGCTTCATATTGCCAGTCTCCTTAGCAGAGGAGGCATGCACTGCACCCCTCTGCACACGCCTGCACACGCCTGCACACGCCTGCACACGCCTGTAGCTCTGCACACGCCTGCAGCCCGCGCACACTGCGCAGTGCGCACGGCTGACACGCTGTGCCCGCAGGCCCGCAGCCTCCAGGCCGTGCCGCGGCTGGTGAAGCTCTTCAACCACGCGAACCAGGAGGTGCAGCGCCACGCCACGGGCGCCATGCGCAACCTCATCTACGACAACGCCGACAACAAGCTGGCGCTGGTGGAGGACAGCGGCATCTTCGAGCTGCTGCGCACGCTGCGGGAGCAGGACGACGAGCTGCGCAAGAACGTCACCGGTGCCGTTACCCCCCGCGTCCCCCCCGTCCCCCCCGTCCTCCCCCGCCCGCCCGCCCCGCACCCCCACCCCGGCCGTGCCAGCAGGACGACGAGCTGCGCAAGAACGTCACCAGTGCCACCCCCTCCCCGTCTCTCCCCCCCTCTGTCCCCTCCCATCCCCCCTCCTGCCCGTCCCCTCCCCCCCTCCCTGCCCCCTCCCCCGTGTCCCCTCCCTGCCTGCCCTCCCTGTCCCACCTCCTTCCTCGGTCCCGAGCCTGCCCTGGGCCGGGTCTCCAGTGCCCGGGGGCCATGTCCCCCGCAGGCCGCACTCGGCGGTCCGGGCGCCTGGAGGGCTCCCCACCGGGCCAGGCGGGGGGGGGGGGGAGTGCCCCCGGCCCCCGAAGAGCCCAGGCATGCCGCCGCCCTGACCGGCCGCCCCGCAGGCATCCTGTGGAACCTGTCCTCCAGCGACCACCTCAAGGACCGGCTGGCCCGCGACACGCTGGAGCAGCTCACCGACCTGGTGCTGAGCCCCCTCTCAGGGGCCGGGGGGCCGCCCCTCATCCAGCAGAACGCCTCAGAGGCCGAGATCTTCTACAACGCCACCGGCTTCCTCAGGTGCGCTTCCGCCCTGCACACGCCGGCACATGCCTGCACACGCCTGAACACCCCTGCACACGCCAACACACACATGCACACGCCTGCGCACTTCTGCGCACACCTGCACACACCTGAACACTTATGGACACCTCTGAGCACGCCCGCACACCTCTGCACACACCTGCACACCTCTGAGCACGCCCGCACACCTCTGCACACACCTGCACACCTCTGAGCACGCCCGCACACCTCTGCACACGCCAGCACACCTCTGAGCATGCCCACACACCTCTGCACACACCTGCACACCTCTGAGCACGCCCACACACCTCTGCACACACCTGCACACCTCTGCACACTCCCGCACACCTCTGCACACGCCAGCACACCTCTGAGCATGCCCACACACCTCTGCACACACCTGCACACCTCTGCACACTCCCGCACACCTCTGCACACGCCAGCACACCTCTGAGCATGCCCACACACCTCTGCACACACCTGCACACCTCTGAGCACGCCCGCACACCTCTGCACACACCTGCACACCTCTGCACACTCCCGCACACCTCTGCACACGCCAGCACACCTCTGAGCATGCCCACACACCTCTGCACACACCTGCACACCTCTGAGCACGCCCACACACCTCTGCACACACCTGCACACCTCTGAGCACGCCCGCACACCTCTGCACACACCTGCACACCTCTGCACACTCCCGCACACCTCTGCACACGCCAGCACACCTCTGAGCATGCCCACACACCTCTGCACATGCCCGCACATCTCTGCACACGCCCGCACACACAGCGGGGGGGAGGGAGGGGGGGAGGCCGCTGGGGCGCCAGGGAGCACGGTTGCCGGAGGGCTGAACCAGGAGGCAGAGAAGCAGTCACCAAGCGAGACGTGGGTGCTGAGGCCGCCATGCGGCTCCAGGCTGAGCATGGACATAGGAACTGGGAGGTCAGGGTTCGATTCCCGGTCAGGCACAGGCCCGGGGTGCGGGCTCCATCCCCATTTTGGGGCGTGCAGGCGGCAGCCGGTCCATGATTCTCTCTCCTCATGGATGTGTTTCTCTCCCTCTCCCTTCCTCCCTGACACCATTAAAATCATATTTAAAAACTAAAAGGTGCTGGCCAGGGCATGGAGTAGACTCTAGGGCAGTGGTCAGCAAACTCCTTGGTCCACAGAGCCAGATACCAACAGCACGGCTGACATTTCTTCAGAGTGCCACATTCTAAAAACGTAAACGTCTCCTAACGCCACTTCTCCAACACTGACTCGCCTAGGCCGTGGTGTTTTGTGGAAGAGCCACACGCAAGGGCCAAAGAGCCGCATGTGGCCCGCGAGCCGTGGTTTGCCGGCCACGGCTCTAGGCCCACAGCTCAGGTCTCATTGAACCAGGGACCTGATCTGACCCCCAGGGGAGGAGGGGCAGGCACTAAGGCCTTAGCCCTCAGGCCCAGGTCCGTGGGGGGGGCTCCCGGTCCCCGTGGGGGTCCCTGACCGGCCTCCGCCCTCAGGAACCTCAGCTCGGCCTCCCAGGCCACTCGCCAGAAGATGCGGGAGTGCCACGGGCTGGTGGACGCCCTGGTCACCTACATCAACCAGGCCCTGGACGTGGGCAAGTGCGAGGACAAGGTGAGGCGGCCGGCGGGGAGGTGGCCGAGGCGGGCGGGGCAGCCGGGCGGGGTGGCCGGCCCTGCTGACCGCAGCCTCCCGCAGAGCGTGGAGAACGCGGTGTGTGTGCTCCGGAACCTGTCCTACCGCCTGTACGACGAGATGCCGCCGTCCGCCCTGCAGCGCCTGGAGGGCCGCGGCCGCAGGGACGTGGCCGGGGCGCCGCCCGGGGAGGTGGTGGGCTGCTTCACGCCGCAGAGCCGGCGGCTGCGGGAGGTGGGTCCGGCGGGAGCGGCGGGGGGGGCGGTCAGGGAGGGACAGGGGGTCAGGGAGGGACAGGGGGGACAGGAGGGACAGGGGGGTCACGGAGGGACAGGGAGGGACAGGGGGGACGGGGGGACGGGGGCCTGGCTGACCCTGGTTGACCCCTGGCCCCGCCCAGATGCCCATCGCCGCCGATGCGCTCACCTTCGCCGAGGTGTCCAAGGACCCCAAGGGCCTCGAGTGGCTGTGGAGCCCCCAGATCGTGGGCCTGTACAACCGCCTGCTGCAGCGCTGCGAGCTCAACCGGCACACGACCGAGGCGGCGGCCGGCGCCCTGCAGAACATCACGGCCGGCGACCGCAGGGTGAGCCGCGCGGGCGGCCCCCGGGCCCCGGGCCCCCCCGGACCCCCGTGCCCCTGACCCCCTGCCCCCCGGCTCCCCCTGACCCCCCGGCCCCCCGAACCCCTGGGCGCCCCCCTGGCCCCCTCCTGGGCCCCTCCTGGCCACACGCAGGGGACCCGGGGGTCAGGGGGCAGAGGGCGTGAGGGCCTGCTCCCGGTGGACAGTCTGCTGGGAGAGGGACTGACGGGGGAAGGGCCAGAACGACCCAGGGGCCTCGGGGCTGGGAGAAGGGATAAGGCAGAGGGGCGTCTGGGGTGCCGCGCGGGGTCTGGGGGAGGTGCCCAGCAGGTCTGAGTCCCGGGGGGCGCCTGGCAGTCCTGCCTCAGTTTCCCCAGGGGCGGCGCTGGCGCCTCGCCCCGCGCCCACCAGCCCCTCCCGCCGGCAGTGGGCGGGCGTGCTCAGCCGCCTGGCCCTGGAGCAGGAGCGCATCCTGAACCCGCTGCTGGACCGCGTGCGCACGGCCGACCACCACCAGCTGCGCTCGCTGACCGGCCTCATCCGCAACCTGTCCCGCAACGCGCGCAACAAGGACGAGATGTGTGAGTCCACCCGCGGCCCCGCCCCCAGAGGCCCCGCCCCGCGGCCCCGCCCCCGCGCTCCGCCCCGCGGCCCCGCCCCGCGGCCCCGCCCCGCGGCTCCGCCCCCAGCGGGCTCCGCCCCCTCCCATCGGGCTCTGCCCCCCAGCGGGCTCCCCCCCCAGCGGGCTCTGCCCCCCCCAGCGGGCTCCGCCCCCAGCGGGCTCCGCCCCCTCAGCGGGCTCTGTCCCCCCCCAGCGGGCTCTGCCCCCCCCAGCGGGCTCCGCCCCCAGCGGGCTCCGCCCCCTCAGCGGGCTCTGTCCCCCCCCAGCGGGCTCTGTCCCCCTCCAGCGGGCTCCCCCCCCAGCGGCTCCGTCCCCCCAGCGGGCTCTGTCCCCCCAGCGGGCTCTGTCCCCCCGCAGCGGGCTCCCCCCCAGCGGGCTCCGTCCCCAGCGGGCTCCGCCTGGCCTGGCTGGCTGCTGCTGGCCGCGGGGCTGGGGGAGGGCTGACACTGACCGGCCTCGTTCCCCGCAGCCACCAAGGTGGTGAGCCACCTGATCGAGAAGCTGCCGGGCAGCGTGGGCGAGAAGTGCCCGCCGGCCGACGTGCTGGTGAACATCATCGCGGTGCTCAACAACCTGGTGGTGGCCAGCCCCGTGGCCGCCCGCGACCTGCTCTACTTCGACGGGCTCCGCAAGCTGGTCTTCATCAAGAAGAAGCGCGACGGGTGGGCGGCCCTCCCCAGCCCCGGCCCGGTCCCCTCCCCGGCCACGGCCCCCACCACTGCCCCCTCCCCAGTCCCTGCCCCGGCCCGGCCCCAGCCCCAGCCCCGGCCCCCAGTCCCTGCCCCAGTCCGGCCCCGGCCCCCTCCCCAGCCCCCACCACTGCCTCCTCCCCGCCCTGGCCCGGCCCCAGCCCCAGCCCCGGCCCCCAGCCCAGCCCCAGCCCCCACCACTGCCTCCTCCCTGCCCCGGCCCGGCCCCAGTCCCGGCCCCCACCACTGCCCCCTCCCCAGTCCCTGCCCCGGCCCGGCCCCAGCCCCAGCCCCGGCCCCCAGTCCCTGCCCCGGTCCGGCCCCGGCCCCCTCCCCAGCCCCCACCACTGCCTCCTCCCCAGCCCCGGTCCCCAGCCCAGCCCCAGCCCCCAGCCCAGCCCCAGCCCCCTCCCCAGCCCCAGCCCCAGCCCCAGCCACGGCCCCCTCCCCAGTCCCTGCCCTGGCCCGGCCCAGCCTGGCCCCCTCCCGGGCCCGGCCCCCGCCCCGCTCCCCGCCTTCTGGCTGAGTCCGGCTGAGTCCGTGGCTCTGACGCCCCCCTCTTCCCAGCCCCGACAGCGAGAAGTCCTCCCGGGCCGCCTCCAGCCTCCTGGCCAACCTGTGGCAGTACAGCAAGCTCCACCGGGACTTCCGGGCGGTAGGTTCTGGCACGGCCAGGCAGGCCCCGGAGGGCTGGGGGGTTAGAGGCCAGGGGAACAGGGACCGCCCCAGCCCCGGGGGCGGGCGGGCGGGTGCAGGCCGGTGGCACCCTCACCCGCACCCGCCTGATTGCAGAAGGGCTATCGGAAGGAGGACTTCCTGGGCCCCTAGCCGAGGCCGTCCCGGAGGAGGAGGACTCGACATGCCCAGCCCCCGAGGCCGGGCCCAGCCCCCGCCGCCGCCGCCGCCGCCGAGGGCCGCCTGGAGGAGGAGGCCGGTGGCCGGGGCGCTTGCCCAGCCCCGTGCAGCTGGGAAGGGCCGGGCCACCGGGGGGACGGGACGGGGGCTTGCAGTGGGGACGTGGCTTCTGCGGGGCAGGGAGTGGGCAGGGCTTGAGGCTGCTCTGGTGCAGGGGGTGGGGACTGGTCAGGCTGGCGGAGGCGGGCTGTGCGTGGCCCGCAGTGCCGCCCGCGCTGAGAATAAAGGTGGTCGTGAAGACAGCAGCCGCCCCTCATGCTTTTTCCTTTTTAAAATGTGTTTTTATTGGTTTCAGAGAGGAGGGGAGGGAGAGGGAGAGGGAGAGGGAGAGGGAGAGGGAGAGGGAGAGGGAGAGGGAGAGGGACCTCAGGAGGACAGAGAATCATGGACCCGCTGCTCCTGCTCGCCCCCCCACAGGGGATGGAGCCTGCAACCTGAGCATGCGCCCCGGCCAGGAACCGAACCGTGACCTCCTGGTTCACAGGTCAAAGTTCAACCTCGGAGCCAGGCCTGCCTGGGCTCACCGGGCCTCGCCACGCCAGGGGAGAGTTGGCCGGGAGCGGAGGAGGTGGGGGAGGCAGCTGAGGCCTCGGTGCCACTGGAGACGCAGGGACCATTCCTGTGGCAAAGGCACTCTGCCCTGCCCTCCTGGGCCTGGGGCACCTGGCCAGGGGCTCTGGAGCTTGGGAGCCTCCCCCTCACCGAGCCAGGCCCCTGGTTATGCAGCTCCACTGAAATCCCCAACAAAGGCTCCTTCCCAAGCTCAGCACCGAGTCTCCGAGGGGCTGGCTCCTCGGGATCCGTCTGGACCAGGGGGACTGGGGACTCCACGCTGCCCCTCGCAGGGGAGGGGGCTCCAGCACGATGTGCCTGAGCTGGCACGGGATGGGGAGGGGGACGGTGAGCAGATGGAGGGGGAGGGTTGGCAGATGGAGGGAGAGGGTGGGCAGATGGAGGGGGAGGGTTGGCAGGTGGAGGGAGACGGTGCGCAGATGGAGGGGGAGGGTGGGCAGGTGGAGGGGGAGGGTTGGCAGGTGGAGGGGGACGGTTGGCAAATGGAGGGGGGACGGTGGGCAGATGGAGGGAGAGGGTGGGCAGATGGAGGGGGAGGGGGGCTGGTGGAGGGGGAGGGTTGGCAGGTGGAGGGGGACGGTGGGCAGATAAAGGGGGAGGGCAGGTAGAGGGGGAAGGAGGGCAGATGGAGGGGGAGGGTGGGAGTGGACAGCCCGATTTGGTGACTGAGGCCACAGGGATTAAAAAAAGGGGGGTCAGGGGCCCTGGGGAGCCCGAGGTGGAAGTGAGGGGTGCCCAGCCAGGACAGTCCACCCCCTTCCTGCCCAGAGAGGACAGGACGCGGCAGAGGCAGGGTCCGAAGGACTTTATTTTCTGGCAGGAGGAGGCCCGGGCCCCCGCCCCGGGGTCCCAGGCCGTGAGCAGCGGCTCCAGGCCGGACTCCGGGGTGAGGGGGCTACATGTCCTCCTCGGACACCAGGCAGTAGAAGTCTGTGCGGGCGCCGTAGTTCCGGGAGCCGAGGTCCGAGACGTCCACCTCGCTGCCCCGGCCCTCTCCCAGCGAGGCCCGGCTGGGGTGCGGCGGCGCCGACGGCTCCCCAAAGACCGGCCCGCGGACACCTGGGGGGACACCGGCCTGAAGCCCCTCGCTCCCCGTCCCCCCCAGCAGTGACCTCGGAGGTCTCAGGCCCTCGCGCCTCCGAGAGAGAAGCCGGGCGATGAGGGGTCCTGGGGGCCCAGCTCCCGCAGACGGCGGGGGGAGTCCCCCCACCTGGGCCCCCTCCGGCTTCCTCAGCCCTGGTTCCCGGGGTCCGGGCAGGCTGTTGCACATACCCAGGTCCCCCTCGGGGTCGGGGTCCAGCTCGGGGTCCAGGGTCTGGCCCTCGGGGACGTGGCCCCGCACGATGAGCATGGGGTCCTTGTCATCCTGCAGCCGCGTCTGGGGGTCCCCCTCCATCGCCCGGTACTGCACCTTCCGCGGCAGCGCCAGCTGCAGCTCCTTCCAAAAGTCCGAGGACGGCGTCTGGGGGCCGAGGCGGGGCTCAGCGGGGGGAATGCAGGGGGTGCGGACACTGGGACCCCCGCCCTCAGAGCCCCCCGCACCACGGAGCCGGGCCGCCAGCGCAGCAGGGTCACCAGGTGGCGGTGCTGGTGCAGCAGGTGCAGCGCGGGGTGCGCGGGGTCGCGCCGCGGGCCATCGAAGGTGATGAAGATGGGCCTGCGCGTGAGCTCCAGCAGCCGGCACAGGCCCTCCCTGCGGGGCGGATGGGGGCGTCAGCAGGCCGCACCGAGCCACACCCCCCCCCCCCAGCGCGGGACCCACCGGAAGCTGTGGCTGCACCAGGGCCGCCCCAGGAAGGCGTCTGACAGCACCACGATGAGGCGCCTGCAGCGGCTCAGGTTCACCAGGAGGTCGGCCGAGGGCTCTGCGAACCGGAACCGGGGATGGGCTGGGACCCAGGCGGGCAGGGCGGGGCCGCGGCGAGCCGGGGAGATGGGCGGGGCCCTGACGGGGGCGGGGCCCGGAGTCTGGGAGGGGCGGGGCCCAGGTTAAGGCAGCTGTGGAGGGGCGGGCCTTGGAGGGGCGGGGCCAGGAGTCTGGGAGGGGCGGGGCCTGGGTTAAGAAGGGGCGGGGGCGGGGCCTGGCGGGGGCTGGGCTGGGCGGGCAGCGAAGGGCGGGGCGGGGCCTGGCGGGGGCTGGGCTGGGCGGGCAGCGAAGGGCGGGGCGGGGCCTGGCGGGGGCGGGGCGGGCGGGCTGGGCGGGGCCTGGGTTAAGAAGGGGCGGGGGCGGGGCCTGGCGGGCGGCGAGGGGGGGAGGGCGGGGCCTGGGTTAAGAAGGGGCGGGGGCGGGGCCTGGCGGGGGCTGGGCTGGGCGGGCAGCGAAGGGAGGGCGGGGCCTGGGTTAAGAAGGGCCGGGGCGGGGCGGGGCCTGGCGGGGGCGGGGCGGGCGGCGGAGGGGGGCGGGGCCTGGGTTAAGAAGGGGCGGGGCGGGGAGGGGCCTGGCGGGGGCGGGGCGGGGTGGGCGGTGCAGGGGGGCGGGTCCGGAGCCCGCACCTGCCCGCGGCAGGAGGTCGCGGTCGTCCAGGAAGAGCTTGTAGCCCCGGCAGCGCTCCAGCTGCGGCTTCAGGATGAAGTTCACAAACTTGCGGTCGTCGGGGCTGTCGCTATAGGAGACGTAGGCGTCGTACAGCTTCCCGTCTGCGGGCGGCAGGGGTCAGCTGGCCGCTCCCCGGCCCGGTGTCCCGGGTCCCCTCCCGGAACCACCCCGCTGGCCCGCCGCCCACGCACCATGGCCACGCACCGTTCACCTCCACCTCCCCGTAGGCGTTCTGGTACCAGAGCTGCACGTCCAGGCGGCACTTCAGGTAGAGCAGGGCGGCCAGCAGCAGGGCCAGCAGGACCAGCAGGGCGGCCAGCACGGCGGCCAAGTGGCCTGCGGGGGCTGGGACAGAGCTGCACCTGAGCCCTGCCCCACTGCACCACCAGCCTCTAGCTCCCTGCCCCCCCTGAACCCTGGGACCCCTCACTGCACCCCCAGCTTCTAGCTCCCTGACCCCCCTTGTTCCCCCTGAACCCCGGGACCCCTCACCAGCCCTCCAGAGAGTGAAGGAAGCGGAGCTGACGTTCTGGATGCAGCAGGTGAAGGCTCCGTAGTCCTCAGCACTGGTCAGGTTGACCCCCAGGACACTGGACACAAGCACCTCTGACCGGTTGGCCTGGACCCTGAGGAGACCAGGCCCCAACCTCTCACCGGGGCCCGAGAGCATCGGGGACCCGAGCCCCACCCGGCGGGATGCTGAGAGCCTGTGGTGTGGCCTCCTGGGCAGCCGTTGGCCGTGGGCTGAGAGAGGCGGCAGGACCGGAGGGGATACGGGTCTGTCACCCTAATCCTGGGCCTGGGTCCGGGGTGCTCTGATCCCAGGCGTGGCCCAGTGGCCAGTGCCCCTCAGGCCTCAGCACTCTGCCGGCACCATGGTCCCAGCGGTGTGCAGAGTGCCCACCGGGCCGCCTGCCCCTCGGGTCATCGGCCTCCATCTGTGTCCAGGGGCGCCGAGCCCGTGTCACACCTGGGCGGTCATGCCCAGCCACGTCCGGCCGGACAGGCCAGGGTGTGGGTCAGAGGCCACGGGCATCGGTGCCCAGACGGCTCTTACCAGGAGTCCTCACGGAGCTCATAGTGGCTGCCATTGCCCAGCGGCAGCCCGTCCTTCAGCCACTGGACCAGGAGCAGCGGGCAGAGGGGCGCGGGGACCACCCAGGCCGTGCAGTTCAGAGTGACCGCGCTGCCCAGCGCAGGCGCCAGGGCCTGGCTTCCGGGAGGGGAGAGGAAGTTGGGGGGCCTGTCGCAGGCGCCTACGGAGAGAGGACAGGGGGGTTAGCCGCACTCAGGCCCCCAGACCCCCCCTCCCTCCCGTCCACAGGGGTCTGAGGGCCGGAGCCACTCAGTGGTCACACCGTGTCCGTCCGCGAGTCCCATGGACAATGGGCCCGGCATCTGACAGCCCGTCCACCCGGGACCTGAGCCCCAGGCGTAGGGCCTCGCCCCCCGCCCCGGGGCGCTGTCGGGCCTGTGGGCACCGTGGTCTGGGGGACGGGCGCTGGGGGTGCCAGCACCTTCCACCTGAGGAGGAACCCAGGGTCCCAGGACCCTCTGCTGACCACAGGAAGCCTGCCCGCTCCGGAGGCCTGAGCTTCTCTTAGCACCAACCGGCCTGAGGGCCCCCTCTCCCCGCCGCCTGACGGTGCGGTGCCCCCTCTCCCCGCCGCCTGACGGCGCGGTGCCCCCTCTCCCCGCCCACGCCCTGGGCCCCAGCAGCGCCCACTCCACAGCCCGGAGGGGGGAGCAGAGCCTGGGCTGGACGGCAGCCTGGCGCCGGGGGTGTGGAGGTGAGAGTGGGGCCCGCGCCCGCCCTCTGACCCCTCTACCTGCCATGGTCCGACCAGGGCCTCCTCGGGCGAGCCGGGCACGGTGCCACCCCTGGCTCCACGGCTCCTCCACTGGGCGGGCCGGACCCCAGGCTGGCGGGCTCGTTGGTCTCCGTGGTGGTCAGAGGCTGCGCACCCCGGGGGGCACGGTGAACACGGACAGGGCGAGTGAACAGGTAACCTGGTACCGAGCACCGGCTGCCTCTGGGGCGGCGCGGGCACCGGGCACCAGGACGGAGCCGCTCTGAGCCCCTTCCCCGTCCTCGACTCACCTTCCCCTCCCCCGGCCACCGTGACGGCCCAGGGTGGAGCAGTGGGCATCCCTCTGGCACCCTCATGAGGCCAGAGGGCCTTCCCTGCACACTCACCCTCACACCCTCTCCACTCGCCTCTGCAAGGGCTCCCTGCACACTCCCCCCCCAGGGTCTGTGTTGCACACCCACCCCCTGCACTAAGCTCCCACCGTGGCCGTGTGCACATGTGGACACTCCCCCCAGCCCTCTGTGGCCCACACAGTGCACATCCTGGACCAGCTCCCGCCAGGGACACAGCCAGGGGCTCCTGTCCGTCCCCCCACACACATGACCTCCTCCCTGGCGCACACGCAGCCTCCTGTGTCCCACACGCACCAGGCTGACCCTCGCCAGGCTGACCCTCGCCAGGCTGACCCTCGCCAGGCTGACCCCTCGCCAGGCTGACCCTCGCCAGGCTGACCCCTCGCCAGGCCTCAGGCCCGGAAGGCCTGGGAGGGGAGGGGAGGGGAGGGGAGGGAAGGCTCCGCAGAGGGCAGGCCGCGGGGGAGGCCGCCCGGTCACCTGGTTCCGGCTCCGTCCTGCAGGCAGCGCTGGTCATGGGTGTCAGTGACCTGGGCTCGGGAGCTGCCTCCGCTCGGCTGGGCCCCGGCCCAGTCCCCCTGCGGCCGGGCACCCATGGCCCAGCAGGGCGAGGCCTGGCTTTGTGTGTGTGCTTCAGGGAAGCTTCCTGGCCCTGCTGTCACATCCTCTCCCGACCCTGACCCCACCCCGCGCCCCCCTCCGGCGGAGGCCCCGCCCGCCCGCCGGGCCCTTCCTGTGGCTCTGAGTCAGGGCGCCTTCCTCCGGGCCGCCCGCCGCAGGGCACGGCACCGCTTCCCACACCAGGCCTGGGGCGGAGGGGGCGGCCGGGCTCCGGGCAGCCTGAGGGGCGCACACAGGAGGGCCCGGGGGCGGGGCGGCCGCTTCCTGCAGACCCACACCCCACGCCAGGGAGCGGGCGTCCCGCGTCTGACCTCTGACCTGCTGGTGGGGGAGGGGGCCCTCCCGGTATAGCCCCAACTGAGCAGTTACCAGTGGGCGGAGGCATCCTGTGGACCTTGGTTCCTGGCTTGGGGGCGGAGTGTGTGTGTGTGTGTGTGTGTGTGTGTGTGGCGGGAGCAATGCTCCCTTTTACAGGCAAGGAGGTCAACAGGGGTTTAGCAGAGGCCAGGTCGGGGGCAGCCATGGGGGGACAACTGGGGGGGCAGCCAGGTGGGGGGCAGCCATAGGGGGGCAGCCAGGGGGGGACAGCTGGGGGGCAGCCAGGTGGGGGGCAGCCATAGGGGGGCAGCCAGGGGGGGCAGCTATGGGGGGACGGCTGGGGGGGCAGCCAGGTGGGGGGCAGCCAGGTGGGGGGCAGCCAGCAGCTCCAGGCAGACCTGGACTCAGGGCCCAGCAACAGGTGGCTGGCACCCATGTCCGCAGAAGCGGGCCCTGTGCCTACCCTCACCCTGCGGGGCCACCAGCGGAGCTTCTTCAACGCCTTGGGTCCCGGACACCCCTCACCCACCCTGTCCCTGCCCCCAGCCCCGCCTGGCCCTCAGGAACCGGGTGAGGTCCCACAGAGCCCCGGCCGCCGGGGGGACCAGCTGTCCCCGCCTCTCCGGTGCCAGTGGCCGAGGCTGGTACATGTGCCGCCCTAGCCAGCCACCGCCCAGAGCACCCGCGGTGCCCCGTCCCCGGGGTTCAGCGCCCGGCCGGGCTGTCCCCCTCTGTGTGCTCCTCGGGCCACCAGCGCCCTCCACCGACGCCCTCTGCATCCTCCCGCCCAGGCCCCCTCCCACGTGGCCTCAGGCCCCACCGACACCCTCCCCGCCCAGCGCCCCCCCCACCTGGGGCTCCGCAGCCGGCTCCCCTCCAGGCCGCCCGCCGGCTCCGCCTCAGCACCGGCCGGCTCCCTCCCCCGGGCGGCTCCCTCGGGGCGGCCCTGCGCCCGGCGTCTGCGGCAGCCGAGGACGTGCAGGGAGGCTGAGGCCCGGCCGCCGGCTCCGTGCGGCTCTCCCGAGCGGCCGTCCTCCGGCCCCGCAGCCCCACCCGCCTCCCCTCCCGGTGGACTTGGCCCGGCTGTGGGCGGGCGGGCTCCTCCGGCACCGGTGCCCCCGCCCCCGGCTCGGGGCTCAGGCTCAGGCCCCGGTCCGGCGTGCCCCCCCCCCCCCCCGCCCCGCCGAGGCCGGGAAGCCGGTGAGGCCGGGGCGCGGACGGCGGGGAGCGGGAGGCCCCGGAGACCAAGCAGCCCGGCCCGGGCTTCCGGCCGCGGGCCCGCCCGGCTCCAAGCGCTTCCTGCGGGGCCCGCAGCCCCAGGCCCCGGCAGGTGCCCCGGCCCCCGGCACCGGCACCGGCCCGGCCTCTGGGCGGCCTCCACTCACCGGATCCGGCGACGCGCTCACCTGCAGCCGGGCCGGGCCGGGCGGGCGGGGCGGGCGGTCACCTGGTCAGGTGCCGCCCGGTGGCAGCAGGTGCGGCCCCGCCTCGCCGGGCGCCCCGGCGCTCCCTCCCGCCCCGGCTGTCACTCAGCGCGCGGCCGGGGGTGGAGCGAGGGCCGCAGTCTGTGGTTCTGCCCCTCCTCCTCCTCCAGGAAGCCCGCCGGACTCCAGCCCAGTCCCAGGTGTGAGGGGGGGCCGGGCAGGGCCTTTCCCCCGGAGGAAGCTGGGAACCGGGGAGGAGGGCGGAGGGGCCCCGAGCGCAGACACAGGCACGGAGCCCACACGTTGGCACGAGAGGTTTTATTTTATTACAAAAAGTTCCGCTGGCTGAGGGGGCCAGAGAGCTGGGGCCAGGGCCTCGGACTGCCTGGGGGAGGCGGAGGGGGCAGAAGCCGGAGGGGCCAGCGCGCTGGGACCGCATAAAAGCGCCCCTCCGGGGGGGCAGGGCTCCCCCCGAGTTCAAGCCTGAGCCCCAACAGATGGAGCAGCCAAGGGGGCTGCCCACTGATGCCCTAGTGCCCCCGGACCCCTCAGTACACAGCCCCCCGGACCCCTCAGTACACAGCCCCCCGGACCCCTCCATGCACATACAGGGGCTGCCCCCCCAGGACCCCTCCATACACAGCCCCCCCCAGGACCCCTCACATACAGGGGCTGCCCCCCAGGACCCCTCCATACACAGCCCCCCGGACCCCTCACATACAGGGGCTGCCCCCCAGGCCCCCTCACATGCACCCACATACAGGGGCTGCCCCCCAGGCCCCCTCACATGCATGTGAGCCTTCTCACACCCGTCCACACACACACGCACACACACACGCGGCCGTGGGCAGGGAGACAGCGGAGGCGGCGGTGGCGGCGGCCTGGCCCTCACACGTCCGTGCTCTTGAGGCTGGAGCTGGAGGGGGCGGTGGCCGCCCACCGGGGGCCCCCGCTCCACATCCGGTCCCGGAGCTCGTCATACTTGTCCTCCAGCACCTTGTTCTCCACCGACTGCGGCACGTCCGGCACGAACCAGGCGGCCACAAGCTTGATGCACAGCGCCACGTGCTGGGGGGGGAGTGAGCGCCACGTGCTGGGGGGAGTGAGCGCCACGTGCTGGGGGGAGTGAGGGCCACGTGCTGGGGGGGAGTGAGCGCCACGTGCTGGGGGGAGTGAGGGCCACGTGCTGGGGGGAGTGAGCGCCACGTGCTGGGGGAGTGAGGGCCACGTGCTGGGGGGGAGTGAGGGCCACGTGCTGGGGGGGAGTGAGGGCCACGTGCTGGGGGGGGAGTGAGCGCCACGTGCTGGGGGGGAGTGAGGGCCACGTGCTGGGGGGGAGTGAGCGCCACGTGCTGGGGGGAGTGAGGGCCACGTGCTGGGGGGAGTGAGGGCCACGTGCTGGGGGGGAGTGAGCGCCACGTGCTGGGGGGAGTGAGCGCCACGTGCTGGGGGGGAGTGAGGGCCACATGCTGGGGGGGAGTGAGCGCCACGTGCTGGGGGGAGTGAGGGCCACGTGCTGGGGGGAGTGAGCGCCACGTGCTGGGGGGGAGTGAGGGCCACGTGCTGGGGGGGGAGTGAGCGCCACGTGCTGGGGGGAGTGAGCGCCACGTGCTGGGGGGAGTGAGGGCCACGTGCTGGGGGGGAGTGAGCGCCACGTGCTGGGGGGAGTGAGGGCCACGTGCTGGGGGGGGAGTGAGGGCCACGTGCTGGGGGGAGTGAGGGCCACGTGCTGGGGGGGGGAGTGAGCGCCACGTGCCGGGGGGGAGTGAGGGCCACGTGCTGTGGGGGAGTGAGGGCCACGTGCTGGGGGGGGAGTGAGCGCCACGTGCTGGGGGGAGTGAGGGCCACGTGCTGGGGGGAGTGAGGGCCACGTGCTGGGGGGGGAGTGAGGGCCACGTGCTGGGGGGGGGGAGTGAGGGCCACGTGCTGGGGGGGGGAGTGAGCGCCACGTGCTGGGGGGAGTGAGCGCCACGTGCTGGGGGGGGAGTGAGGGCCACGTGCTGGGGGGGAGTGAGGGCCACGTGCTGGGGGGGGAGTGAGCGCCACGTGCTGGGGGGAGTGAGCGCCACGTGCTGGGGGGGAGTGAGGGCCACGTGCTGGGGGGGGAGTGAGGGCCACATGCTGGGGGGAGTGAGGGCCACGTGGGGGGGCGGAGTGAGGGCCACGTGCTGGGGGCGGAGTGAGGGCCACGTGCTGGGGGGGGAGGAGTGAGGGCCACGTGCTGGGGGGGGCGGAGTGAGGGCCAAGCCGGGGGGGCGGGGGGGGTTGGGGGAGGGGGACCCGCCCGGCCCACCTCGAACAGAATCAGGAAGGCCAGGCGGACGGCCAGCAGGATCCAGAACTGCTCCGAGAAGTTGTAGTCCTGAGCGTTGCGGTAGTCCCGGTACCTGGGACGGGCAGGGCCTGAGGTCAGGGGTCAGGAGTTCAGAGGGCACCATGGGGGTCGCGGGGGAGGGGGTCCAAACCTGCATTCGGTGATGCTGATGTTCTCGGGGCCCTTTATCCGGCCCGGGTCCCGGAAGTGCTGGGTGTGGAACACGGACAGGCTGTGGTTGATGTAGCCGGTGAGGCAGCTGCGGGGGAGGCGGGCTGGCTGCGGCCGTGGGTGCGTCAGGGGCCGCTCCTCCCGCTGGTCACCAGAGGGGGCCCCGGCAGACCCTCCTCACTCCTCCGCCTGGGAGAGGCCCGGGGAGGCTGAGGGGCCCCGGTGCCACGCCCTCCTCCCTGCTGGAGGCTGGGGAGCCTCTGGTGGCGCTCTTACTTTTATTTTTCTTAACATGTTTTGTTAATTTTTTTGCAGAGAGGAAGGGGGAGGGACAGAGTTAGAGAGAAACATCGACCAGCTGCCTCCTGCACACCCCCACTGGGGATGTGCCCGCAACCAAGGCACATGCTCTTGACCGGAATCGAACCCAGGACCCTTCAGTCCGCAGGCCAACGCTCCAGCCACTGAGCCAAACCGGTTTCGGCTTGGGTGGGACGCTTGTGCTGGACAGGCCAGCAAGGGTCTGACTTTGGGGGGGCAGGTGCCAGTGCCTGCTCAGCAAACAGCTGGCTCTGGGGCCTGAATCCCCCACTGGGGTCCCGGTTGGCACCCCGGCTCCGCCCCGTCCGCAGGGCAGGGAGAGGCAGATTTGGCAGCACTGAGCCCCCCCACTCCCCTTGCTGAGCTGTGCCGGGCCGGTTTCCCCAGGGTCTCCGGACCGTGAGCCCCCTCCCGCCCCGGCCCCTTACTCGGCTGTGGAGCGGCTGCCCGGCCGGCAGGGGCCGTAGCGGTACTTGTACACCACCCGGGGGATGAACTCGGACGTGAAGGCGATGACCATCCCGTTGACGATGACCGCCAGCACGCCGATGGTCTCCAGCACCTGCAGCCAGGTCCCTGCGGCGGGCCGGGCATGGGGAGAGGCCGTCTGGGTCCTCCCGCTCCCGTCCACCCCCACGCCGAGCGCGGGAGGGTCTGTCCCATCGCCGGGACGGCCCCCGCACCGCGGCAGCCCGGGCCAGGCCCCGTGGGGAGGCCTTCCCACCGGCTCCCCTGGCCGGACACCCACCACCCCAGGTGGAGCCCTGAGCCCAAGACCAGGCCTCGCTCACCGGGTCCCTCCCTCCGCCCGCTCCCTGCCCCAGTCTCCATCCACCTGCCCCCTTCCCGGCCAGTGCGGCCGCCCGGCCCCGCCCTCCGCCCCTCCACCCGCTCCCCGTGGCCTGAGCCCCACGGAGGCTGCGGCTTCCCCAGGTCCGCAAGGCGGGCGCCAGCCTGCGCTCCCGGGCGGGCGGGCCTGCCGGTGGGGAGGGAGCACCCGCCGCTCACCGATGTCCTTGGCCTTACGAGGCACCAGGCGCCGCCGCAGCCGCACCATCTTGATGGCGTCCAGGCGGATCTCCACGAGGTTGCTGAAGAGCGCCAGCAGCGGGGCCAGCGGGAAGGCGGCCACGAAGATGGTGGTGAAGCCGTACTGGATCACTGCGGGGGGCGGGGGGCGGGGCGGTGAGCTCCGGCCCCCGCCCGGCCCCCCTCCCCCGGCCCCCTCCCCCGGCCCCCCGGCCCCCGGCCCCCTCCCCCGGCCCCCCGGCCCCCGGCCCCCCTCCCCCGGCCCCCGGCCCCCCCCCAGCCCAGCCCCCTGGCCCCCCCCAGTGAAGATGGTGGTGAAGCCGTACTGGATCACTGCGGGGGGGGGGGGCGGGGGGGTGAGCTCCGGCCCCCGCCCGGCCCCCCTCCCCCGGCCCCCTCCCCCGGCCCCCCGGCCCCCGGCCCCCCTCCCCCGGCCCCCGGCCCCCGGCCCGGCCCCCCGGCCCCCCCCAGTGAAGATGGTGGTGAAGCCGTACTGGATCACTGCGGGGGGGGGGGGGGCAGTGAGCTCCGGCCCCCGGCCTGGCCCCCTCCCCCGGCCCCCCTTTCCCGGCCCGGCCCCCGGCCCCCCGGCCCCCTCCCCCGGCCCCGGCCCCGGCCCGGCCCGGCACGCACTCATCTCCATGAACTCGTCGAACAGGCTGAAGGTGTGCACGCGGTTCAGGCGGTGGTTGCGCTGCCAGTCCCTCAGCTCGGGGTCCCGGGCCTCGCTGCCCCGCAGGGAGCGGCACTTGTGGGCCAGCCACCTGCGGGCGGAGCCAGGGGGCAGGGAGCTGGGGGCCCGAGGAGGAGGATGGGGAGGGGTGCCGGAGGGGGGAGGGCCGAGGGGGTCCTCACGGGGTCAGGTACTCTATGCAGTTGCTGAGCGTCTGCTTCAGACCCATGATGATGGCCATCTGCACGAACAGGTCCATCATGCAGCCGCTGAGGTGGCACTGCGGGGAGGGGCGGTCAGCGGAGGGGGCAGGGAAGGGCGGGGGGAGGGGCAGGGGGAGGGGCATGGGGAGGGCGGGGAGGGGCGGTCAGCGGAGGGGGCA
>OY882866.1:73756312-74123303 GCA_963693515.1 Pipistrellus nathusii | reverse complement strand
GCTCTCTCCCATCGTTGACTTCTCCCCCTCCCCCTCCCCCTCCCTTCCCCCTCCCCTTCCCCTTCCCCTCCCTTCCCCCTCCCCTTCCCCTTCCCCTCCCCTCCCCTCCCTCCCTCCCTCTAAGATGATGTGTAGGGAGAGCCATGCAGGGCTGCAGCGGCGGCAGCGGGGGCGGGGGCGGGGCGGGGCGGGGGTGGGGCGGGGCTGGATGGGGGCGGGGCGGGGCGGCGGGGGCGGGGCGGGCGCTCACCGGCCCAGGATGAAGGCGATGTAGACGAGCGAGGAGAAGTGGGCGAAGAACTGCAGCGTGAAGAACTTCACCGTGAACTTGCTCTCGCGCTCCGAGAAGGTCCGGGACTTCTCTGGGGGGCAGGGCTGTCACCTCCGTCCGGGGCGCCCGCCTGCCCCGCTCAGACCCTCCCCCTTCCCCCCCTCAGACCCTCCCCCCGCCTCCCTCCCCCTCAGACCCTCCCCCCGCCTGCCCCGCTCAGACCCTCCCCCCCTTCCCCCCTCAGACCCTCCCCCCGCCTCACTCCCGCTCAGACCCTCCCCCACCCTCCCCCCTCAGACCCTGCCCCCGCCTCCCTCCTGCTCAGACCCTCCCCCCCCAGACCCTCACCCCCCACAGTGTCCCCCCTGCCTCCCGGGGCAGGTGGCCTCTCACCGTAGTCACAGAGCTTCAGCGCCACGTACTTGTTGACCTGCAGGCCAGACGGGGCTCGCTGAGGGCTGGGGCCGGGGGCCAGGGCCGGGGCCGGGGCCGGGGCTGGGGCTGGGGTTGGGCCGGGGGCTGGGCCGGGGGCTGGGCCTGGGGCTGGGCCGGGGGCTGGGGTGGGGCTGGGCCGGGGCCGGGCCGGGGCTGGGCCGGGGGCTGGGCCGGGGGCTGGGCCTGGGGCTGGGCCGGGGGCTGGGCCGGGGCTGGGGCTGGGGCTGGGCTGGGGCTGGGCTGGGGCTGGGCTGGGCCGGGGGGGGGGGGGGGGGGCTGGGGCTGGGGCTGGGGCTGGGGCTGGGCTGGGGCTGGGCTGGGGCTGGGCTGGGGCTGGGGCTGGGGCTGGGGCTGGGCCGGGGCTGGGGCTGGGCTGGGGCTGGGCCGGGGCTGGGGCTGGGGTGGGGCTGGGGTGGGGGCTGGGGCTGGGGTGGGGCTGGGGTGGGGCTGGGCTGGGGGCTGGGGCTGGGGTGGGGCTGGGGCTGGGGCTGGGGTGGGGCTGGGCTGGGGTGGGGCTGGGCTGGGGCTGGGGGGGCTGGGGCTGGGGCTGGGGCTGGGCCGGGGGCTGGGGCTGGGGCTGGGCCGGGGCTGGTTTGGGGCTGCGGGCCCGCAGAGGCCCCCCCCCCTCCCCGCGCACCTTGGTCATGACGAGGATGGTGACGTAGTGCACCAGGGCCCCGGACACCACCACGGCCGTGGTCACCTGCTCCTCCAGGAAGGGCAGGGCGGAGCTGCTGAAGACGGCGGCGGCCGCCACCCGGTAGACCACCAGCACGTGCGCCATGCCGATCATGAGGCCGATCTGCGGGCGGCGGCAGAGGCGTGGCCGCCTGGGTCCCTGCCCCGCCCCCCCCCCCGCCCGGGTTCGGGGCGTGCATGAGCAGGGACAGGGCCAGGATGATGGTGCTCCCCCCCCCCCGCCCGGGTTCGGGGCGTGCATGAGCAGGGACAGGGCCAGGATGATGGTGCTCTTCAGGTAGGAGTGCTGGTGCCGCTGCAGCTTGTAGTCCGGACGTGCATGAGCAGGGACAGGGCCAGGATGAGGCCCCCCCGGCCCCGGGTTTGAGGCGTACCATGAGCAGGGACAGGGCCAGGATGAGGCCCCCCCGGCCCCGGGTTCGAGGCGTACCATGAGCAGGGACAGGGCCAGGATGATGGTGCTCTTCAGGTAGGAGTGCTGGTGCCGCTGCAGCTTGTAGTCCGGACAGTTAATGAGCTCCAGCGCCACCTCCTCCTGGGGACCGGGACCGCCCAGGCACGGCACACGCCTCAGACACGGCACACGCCTCAGGCACCGCACACGCCTCGGGCACCGCACACGCCTCGGGCACAGCACATGCCTCAGGCACCGCACACATCTCAGACACTGCACACGCCTCAGACACGGCACACGCCTCAGGCACCGCACACGCCTCGGGCACCGCACACGCCTCAGACACGGCACACGCCTCAGACACGGCACACGCCTCGGGCACCGCACACGCCTTGGGCACCGCACATGCCTCAGACACCGCACATGCCTCAGGCACGGCACACATCTCAGACATGGGAACACACGTCTCAGACATGGGAACACACGTCTCAGACATGGGCACACACAACATACATGAGCACGCGCCTCAGACGCTTGCACACACCTTAGACATGGGACATGCCTGGGTCACAGGACATGCACAGACACGGAACATGCCTCAGACATGGGAACACACCTCAGACGTGACAGAGGCCTCAGACACGGGGCACAGGCCTCAGACTTGAGAACACATGCCTCGGACACAGGATACAGGCATGGGCACACACCTCAGATGGGAGCACACACAGCACCGAGCAGGCGCTGGGTCACACCCCCTGCACCCCCTGCACCGCTTCACTCCCCCTCCCCCCCCCGCCGCCCCCGCCTGGTCTCACTCCCCCTCTCCCCCCCTCCCCCCCGCCGCCCGGCCTCACTCCTCCCCCCCCCCCCCCCCCGCCGCCCGGCCTCACCTGGTCCTCGTCCCACCCGTACAGGTGCCAGTGCAGCACCACGCGCGCCCGCTGCCGCTTCCAGAACTCCAGGAACACCGTGGCTGCGGGGGGGGCACAGGGGGGGCACAAGCGGGGGGGGCACAGGCGGGGTCACAGGGGGGGCGGGGTTACAGGGGGGGCACAGGCGGGGTCACAGGGGGGGCGGGGTCACAGGGGGGTCACAGGCGGGGGGGCATAGGCGGGGGTCACAGGCGGGGGGGCATAGGCGGGGGCACAGGCGGGGGGCGGGGGCACAGGGCGGGGGCACAGGCGGGGGCACAGGGTGGGGGCCGGCGGGGCAGAGCCCGGAGTTCACCCCGGGCGCCCGCAGCCACTCACCCCACAGGGCCATGAAGATGGCGAAGATGACGGTGCCCTCGTTGTCGAAGAGATGGGTGAGCTGGGCGAGGACAGCAGGATGGGCGCCCCGCCCCGGCCGCCCCGCCCCGCCGCCCCCTTCCCCCGGCCACCCCGGGCAGGAGCAGCGGGCAGGAACCCCGGGCAGGGCCGGGCCGGGCCGGGCGCACCTTGGCGAAGGTGCAGGTGTCCGAGAGGCGCTGGTACCCGCCGGCCGTGGTCGCCGCGCGGGCACATGTAGATGTCATGGGCCTCACAGATCTCCTTGCTGGGGCACAGGCGTCGGCTGGCACGGCTCTTCCCGGCCCCGGTCCGGCCCGACCCCCCCTCCCCGTCCTGACCCCCTCCCCCCGTCCTGACCCCACTACTCCCCGTCCTGACCCCCCTCCCCGTCCTGACCCCACTACTCCCCGTCCTGACCCCCTCCCCCCGTCCTGACCCCCCCTCCCCGTCCTGACCCCCTCCCCCCGTCCTGACCCCCCTCCCCCCGTCCTGACCCCCCTCCCCGTCCTGACCCCCTCCCCCCGTCCTGACCCCCCTCCCCGTCCTGACCCCCTCCCCCCGTCCTGACCCCCCTCCCCGTCCTGACCCCCTCCCCCTGTCCTGACCCCCCCTCCCCGTCCTGACCCCCTCCCCCCGTCCTGACCCCCTCCCCCCGTCCTGACCCCCCCTCCCCGTCCTGACCCCCTCCCCCCGTCCTGACCCCACTACTCCCCGTCCTGACCCCCCTCCCCGTCCTGACCCCCTCCCCCCGTCCTGACCCCCTCCCCCCGTCCTGACCCCCCTCCCCATCCTGACCCCCCTCCCCGTCCTGACCCCCTCCCCCCGTCCTGACCCCCTCCCCCCGTCCTGACCCCCCTCCCCGTCCTGACCCCCTCCCCCCGTCCTGACCCCACTACTCCCCGTCCTGACCCCCCCTCCCCGTCCTGACCCCCTCCCCCCGTCCTGACCCCACTACTCCCCGTCCTGACCCCCCCTCCCCGTCCTGACCCCCCTCTCCGTCCTGACCCTCTCCCCCCGTCCTGACCCCCCTGACCCTCTCCCCCCATCCTGACCCCCCTCCTCCCAATCCGTGACCGTCCACCCAGTTCAGTCCCCGCCCCCCACCACCACTTCTGGGGGGACCCGCCTGCCCCTCCCGCCCCATGGCCCGCCGCCCACCTGATCTGGCTGGCATTGAAGAGCGAGAAGCCGCTCAGGAACACGATGAGGCCCACCAGGGCGGCCGGCACCAGCATGTAGGTGTACCAGCCCAGCCAGGCGAAGTACAGGGCCACCTTCTCGCCAAAGTAGTTCCTGCGGGCAGAGCGCCCGTCAGACGCCCGCCAGGCGCATCCCAGCCAGTGCCAGGCGGGCATGGGGCGGCCAAGGAGAGTGAACTGACAGCACATTCGCTACGGGTACAGGGGTGTCTGTGGGGGCAGGTGTTTGTGGGCACATAGGGGTCTCTTTGGGGGTACAGAGTGTGTAGGGGCACGGGTGGGGCTGGGCTCAGGGGTCTGGGCACAGGATAGCTGTGATGGGGACACGGTGGGCTGGGGCAGGATCACCTGATGTCGTCGATGGGCTGCTCACGGAACATGTTCCTCCAGCGCGCCCACTTCCTCTGGAGGTGCTCCTCCCCCTGCACAGGGCTGAGTGAGGCCTCCGCGGCCGGCCCACGGCCCGCCCCCTGCACAGCCCAGCCCAGCCTCCCTGGCTCCAGCCCCCAGCCCAGCCCCCGGCCCAGCCCAGTCCCAGCCCCCAGCCCAGCCTCCACCCAGCCCGCCGCCCGCCCTCACCTTGTGCAGTGGAAACTGGGTCTCAAACACCCCGTCCTTCACCAGGTCCTCGAATGTGTCTGCAGGTCACAGGAGCCTCAGGTCAGGGGGGGACCCGGCCACATCCCCCATGACTGCCCCCCATGACTGCCCCTCCCCCGTCCTCACCGCCAGCTGCCGAGCTGCGGTTCAGGATGAAGCTGACGATCCGGATTCTGAAACCCAGGACGGCAGTGTAACCGCGGTGGCCACCCTGCCAGCCAGGCCCGGCCCAGCCGCCGGCGGAGCCAGCCCCCTGCCTCCCCCGCCGAGCAGACCCGGGCCTCCTGAGCCCACCTGCCTCCGAAGCCCCCGCCAGGGTGCAGCCCCCGAGGGCAGACCCGAAGCCTGGCCGGACCCCCCTCCAGCCGCACTTCCTCCCGGAGCTCCCCGCAGCAGCTGTAGGCTCGAACCCTCTCTGCCGCCCTGGGACGGGGCTCAGACAGGCTGGGCTGCCCCGGCCACACAGCTGGGAGGGGGCCCGGAGCGGCTGACTGGAGAGCCGCGCTCCGCCCGAGCCTTCTCCTGTGAGACGTGGCCCCCGGCCCTCCCAGGGCCCTCACACACGCTCTGTCCACTGAGCCACGCCGGCCAGGGGGCTTTTTTATTTTAATGTATTTTTTATTGATTTCAGAGAAAGGAAGGGAGAGGGAGAATGAGATAGAAACATCACTGATGAGAGAGAATCGCTGACCGGCTGCCTCCTGCACGCCCCCCCCCTGGGGAGGGAGCCCGAAACCTAGGCCTGCGCCCTGATCGGACTCGAACCGTGACCTCCTGGGTCATAGGAAAACGTTCAACCCCTGAGCCATGCGGGCCGGTGCCTGCCACGCTTTGAGCAACTTCCAGAACTCTCCCAGCGGGTGGGAGCGGACACAGCCGAGGACCAGGCCGGGCGGTGCAGCGGGCGGTGCAGCGGGCAGGGGAGGGGGTGGAGTCCCCGGGGCGGCCGCTCACCTGGTGGTGTCCCGGATGAGCAGCGGCGGGGCGGCCTGCAGCCTGGGGGCCGGCCCCTCGGGCTCCATGAGGAGCGTGCGGTACCGGCTGAAGACCCTGCTGTCCGCTCGGAGGCCGAAGAACACCTTCTCCCGGTCCTCCTTCACCTGGGCGGCCGGGGGCTGTTCCCTGGGGCCGCCCTCCGTCCTCACCCGGCCCCGCCCCTGCCGCCCCGCCCCTCCATCCTCACCCCGGCCCCGCCCCTCCGTCCTCACCCGGCCCCGCCCCCTGCCGCCCCGCCCCTCCATCCTCACCCCAGCCCCACCCCCTGCCGCCCCGCCCCTCCATCCTCACCCGGCCCCGCCCCCTGCCGCCCCGCCCCTCCGTCCTCACCCAGGCCCCGCCCCTCCGTCCTCACCCCGGCCCTGCCCCTCCGTCCTCACCCAGGACCCGCCCCTCCGTCCTCACCCAGGCCCCGCCCCCTGCCGCCCCGCCCCTCCGTCCTCACCCAGGCCCCGCCCCCTGCCACCCCGCCCCTCCGTCCTCACCCAGGACCCGCCCCTCCGTCCTCACCCCGGCCTCGCCCCTCCATCCTCACCCAGGACCCGCCCCTCCGTCCTCACCCAGGCCCCGCCCCCTGCCGCCCCGCCCCTCCGTCCTCACCCAGGCCCCGCCCCCTGCCACCCCGCCCCTCCGTCCTCACCCAGGCCCCGCCCCTTCATCCTCACCCCGGCCCCGCCCCTCCATCCTCACCCAGGCCCCGCCCCTGCCGCCCCGCCCCTCCATCCTCACCCAGGCCCCGCCCCTCCACCCTCATCCCAGCCCCGCCCCCGGCCGCCCCGCCCCTCCATCTTCACCCCAGGCCCCGCCCCCTGCCGCCCCCACCCCCTCCGGCCCCTGCACCGGGCCTGTCCAATGCCTCCAGTCCCCTCCCAGCCCCTGCACTGGGGCAGTCCACTGCCCCCAGCCCCTCCGGCCCCCCGGGGCACCGCGCCTGTCCGCCCCCAGCCCCCTCCCGCCCGCCCGGGGCAGACCAGCCCACCTTGTACTGGAAGCCCTTGCCCTGCAGGTGCTTGAGGAACTGTCGCTGCCGGAGGACATGCCCGGGGTCCCGCTGGGTGCGGTAGTCGGCCACCAGCACGTAGTCCGTCTGCGTCGGGTCCGGGCGGTCAGGCTGAGGAGGGAGGCGGGGCTGGGCACGGGGAGTGGACGGAGGGCCGAGGCCAGAGGGTGGGAGCCGGACTCACCTCAGGAGCGCCCATGTCCAGGAGCGGGTGGCTGTCCGCTCCCCTCCCCACCACGACCTGGAGTCTCTCTTCACCCTGGGGCGGGGGGGGGGGGGTTTGAGCCTGTCCCAAGCGGAGCACCTGCCCTGCACCAGGGTTCCCGTAACCGGGAGGCGGAGGCGCAGACGGAGGCCCCTGGGCTGGAGGGCAGGTGGCCAGCCAGCCCAGCTCCGTGGACAGAGCCCTAGCGCGGCCTGCACACGGGCGTTCCGTCTGTTTGCTCCTGGCTAACCCTCCTCCGAGGCTGTTTCCATCCATCTTTTATTTTTTTATTTTTTTAAAATATATTTTATTGCCAAAACCGGTGTGGCTCAGTGGATAGAGCGTCAGCCTGCGGACTGAAGGGTCCCAGGTTCGATTCCGGTCAAGGGCATGGACCTTGGTTGTGGGCTCATCCCCAGTGAAGGATGTGCAGGAGGCAGCTGGTCGATGTTTCTCTCTCAGCGATGTTTCTAACTCTATCCCTCTCCCTTCCTCTCTGTAAAAAAATCAATAAAATATATTTAAAAACAAGCAAACAAACAAAAACCTGGGACCCTTTGGTCCGCAGGCCGACGCTCTATCCACTGAGCCACACCGGCCAGGGCCTGCTCCTCATTTTGACCAGGGCCCAGGCACTGGGCGCCGAGGTCAGGGAGAGCAGCCCGCTCTGTATGTGTAACTCCTTCTACAGGGGACCCCGTGCCGAACCCCTGAGCAGGGGAAGCGGGAGGGGGGGGCTGAGACAGGGCCCCAGGGCCCCCGTGGGGAGTCAGGGGGCTGTCGTGGGGACCAGGTCACCGAAGGTCACTGGGGAGCCCTGAGCTGAGGGGCAGGGCCAGGGGTAGGCGAGATCGATCACCCACCTCCTCAGCCTCGGCCGGGACAGGGCCGGCCCCCCCGCCCCACGGCCCCATGCCCCACGCCAGGCACCCTGCGGCCCCGCACCGCGCCCAGCACGCCGAGCTGGCGTGGGTGACGGACCTCAGCCCGCACCCGGCGGGCGGCTCCGGGAGAAGGGTTTCGGGGACCATCCAGGGACGAGTGCCGCAGAGGACCCGCCACATACCCAGCGCTGGCAGGTCCGGGCACCCACCACGGCCTCCCCTTGGCCCAGGCTTCTGCCCCAGCCCCGCCCTCACGCCAGCCGCCCACGGCCGAGCCTGCGTCCTGCGGGCGCCCCACCTGCGAGCCCGTCCCTCCTCCAGCCACATTCCTGCCGAGAGCGAGGCAGGCACGCCTCCTCCCGAAGGCGCCTCCTCCAGAAGGCCGCCTGGACTGCTCCAGCCAGTCCGCCCCGCTGCCCGGGCGGTGCAGGCCGCCCGCCCGGCCCCGCGGGTTTCCGACAAACAAGGGCCCTGTGCGTCAGTGAGGCCCGTGTTATTATCCTCTGGGGTTCGCCTCCCGCCCAGAGTCTGGGGGTTCACCCTCCCGCCTGAGTCAGGGGTTCGCCTCCCGCCCGCAGTCTGGGGGTTCACCCTCCCCCCACCCGGAGTCGGGGGGTTCGCCTCCTGCCGGAGTCGGGGCTGGGAAGGCGGCCTCTGTCTGTCCCTCCCAGTCTGGGGGTTCACCCTCCTGCCTGAGTCAGGGGTTCGCCCTCCCCCCCGGAGTCTGGGTTTCCCCCCCCCCCCGGAATTGGGGCTGGGAACACGGCCTCTGTCCGTCCCTCCCAGTCTGGGGGTTCACCCTCCTGCCTGAGTCGGGGGTTCGCTCTCCCCGCCGGAGTCTCGGGTTCGCCTCCCCCCCGGAGTCGGGGCTGGGAACACGGCCTCTGTCTGTCCCTCCCAGTCTGGCTCCAGGTCCCTGTGGGGCCAGCACCTCGGCTGGGCAGATGGCACCACCACGCAGCCAGGCCGGAGGCCTACACGGAGCACACGCGTGACACCACGTCAGCTGCACACGGACGCATGGGGGCTCCCTCCTATCTCCGAGGGTCACGTCACTCATCCAGCGAGGGGACACCTGCCCCCCTCCCTGAGCAAACGCCCCCCGGCCCCCCTCCGTCTCTGAGCTTCTGAAGCAGTCTGCCCTCCCTCCTCCCTGCCCCCCGCAGCGACCCCTCTGTATGTCACTGTGGATTCACTCTGTGTGCTGTCCGCCATGGCCCCCAGGCCCCGTGTGAGGTGTGGGGGGCACTGGGCTCTGGGGGGCCGGCACCTACAGCCAGGAGGCGGGGTGCCTGGAGTGTGGCCGTGGGGGGAAAGAGGCTGGCAGGAGGCAAGAACGTGGGAGTGGTTCCTGGGGAGGGAAGCAGGCTCTGAGGAGAGCAAGCAACTGGTGTCCAGGGACTCAGCACCAGCACCTCGAGGGTTTGGTACTCAGTACTCCCAGGACCCAGTATTCCCAGGGACTCAGTACCAGCACCTCTGAGGATTTGGTACTTAGTACACCTGTGGACTCACTACCCAGCATCTCAAGGGTTTGGTACTCAGTACTCCCAGAACTCAGTACTCCCAGGGACTCAGTACCAGCACCTCCGAGGACTGACTGGGCAGCGCCTGCTCCCAGGGACGCGCGCTCGGGCTGGGGGAGTGGTGGTCACTCTTCGGGGCCTGGTCCTCAGCTCAGCTCCGGGGCGCGGAGGGCGTTGCTGGGAGCTGGGGCTGCTGGGAGGGCAGGGCCACGCCACGAGGGCGGCCCGGTGCGGGAGCCCGGACCGCGGTGGGCCCGGGAGGGGTCTGGGCAGGGGGCGCGAGCTTAGACCCAGCGGGGGGCCGGGGCCGGGCCGGGGGCTGGCATGGCTGCCTGTCTGCCCTGCCTTCAAGGGTTAACTCTCTCGCCTCCGCCAAGCCAGGCGCTGCCCCCACCCGCCGAAGCCGCTCCCCACCGCAGGGGCCTGACCCTCAGCCCAGCCGGGCGCGGGAGCCTGGGTGCCCGAGGGGCCGGGCAGACCGCCCGCTCTGGGAGGCCGGCAGCCGCGGAGGCGGGGTGAGGCTGCCGCAGCCCACGCCTGGGAGGGCCCGCGTGCCGTCTGTCCGGGGAGCTGGTTTCGCTCTCCCTCACGGCCGCTCCTGCCGCCCGGTGCTGGCCCGCCCGCCCGGGACACTCTCCCCTGCCGCCCGGTGCTGGCCCGCCTGGGACACTCTCTCTCCCCTGCCGCCCGGTGCTGGCCCGCCTGGGACACTCTCTCTCCCCTGCCGCCCGGTGCTGGCCCGCCCGCCCGGGACACTCTCTCTCCCCTGCCGCCCGGTGCTGGCCCGCCCGCCCGGGACACTCTCCCCTGCCGCCCGGTGCTGGCCCGCCTGGGACACTCTCTCTCCCCTGCCGCCCGGTGCTGGCCCGCCCGCCCGGGACACTCTCTCTCCCCTGCCGCCCGGTGCTGGCCCGCCCGCCCGGGACACTCTCTCCTGCCCAGTGCTGGCCCGCCCGCCTGGGACACTCTCTCTCCCCTGCCGCCCGGTGCTGGCCCGCCCGCCCGGGACACTCTCTCTCTCCTGCCGCCCGGTGCTGGCCCGCCCGCCTGGGACACTCTCTCTCCCCTGCCGCCCGGTGCTGGCCCGCCCGCCCGGGACACTCTCTCTCCCCTGCTGCCCGGTGCTGGCCCGCCCGCCCGGGACACTCTCTCTCTCCTGCCGCCCGGTGCTGGCCCGCCTGGGACACTCTCTCTCCCCTGCCGCCCGGTGCTGGCCCGCCCGCCCGGGACACTCTCTCTCTCCTGCCGCCCGGTGCTGGCCCGCCTGGGACACTCTCTCTCCCCTGCCGCCCGGTGCTGGCCCGCCCGCCCGGGACACTCTCTCTCCCCTGCCGCCCGGTGCTGGCCCGCCCGGACCACTCTCTCTCCCCTGCCGCCCGGTGCTGGCCCGCCCGGACCACTCTCTCTCCCCTGCCGCCCGGTGCTGGCCCGCCCGCCCGGGACACTCTCTCTCTCCTGCCGCCCGGTGCTGGCCCGCCCGGGACACTCCCTGGGCAGAGGGTGAGAGGGCCTCCTGGTCACCCTCCGGCCGCCTGCCGCCCGCCCGTACCCGCTCTGTCCCCCAACCCAGAATCCAGGCCCCCAGCCAGCCCACCTCTGCCTGGGCAGGGCCCCGGGGAGCAGAGGGCCGCTGACTACCCTGGCCCCGCCCACCCAAGGTCAGCCCACCCTGGAGGCCAGGGCACCCTCCCTCAGGCACCAGCCTCAGGCAGAGCTGCCCAGCCACGGAGGGGCCCTCAGGCTGACGCAGGGCCAGGGGGTCCTGCCTGCCCATCTAGGCCCACTCACCCACTGCCCCCCCCAGGCGCCAGGACCTGGACAGCGCCCTCCTCCTCTCCCTGAGGATGGAGGTGAAGCCCAGGCTCAGGGCCTGGGTGCCAGGAATCCCCGCGCTCGCCAGGTGGGGCCCAGCGCAGCGACTCACCTGCATGCTGGCAGCCCTGGCGGCCCGTCCACGGCGCAGGTGGCTCGCCGGAGCCGCCGTGCCAGGCGGTCCTCCCTGACTTCCGTGTGGGACTCACCTTCCTGCTCTCTCCCCGCCCTCCCTGGGCGGCAGCGGGAGGAGCCAGAGCAGGTGCAGGCACACCCTCCCCGGGCCTGCACCCTCACCTGCAGGGCCTCCCTGGAGACGGGCTCAGCAGGACACCCGCTCCGCGGGGGGGACGGGCGGGAAGGGGCACAGGAGCGCTCCCCAGTGCTCCAGCTCCCCCCACCCCCGTGCTCTCCCTGAGCCCAGGACTCAGCTTCCCCAGGTCCCCTAAGGCACCAGCCCCGACCCGTCCAGCGTGGGTTCCCTGAGAGCAGAGACGGCTCCGAGGATGGAGGGAGGATGGAGGGGAGGGTGGGGAGGAGGATGGAGGGGAGGATAGAGGGGAGGATGGGGAGGAGGATGGAGGGGAGGATGGGGAGAGGATGGAGGGGAGGATGGGGAGGAGGATGGGGAGGAGGATGGGGGGAGGATGGAGGGGAGGATGGAAGAGAAGATAGAGGGGAGGATGGGGGGAAGATGGGGGAGGACGGGGGAGAGGATGGGGAGGATGGGGGGAGGATGGGGGGAGGATTGGGGGGAGGGGGGAGGGGAGGGCAGAGGGGAGATGAAGGGGAGGACGGGGGGGAGGATGGGGGGGAAGATGGAGGGGAGGCAGGGGCCTTAGGAAACATCTCTTCTGCCCTGAGCCCCTGCTTTGTGAACCAGGCTCTGAGAGTTGAGGGCACAGAGCAGTGCTCAGCAGGGTGCAGCTGGTGGGGGGGGGGACAGGAGCACCCCAAGTGTTGGGGCAGGAGCACCTGGGCTGTTGGAGTGCAGCCTGTGCAGGCGGCCGTGGGTTCAGACCCGTGACGTGGTCACTGTGGGTTCCCGCAGGGATGGCACATTGTGGCTGTGGCTGTGGCTTGGGGCCCCGTGGTGGCTGTGGCTGGGGGGCCCCGTGGTGGCTGTGGCTGGGGCCCCGTGGTGGTTGTGGCTGTGGCTGGGGGTCTTGTGGTGGCTGTGGCTATGGCTGGGGGCCTGTGGTGGCTGTGGCTGGGGGCCCTGTGGTGGCTGTGGCTGGGGGCCTGTGGTGGCTGTGGCTGTGGCTGTGGGCCTGTGGTGGCTGTGGCTGTGGCTGGAGGCCTGTGTTGGCTGTGGCTGGGGGCCCTGTGGTGGCTGTGGCTGTGGCTGGGGGCCCGTGGTGGCTGTGGCTGGGAGCCCGAGGTGGCTGTGGCTGGGGGTCCCATGGTGGCTGTGGCTGTGGCTGGGGGCCTGTGGTGGCTGTGGCTGTGGCTGGGGGCCCGTGGTGGCTGTGGCTGGGGGCCTGTGGTGGCTGTGGCTGTGGCTGGGGGCCCGTGGTGGCTGTGGCTGTGGCTGGGGGCCCGTGGTGGCTGTGGCTGGTATACCAGAAACCCCATGCTGTGGCCAAGAGAAGCATCTGCAGGCGGCCAGACCAGGACTCGTTATTATTGTTTTTTAAATATTTTTATTGATTTGAGAGAGAGAGGAAGGGAGAAGGAGAGAGGGGGAGAAGGGGAGAAACATCGATCCTCTGCTTCCTGCACGCTGGCCCCTGGGGATGGAGCCAGAGACCGGATGGAGGGTGAAGCCGGGCTCAGAGCTGTCAGCCTTGCCCCAGCCAGGGTCCCGGACCCCCTGGGCAGAAGCCACAGGCGGGGGCTGCTCCCGCCCAGGCAGCATGGCCTCGGCCCCAGCCGCTGGCACACTCCCCGGCCCCATCTTGGGCAGAGGACTCGGCGGAGGCCCACGGAGCCTCCCCTCTTCCCGTGGACCCTGGACCCTGCCCCCTGCCTTCCCTCCTCCACCTCCACAGAGCCTGCCCCCCTTCCCGCCGAGGAACAAGGAGCAGGGCAGCTGGCAGCCGGGTCCTGCATCCCCCTGTGGGCTGGTCCCGCCCCCACTCCCGCCCCCCACTCCCGCCCCTTGGGCTGCAGGCCCTGCAGGGGAGACCCTGGCCCAGGCTGGGCCGTCACACCAGGTGGCATGGGGTCCCTGATGCCTTCCCACACGAGACTCCAGCCCTCCCTCCACCACCCGTTCCCAGTTCCTGCTCTCGTCCCAGGAACGGAGTGGCCTGGCTCATCGGACCCCCTGCTGTCCCAGGCTCGCCCCCCACCCCAGGAAGGCCCGGGCGGCGGGGGGCACGTGGGGTTCAGTTTTTGTAACCACTCACCTCGACCTATACCACCCCAGGAAACCAGTCATCGTCCGCCCCACCCTGCAGCGTCTCTCCCAGAGGCCAACCTCTGCACCTCCAATGGCCCGCCAGCTGGGCTCTGCGGCCGGCCATGTCCACACGCTCCGTCCGGCTGCCCCTGAGTCAGGCCAAATGGACCCTTCAAGCCCTGGTGGCTGGGGCTGCTGGCGGTCAGCCCAGCCCGCTGCCCAGGAAGGTCAGGGCCTCTGCACACCCCCCCCCCGACCCCCAGCGAGGACCCTGAGCCCCGCCATGGGACTGAACCCCGCTGGGCTCCACACCCTGCAGCGGGCTCTGCGCCCGCGTGTCCGTGTCCGTGCCCGTGCCCGTGTCCGAAGGGGAGGGCACGCAGGGAAGGGGGCGGTTAGGGCAGGGAGCGGCGGCGGTGAGGCCCGGACAGGCCCCGGTGCAGAGCTCGGTGCGGGGCCCCTGGGGGGTGCGGGCTCCGGGGCTGGGGGAGAAGAGCTGGGTGCGGAGGGGGGCACCCCCTTTCTTGTACTTGGGTTTCCCGGTCTCTGGGCCAGAGGTGGACCAGGAGCTGCGGGGTAAAGATCACAGCGGCCGGCATCCAACCCTGGGGCCGCGCTTGGCCCGGGGCCAGGGCTCAAAGGCGACCAACAGTGATCCAAGGGGCAGAGGGCACCAGGCTCTCCCCGCCCACCTGCCCGGCCCCGCCCACCTGCTCCGGCCCCGCCCTCCCCGCTATGGCCCCGCCCACCCTCCTCCGGGCCCGCCCTGCTCAGGCTCCGCCCCGCTCAGGCCAAACTAAGCCCCGCCCACACCCACACTCGGTCCCACAGGCCCCGCCCGGTCCCGCCCATACGGGACGACTGGACTGGAACCCCAGGCGCTCTGGAGAGGCCTGTGGAGCGGGGCTGGGGTGCAGGTTGGCAGACAGACACATACCCAGGAACGGACCCCAACAGCGCCAAACCGATGCCCGACCCTAAGCGCCACCAGCTGGGGCGGGAGGCCGGGGTCCTGAGGGCTGGCTTCCGGCCTGTGGGGCGCTCTAGCCGGGAAGACGGGGTGGCCAGAGGCCGAAAGTCCACATCCCTTCCCCGGGCAAAGGGGGTGCCAGGGTGTCTGCTTATTTGAGGCCGGCGCTGGGACCTGCCTGTCCCGGCTCCTGACTGCCTGCGGCCTTCAGGATGGAGAGCAAAGTCCGGCCCAGTCTGACCCCTCCCGCCTCACCGCCACTCACCGCACACACACTTGAGATTGACCGCAGAGACAAGGGCTGCCCGGCCATGCTGGCCACCTGGCCACCCTAGGAAGGCGCTGAGGCCTGGGCAGGGAATGGGCCCACGGGCAGGCAGAGGGCAGCAGCAGGCCTGGGAAGGCCCCACAGCACACCCACCGGAACCAGGGCTTCCTGGCAGCTGTTGGTCCCTACACTACCGGGAGGTTCCACAGAGGGGTCCGGGGCCGAGACTCAGGGTCCCATCACCACTAGATCACAACTGACCCCTCGCTTGGCAGGCCTGGCTGTGTGCGGGAGGAGCTCCCACAAACATGGTTCTGCGGATATATATATATTGATATCTATATCTATATCTATATATATATTAATATTTTTTATTGATTTCAGAGAGGGGAAGAGAGAGAGAGATAGAAATGTCAATTATGAGAGAGACTCATTGATCAGCTGCCTCCTGCACGCCCCCTACTGGGGATTGAGCCAGCAACTGAGGCACATGCCCTTGACCAGAATGGAACCTGGGACCCTTCAGTCCACAGGCCGATACTCTATCCACTGAGCCAAACCAGTTAGGGCAATATTTTGGTTTTTTAGAGAGAGGAAGGGAGAGGGAGAGAAACATGGATGTGAAATATGTGATAGATCTGCTGCCTCCTGCTCCCTCCCCCGCTCCTACCAAGGACAGAGCCCACAACCTGGGTGTGTGCCCTGACTGGGAATCAAGCCGGCAACCTTTGGGAGCATGGGGCAACACCCAACCACTCCATTCCTTTTTACATCATCACAGATATGTGTCCCACCAACACAGTTCCATCCTCATCCTGGGAAAGAAACCGATGACCTCTCAGCAGTCACTCCCCCCCACCCCCACCCCTGGTGACCGCGGATCTACCCTGTCTCCACAGGTTTGCTATTCTGGACATTTCATGTAAACAGATCTCTGGGGACTGGCTACTTCCACTTAGCACCAATGTTTCCAAGGATCGCCCATGTTGTAACAGGTGTCACAACTGCATTCCTCTGATGACCCAGTAATTTTCCATTGTGTGGAGACACAGTTTGTGTGTCCATTTGCCCGTTGACGGACATTACCTGCTGCCCGCTTTTGGCTATTATGAATAACGAGAGGCCCGGTGCATGAAATTCATGCATGGGTAGGGTCCCTAGGCCTGGCCTGTGATCAGGGCTGCTTCCTTTCTCCAGCTGCCAGCTGCCGGCTGCTGGCCGGGGCCTTCCTCAGTTCTGCACTGCCCCCTGGTGGTTAGTACATGTCATATCAAGTGGTCGAACTCCCCGTGGGTCAAACTCCTAAGGGGACAATTTGTGTATTAGCCTCTTATTACATAGGATGCTGCTGCTGTGACATCGAATAAAAGCAACCTCATTTAGCCGTAACCGGTTTGGCTCAGTGGATGCAGCGTCGGCCTGCAGACTCGAGGGTCCCAGGTTCGATTCCGGTCAGGGGCACAAACTTTGGTTGCTGGCACATCCCCAGTGGGGGTTGTGCAGAAGGCAGCTGATAGATACTTCTCTCATTGATATTTCTAACTCTATCCCTATCCCTTCCTCTCTAAAAAAAAAAAAATCAATAAAATATGTCTTTAAAGAAAATAAAGAAAAGAAAAGAAATCTCATTTAAATGGAGTCCGGAGGCCTGAAGGGGGAGCCCTCACACATGATTCCAGGTCAAGTACACCCCAGTGGGAAGAATCTGTTACAGACTCAACAGGAAAAGACTCTGCATTCCCAGCCAGATGCGTCCCACTACCCAGCGGGGGCAAGGGAGAATCTCTTCTGCCCAGCAAGCCCAGCCAGTGGGAACCATGGCAAGTAGGCCAAGGAGCAGCCTCCATCCCCCACCCCACCCCACTCACCATCCTACAACCGGCTTTCACTCACATGCCTTTCTCTCTGAGGGACCCCCTCTCCTCTGCCACTGGACTTGCTCTGAGTTTCCGCGATAGCATGTTTGTCCTGAACTGCAATCCTCTGGGGTTCCGGAATAAACCCACTTTTCTGGTCAATAACTGGCTGTTTTTAAAAATTTCATTTTAAAAAACATATGTTTTTATTGATTTCAGAGAGGAAGGGAGAGATAGAAACATCCATGGTGAGAGAGAATCATTGATCGGCAGCCTCCTTCATGCCCCATCCTGGGAATGGATCCCACAACCCGGGCATGTGCCCTGACCAGGAATCAAACTATGACCTCCTGGCTCATAGGTCAATGCTCAACTACTGTGGGCCTGGCTCTTGGCCTTTTATTTTTTTAAATAACTGGCTGTGAACCTGTATACCGAGGAGGGGAATTGCTGGTCATATGGTAACTGTTTAGCTGAGTTGCTGTAAGACTCTTTCTCAGAGGGGCTCAGGGCTACAGGTTTTTGGGGGCCGGTCTATATCAACAAATTGAGTCACCCCAAATCAACTCGTCCTCACTATTCTAACCAGCAATTTTCACGAGATCCTGCAGGCTGGAGTCCGGAGGTCCTGACAGCTCTGGTCCCTCGGACCTGGGGCAGGGGGTCCACCAGGAAGGCGCTCCAGGAAAGCGCGGGCCGGGCTGGGGGCCGGCTCCGGTCAGGCCGCCTGAGGAGGGGGATTAGGGGGCCCCAGCCTCTGGCGGCTCTCAGCAGTCCGCAGCCGGTTACCTAGCAACCGGACGGCATCCTTCCCAGCAAGCACCACTTCTAATCCTTGAGGTCGGAGACTACGAGGCCCAGCATGCCCCGCGGCCCAGGATGCGGACTACATGTCCCACAATGCACCGCCTACCCTTTCCTAGCCGCCCCCGGCCCCTGCTCTCCGGAGACCCCGCCGGCGAGCGCCGCGACCCCTTCCCTTCCCGGCGCTCCGCGCGCGGCGCTCTCGCGGTGACCCGGGGAGCGTGAGGTCAGCGTGCGCCGGAGCGGCTCGGGCCGAGGCGCCATGCGGAGGGGCGAGCGCAGGGGCGCCGGGGGGCCGCGGCCGGGGTCCCCGGTCCCCGCGGGCAAGGCCGCGCTGGAGGAGCCGCCGGCCGCCGCGCCCGCCGGCCGCCGCAGCACCGAGTCCGAGGTCTACGACGACGGCACCAACACCTTCTTCTGGTGAGGGGTCCGCGGGGCGCGGGCGCGGGGCGCGGGCGCGGGGGCGTGGCCACCCGCGGGCTCCGGGGTCGGGCTGGGGGCCGGCCCGCGGCCGCGGGGTCCCGGCGGCTCCCTCCCTCCCCGGAGCCCGCGGACGTGGCTCAGCCGCACCCGGACCGGCTTTTCCTGACCTCCCGGCGCCGCCGCCGCCGCCGCCTCTGCCCCCGCCGCCCGGGCGCCGGGGCCGGGCCGCGGGGGCCGGGGGGCAGGGAGCGGGGCCGCGGGCGGCGGCGCCCCCGCCGGGCAGCTCCGCTCCGGCCCGCGCGGCGCCCCCGCCGCTGGAGCGGCCGGCGGCCCGGAGCCTGCCGCTGGCTCTGACCTTGGTCTAACCCTTCACCTCCGCCCGCTCCCGGCGGAGAGAGCCCGCCATGGGGCGCGCCGTGCCCTCCTGGCGGGTGGCGGCGGGTCCCGCCGAGGCGCCGCTGGCTGTGACCGGGGGCGGCGCTGGCTCTGCCCCCCAAGCGGGGCGGCCGGAGGGGCCTGGGAACGGCTCCCCGAGGACCCCGGGCGGGACAGCCGGCCGCGCTGCCCCCAAACCTCAGGGGGCGTGTGGCAGGGAGGGGGGGTCCTGCTTGGTGTGTGACGCGCGGAGGCCGGTGGGGGGCGTCTCCTGTGGGGAGACTCCATGCTGGGGGGGAGGGGGCGGTGGAGGGAAGGAGGAGGGATGGTGCCTTGTCCAGGGGGCGTGGCCCAGGCTGGGGCCCAGGCCGCTGGGTCCTGCTGGACACGGTGTGTGCTCAGGCCTGCCCAGCTGTGGGGGGGGGGGGGGACCCCGGAGACAGGCTCTGGATCCGCGCTGGGCCCTCCTGGGCGCCGGCGCCGGTTCTGGCAGCTTCTGGCACCAGCCTGGTCTCATGGCACAGCCCCCCGGGAGCTGGGAGCACCCCCTCGCCGGGACTGAAGCCGAAGCTGAGCCCGCCTGCGCGGAGGGCGACGGGCCAGGAAGGAGGGGCCCCGGGCAGGCTGGTCTGGGGGCCTGCCTTGCGGTGGGGTGGGCGGCCCTGGCTCCCCACGCAGGTGTGAGGCGGGCTGTGCTCTGCCCGGGGGCGGGAGGGGCGTCTGTGCGCTGCGTCCGGGGCTCCCCCTCGTCTGTGCGGGTCCCGGGCTGCCTGGCCGTGCGTCCCCTCAGAGATCAGCATTTGACCTCGGAGTTCCCCTCGCTGACCATGCTAGGACTTTAAAAACTCCTTTACCCCAGGGTTTTAGTAGAAATTAGAGATAAAAACACGCATTTGTGGAAACGACTGTCCCGCCTCACTCAGGGCACTGCGGCTCGAACCTTGCTTTTAAGTTTCCCTCTCCCAGGAGGCCGGGCTTGGGGGCCCATGATGGTGTGGAGGCCACATAGGAGGATTTGGGGTTCTCTGTTACTGCTTAGCAGCCACGGGGCGTGGGCTCCCCCAAACCCAGTCCCTGGGAGGAGGTGTGAGGACCCTGCTGCCTCTGCTCATTGTGGTGCCCGCTCACATCCGAAGCCTGTTGGGGAGCCCGTGGGGAGGTGCCAGCGACGCCCCCTGCAGGTGGCAGGCCGCGGTATCAGGCTTCCTGGCTCCTGGGACATGGGAGTGCCCAGCGTGCCTGTCCCGGTCACTGTGGGGAGGGTTTGCGGCTTCGCCCACCTGTGGGAAGGGCGACGCCCAGCTTTTGCCTGTCAGCGTGGTCAGCGTCCCAGCCCCACGCCCCCTGCACGTCCGTGCCCGGCCTCTGCCCCGCCGCCCCTGGCCGAGGCGCTGGGCACGTGTCTGGCCACACCTGTGTTTTCTCGGACGGGCTGGCAGGCCTGGTGAGTGGTGACCGACTGCCGGCGTTTTCCACGGCGGGCGGGGCGCCAGCTGTCCTCACGCCCTCGCCCTGCCAAGCGACCGAGAGTCACAGGGTTTCCAGCTGCTGCGTCCGTCCGATCACAGGGCCCACCCCTCCCCAGGTGAGGCGCTAGCCACCAAGCACAGGGTGCACACCTGCCCCGAGGGAGGGTGCGGCCGGAGCAGGTCTGCCTGCCTCTCCTCAGCGCCCTCCCCATGACTCCCACGCGAGAGGAAGCGGGCGTGAGCGAGGAGGAGCGTTTTCTGCTAACCACGCTCGCAAGGTGACACTTCTGTGCGCGCTGGGAAGAGGAGCGGAGGCTCCGGTCACTCAGCGGCCACGCCCGTGCTGAGTCCACGTGGAAGGCGCTCAGAGCTGAATGAGGGGTGCTTAAGGCTAAGTACCCCTGCTGTCAGCACGGAACAGCATCCAGCTGCACTTGGCCTTGGGGCAGCACAGGGGGCGTCTGTGCCTCAGGTCCTGCAGGCTGGCCCTGCCCGCGTGGACGGGCTGCTGGCGTGCGGGCGCTGCCGGTCTCCTCCCGGACGCCTGGGCCACGTTTTGTTGAAGACCCTTGCCTAGCATTCCACCCTCTGGGCGGGCGGCTGTCAGTCCCTGGCTGGGCCCTGGTGGGCACCTCCTGCGGCCGGGTTACTTCATGGCCGTGTGCGGTGCGAGGAGGAAAGAGCACTGTGGCCGCCCCTGAGGCCGGCGAGCACTGGCTGGAGGGCCCCGCTCCCAGCTCCTCCCGGCTCCTCCCGGCCTGGTCTGGGGGCCGTTCTGTGGCCCCCGTCCTGACTGGTGCCCACAGGCCGTTTCGCACTTTCTGGCGTGTTTTGTCCCCACGTGACCATTCAGTGACGCTGAGTCCGGGGTGCCGTTCCCTGAGCTTTCGCACACGTGGCTCCTATAACCCCCTCACAGGAGGCCAGTCGCTGCCCCCACCTGCAGGCTCTCCCCTCCTCCAGGCCCGCAGCTGGCGCCTCCGCTCTGCTGAGCGGGGCTCTGCGTTGGGTCCTGCCATCCTGGCATTCCCGGGTTCGAGTGCTGACACGCTTGCACGCAGGGCCCCCTCTTCTGCGTCCCCTTGCTGTCCTGCCTTCTCTGCTGTGTTCCGCTCAGCCACTGTGTTCTTATCTTCTCCTTTAAAAAATAAGTTTTTATTGATTGTTAGGAAGGGAGAGGAAGAGAGAGAGAGAAACATGGATAAGAGAGACACGCATTGGCTGCCTCCTGCACATCCGCTCCTGGGCATGGAGCCTGCAACCCAGCCTGACCTTTGACCAGAATAGAACCGTGACCTCCTGGTTCATACACTCAACCACTGAGCCACACTGGCCGGGCACCATGTTCTTATTAATATTTTCTGCCCGCTGCTCTAGGGCAGTGATCGGCAAACTCATTAGTCAACAGAGCCAAATATCAACAGTACAACGATTGGAATTTCTTTTGAGAGCCAAATTTTTTAAACTTAAACTTCTTCTAACACCACTTCTCAAAATTGAGTCGCCCAGGCTGCGGTCTTTTATGGAAGAGCCACACTCACGGGGCCAAAGAGCCGCATGTGGCTCTAGAGCCGCAGCTTGCTGACCACAGCTCTAGGGCCTCAGTGAAAGCCCTGAGCCCTCCCACTCAGCGTCCGGTGAAGGGCGGCCGGCGCTCTCCCTGGTCCTGAGACGCTGGCTGGTCCTCAGACCAGAGCAGCGCATCCTGCCGACCCAGAGCAACTGCCTTCCGCCCGCCATCCGCTCCTCAGGGCCTGGGAGGCCAGCACTGCGCCACGATCCCCCCTCACCGAGCGACGGCCCCTCCCAGCCCCGCCTCGTCGCGGCGGGCGCCTCCCTCTGCTCGGCGAGTGGAGCGGCCGCGCCACTGTTGCTGTGACAGCCTGTGCTTCACGGACGCCCTGGCCTGGGCTGGCCAGTTGCTTGCTGTCTTGGCTCCCTCGCCTGTAAAACAGACATAATGCTCTGATGCTCTCCTTCCTGAGCTGCAGCAAAGACTAAGAATGAAATGTGGCCCTGACCGGTGTGGCTCAGTGGCAGGAGCGTGGGCCTGCGGACTGAGGGGTCCCAGGTTCGATTCCAGTCAAGGGCATGGACCTTGGTTGCGGGCGCATCCCCAGTAGGAGGTGTGCAGGAGGCAGCTGATTGATGTTTCTCTCCCATTCATGTTTCTAACTCTCTGTCCCTCTCTTTTCTTCCTCTCTGTAAGAAATCAATAAAATATATCTTAAAAAAGAATGAAATGTGGTAAGAAGAAGAGCACACACACAGGAGAGAAGAGTCGACTTCATGTGCGTGCCTGGTGCCCTCTCCCCCGTCCCGGTGGCCGCGGGCGCCTCCGGGGCTCCCCTCTGCCGGGGCCTCTAGCGGTTCCCGGGGAGCGGGTGTGGGCCGCCTGCCGCGCTCCCCGTGAGAGCCTTTCCTTCGGAGGGTGCCCGCTGGGTGCGGACTCCTCCCGAGAGGAAGCATCTCCCGGAAATGGAGACACTGAGGCTCCGGGTCCGTCCTCTCTGCAGGGGCCCGGGCGCTGGGCTGTGACGCCTTCGCAGGGGGCCCGGCCATGTCTGAGCGGGTGATCTGCCTCCCACATCGGCCAAGGGCCAGGCCGGGCCCGGGGTGACCGAGGCCAGAGCCCACGCCTCCCTCAGCACCTCGGAGCTCCTCCATGCAGGCTCCGTGAGGGTGCACCTGTGGCCCGGGGGTCCCTCACCGCCTCCCTTTCTGCTTCCTGGCTGTGGCCCGGGGTCCCAGGCGGTCATGGCAAGGCCCACAGGCTGGCCATCGCGCCCGCCCGCCTGCGCAGCAGCACACGGTCCTCTGAGTGCAGCCCCCACCGCCCCGGTGGCTGAGTGCTCCTCCCCCGAGCTCGGGGTCCCCCCAGCGAGGGACGCTCCGCCTCTCAGAGTCGGGGTGTGTGTCGCACGGGGGCCTGACTGCGGTGTGTTTGGTCCCAGGCGCGCGCACACGCTCACCGTGCTCTTCATCCTCACCTGCGTGCTGGGCTACGTGACACTGCTGGAGGAGACGCCGCAGGACACGGCCTACAACACCAAGAGGTAAGCCGGCTGCTGCCTGCTGGGACGGGGGCGGCCAGCAGGGCTCGGGCACCAGGCGGGACAGCCTCGAGGCCTGGCAGTGCCAGGGCCGCCGGTCGGCCGCGTTGGCGGGACGGGCTGCAGACTGTCTGGGGAGCCAGCGCTGGCTTCTGTATGTGAGGTCACCACCTGCCGGGCTCCTGCTGGCTGTGTCCTGCGCCTGCTGTGGGGCGGGGAGCCACCTGCAGCTGTCCCGCTAGCTGTGGCCGCCAGGGCTCCGGCTCAGGGATGTGCTCCCTCACGGACCCTGTCTTGTCCGCACCCATCATGCTGGCTCCCCCGAGGGGTTTCTGCCCTCTCCCACGCCGTCTCCCGCCAGCGCCCCGGGCCCTCCTGCATCCCCCAGGCCTGGGTGTCCGCCCAGCAGTCCGCACCGCTCCCCGGCTCTGCCTCCTGCTGCTGTGCCCCCTGGCCCGGCCCCGGACTGCACTCCGGCTGCGGCAGGCTGCCTGGGCAGCCGTCCTGCTGGAGGCGGGAGGCGGCTGTGCCCTGTGCCGGCGGCTGGCTCTGCGGCAGGCCCATGGGGAGGACCTGGGCCCGTGGGTACAGAGACACAGGCTGTGGGCAGGAGCCACGTCTGCCTAGAGGGGATTTCCAAGTAGAACTTGGTCTTTTCTGTGAGCTTGGCTGGATTTGTTGACTTTAAGGAAATAAGTAATTTGACCAGAAAAAAGTGGGTTTCTTTGGGAACAGCAAAGAATTACAATTAGAGCCGGCACCGGTTTGGCTCAGTGGATAGAGCGTCGGCCTGTGGACTGAAAGGTCCCGGGTTCGATTCTGGTCAAGGGCATGTACCTTGGTTGCAGGCACATCCCCAGTAGGGGGTGTGCAAGAGGCAGCTGGTCGATGACTCTCATCTATGTTTCTAACTCTCTATCCCTCTCTCTTCCTCTCTGTGAAAAATCAATAAAATATATTAAAAAAAAGAAAAAAAAGAATTGCAATTAGAACGAGCAAGCAAGTGGAGTTGAGAGGAGAGAAGCGCTCTCTGGGGAGGAAGGCCTGGGAGGCGGGAGGCCCCCTCCCGAGTCCTGGCGCCATGTCTGGACCTGGCTCTGTTGGGCTGTAACTGGTGACCCTTCCAGAGCAGCGGTTCTCAGCCTGTGGTCGGGACCCTTTCCCAGGGTCGCCGAAGCCATGGGAAAACGGACACTTACGAACGATTCACAACAGTAGCACAATCACAACGGAAATAACTGTGGCCCCGCTGAGGGTCACTGCCTCAGGAGGAGCTGCATTAAGGGTCAGGGCCTTAGGAAGGTGGAGAACCGCTGCTCTAGAGCCTTCCCCGGGTCAGTGAGGGCGCCCCCCTCTGGCGAGACTCCGCGCCAGCCAGGTTTCCTGTTGGCTGTGTGGAGGGTCCGGCACAGCCGGCAGGGAGGCCGGGAGGCAGGGAGGCCGGGGCGGGCGTGGCCACTGAAGAGCCACGCTGTGAAGTTGGGCAGAGGTGAGCAGTTCCCATGTCACTGGCCTCGCCAGCAGGTGGCAGCACCGGGCCTGGGCTGTGCCCGGCCGGGGCCCTGGGCGGGCAGCTCCCTGCAGGGCTGACGCCGAGCACCGTGGGGAATGGCCTTCCTCAGGCTTCCACTCGGCCGTGTGCCCGTTCTTTTGGGGCTTAGCCGGCGCTGTCGCTTGGGGGGAGGAGGCTGATTTTCCGTGTGAGTCACGTCATTGGGTATAGTTCAGCATGCACAGCCGCAGGCCGCCCCGTGCCAGGCCATTGCCCGCGGTACAGCTCCGGGGAGGGGGTCGCTCAGCGAGCGCCGTGCGCCGCTCCCACCCCGGTGGTTGTGACGTCACAGGGCGCCGCTCCGCCCGGTTCGCACGCACATGTCCGTGGCCCGTTTGCCTCTGGCGGCACGGACGTTTACTCGCAGCATTACTGCACACACGGTCCCCTGAAGGCCGGGGACCGGCCCGGACCGCCCAAATGGCCTGCAGAACTCACTGACAAGGGGCCTGCTTCCAGACCGTGCAGAGAGCTCTCAAAACCCCCGGAAGACGCGCAGGTAAAGAGGCGGCCTGAGGACTGGCCTGTGCACCGAAGGGTCTGGGACTCGATTCCCGTCGGCATGTTCCCGGGTTGCAGGTTCGATCCCCAGCCCCCAGTCGAGTACATGCAGGAGGCAACCAGTCCTGGTGTCCCTCTCCTCAATCAGCGATTCTCTCTCTTCCCTCCCCCTCCCTCCTTCCCTCCCTTCCGCTGTCTCTAAAAATCAGGAAAAATGTCCTGAGTGAGGATTAACACAAAGGAGGCTCTGTTACCGGGGGAAGTATAGTTCCAGGAAAGGCCTGGTCTGTGCTCCGGAGCAGCCGAGTGGTGACCAGCCACTGAGAGCAGCTCCAGGCTGAGCTCGACCCGAGGCAGCAAAGCCAAGGCCAGGCCCCCCTGGGCTCCCTGCGTGCCTGCCCGGGGCGTGGGTTCCTGTCGCCCCGGGTCCCCAGACTGGCCGCCTGCACCTGCCAGGGAATAACGTTCAGTCTGCTGCAACGCTGCCGCTTACCAAACTGTCTGAGTCTTAGCGAACCCCGAGAAGGTGTTCTTTGTGTGGGAAGAACCGGCAGTGTCCCCCACGGAAGGTCCCTCACCACGCAGGCCGCGGAGTCTGCTCCCTGGCACGGCCCCCGCAGCCTGCGGCCTGGCTGCTGGTCGGGAGAAGGGGCGGGCTGATGCCAGGGGGTGTGCAGGCTTCCAGCGCTGAGGGGCTCCGAGGGGCAGGCCGCGACCACGGGGGTGGTGGCAGGCGTGCCCCCGTGGAAACCGTCTTCCACCAGCCCGGGCCCGCAGCAGCTCCTGAGGTCAGCGTGGGGGCCAGCGCACCGCACTGCACGGGCAAACGTGCTGCAGACCCAGGGGCGGGCGGCAGGGTGCCCACAGCCGCGCTGCTCAGGCACCCCGTGTCGCCCATCCTCCTTCCTCCGATCTGGCCGCGGACGGCGGCGGGTGGCAGGCTGGCACTGGGCGGGACGCGCAGCCCCGCCTCTGCCCGCTGTGGCTGAGCCTCGGCGTTTCAGACGCGGATCGGCTCCCGCCGCGGAGCCGTGCTCAGTGGCCACACGGACAGCGGGCTCTGAGCCCCACGCTCTCGGCTCCGGCAGCGGTTTCAGTCTCCCGGGTCCGGAGGAGGCCTGTCTGACCGACAGGAAGCCGGGCTCCCGCTGTCGTAGGGAGCTGCTGAAAAGCCCTCCTGCTCTTACCGTCTTGTCACAGCGAGAATCTCCCCGAGAATTCTCCCCTGAACTCCTCAGCCTCCTCTCTCCCTGCAGTTCCTCTTGTTACTGCCAGAGGCCCGGTGCGTGAAAGTCATGTTGAGGGCAGGCCGCGGGGGAGCCGTGCGGCGGGGCAGTGACGGGTACAACGTGCAGCCAGAGCGGGGCTCTCTCCGCGGTGCCCAGGCCCGGCTTCCGGCACCCTGCCCCCGGGAGAAGCCGCGCTCACGCACCCTGAGGCTGTTTGTTCTTTGTTCGCAGAGGTATTGTGGCCAGTATTTTGGTTTTCTTATGTTTTGGAGTCACACAAGCTAAAGACGGGCCATTTTCCAGACCTCATCCAGGTAACTCGCCGTTTCGTGTTGTGTGTGTGCCCACCCGCGCGATTCTGCTCTGCGTGGCCGCTCTTTGCTGCTGTGCGTGCCCTGCCCTGCCCCGTGGACCGGCCCCGGCGCACACATCTGGGCTCGCCATCGGCGCCGGGGAGGAGCCGGGACCGCCACGGGCCTCAGGGCCGTGTGGGAGGCTAGCGGGCACGTGCTTCTGCGCCCTGGAGCTGCAGGGCCTGCCCCCTCTGCACTCGCTCCTGCCTCTGCCTCCGGACCGGAGCCCTGCGGGCAGTTGTGGGCGATGTGGGAGGAAGAGAGGCTGCGCGGAGCCCGGCCTAAGCCAATGTCAACAGCACGACGATTGAAGTTTCTTTAGAGCCACGTTTTTTAAACTTAACCTATGTAGGTAGGTGCGTTGTTATTAACTTAATCAGGGTGCCAAAACCTCCAGGGGCCAAAGAGCCGCAGTTTGCCATCCACTGTCCAGGGCACTGCACTGCTTTCTGTGGCCGAGGGTCTTCGCACGGGGGCTGGGGGGTCACAGCTGTGACACCAGCACGCGGGACAGGAAGCACAGGCAGGCATCTAGAGGGAGCCGGCCCGGCTCACCTGCAGCCCCCGGGGCGCGGCGCCCAACACACAGGGCTCACTGCACGCGCACCTCCCCATCCCCCGCCCGCCGCACCTCCATCCCAGCCTCACGGGCGCGCTGCACGGGGTGGGGGGGGGGGGGAGGCTCCCGAACGGCCGGCCAGCCCCCTCAGCCCCGAGTCCGAGAGCTGTGAGTGCCCTCCGGGCCCGGGCCCGGCTCTTCCGCGCCGGCTGGGGGTGGCATCACCTGCAGAGGGCAGGAGAGCGTGGGCCTTAGGAGACAGGCGGGCCCCCGGCCGCCTTTAGGAGGGTTTAGACGGCTCTCCTCCCACCCCCCGCCACCCCCGTGACCTCACGCCGAGAAGAGCCGGCTTCCTGGCAGAGGCACCACTGCCGTGTTCTGGTGTAGCACATGCGGGGACACACACACCCACACACCACACGTTACACACACTATACACCATACCACACAACATACACACATAACACACACACACACACACACACACACACACCACACCATACACACACTATACACCGTACCACACAACATACAGACATACCGCACACTCCATACGCGCGCGCGCATACACACACACACACTCACTATACACACCACACGCCAGTCTGTCCGTGTGCGCTGCAGTGAGGACGGAACGGGGGAGGGAGGGAGGAGAACCTTGGGAGGGAAGCGTGCTTCCCTGAGGAACCTGCGGACTGAGGGCCGGACAGGCGTGTGCAGACCCGGCCGCCCCTGACGCTGTGCTCCCTTGCAGCGTACTGGCGGTTCTGGCTGTGTGTCAGCGTGGTCTACGAGCTGTTCCTCATCTTCATCCTCTTCCAGGTGAGCGCGGGGCCCGGGGCCGGGCTGGGCGGCCCGGAGGAAGGCGGTGAGGGTTTGCACGCGCCCTCAGTGTCAGCAGAGTGTGGCTGAGGTGTTGGGGCTCCACTCGGGACGGTGTGCAAACGGGGAGCCCGAGGGCGGTGCCTCCTGCAGCCGACGAGAGGCTGTCCCTGCAGAGCAGGCTCTTTCCTGCCTGTCCCCGGGCCTGTCCGTGCCCTGATCGGGCAGCTCCCCTTCTGGTTGGTTGTAACGAGCGGCTCTGACCGGGCGGCACAGTGCGCAGGCGTGTGCCGTGCAGCTTGGGGGTGGCGTGGTGTCAGCCGTCGGAGGGCAGGGGACACCGGGAGCTGCGCTGTAAGCCGGCTCCGCCACCCTCCCTGCAGTCCGAGGCCGCGGCTCGGTCCCAGGCTTGTCCCTGCAGCGCCGTCTGCCCGAGGCCTCTGTCACGAGTTTGCCTGGTTAAGCACAGGAGCCTCCGGGTCCACCGAAGCTGAACCCCAACAAGAGTGAGCGGAGGCTGCAGGCTCGCCGGCGGGGGCTCCGTGGGTGGCATCCACCTGTGAACAGCTCACGGCTCCGTTCCGTCAGGGCACAGGCCGGGTGTGGGCTCCATCCCCGCGTGCAGGAGGCGCCGATGGATGTCTCTCTCTCCCGCTCCCTTCCTGTCTCTAAAAAGCAACGAAAACTTTAAAAAGTGAGAGGAGGCTGAGAGGGACCTCGGCAGGAGCCGTGCTGAGCTGGGCGCTGGGACCGGAGCACATCTGCCGGGGCTGGTGCTCACTGGGTTCTGTGGTGGCTGACAGCTGTGGCTCCGTGTGCTTCCCTCCGTCGCGGTGTGTGTCCGGTGCGTGTCCTGCGGGTGCGTGTCCTGCGGTGCGCGTCCTGCGGTGCGCATCCTGCGGTGCGTGTCCGATGCGTGTCCTGCAGTGTGTGTCCTGTGGGAGTGTGTCCTGCGGTGCGTGTCCTGCGGTGCGTGTCCTGCGGTGCATGTTCTGCGGTGCGTGTCCGGTGCGTGTCCTGCGGTGTGTGTCCTGTGGGAGTGTGTCCTGCGGTGCATGTTCTGCGGTGCGCGTCCTGCGGTGCGTCTCCTGCGGGTGCGTGTCCTGCGGTGCTGTCCTGGGCCGGTCAGGGAGGGAGTGGGCATTGGGTCGGCATCTGCTGCCTCTGGCGCCCGTGCTGGTGCCGTGCGGGGAGCTCCCACCCGGAGCGCCTGCTGCTCAGCGCAGGGCGGCCCGGGCAGCGTGCCGCGTGCGGCCACGGAACGGTCTCCTCCCCCAGGAGTGCTCACGCCTGTCCGTGTGCGTGGACGCAGGTGGACGGCGGTGCAGATTGTGTGAGCGCAGCCTCGTTCGCGCAGAAGCCCTGCTCAGCAGCTGCTTCTCCGGAGGCTCCCGCCCGCAGCCTGGTTCCGTCCCAGCCCCACCGCGCACTGGGCGGCCCGGCGCTGGCCTTCCTCGTGGTTCCGCCTCCTGGCGTTGCCAGGGGGAGACGGGGGACGCTCAGGTCCATGTTGCTTTGTCGTCTGTGTGTAGAAACAGCTCGTTTGTGAGCATGGAGCGGGGGCCGGCAGCTGCTCAGCTGGCTGGAGCTGCCCGGCTTTGCTGCTGCTGGGTGGACACGGGCTGCGCCGCCGGCACAGGGCAGTTCTGTGCCCCCCTCGCGGACCTGCACGGCCCAGCCAGGCCCCGCCACCGCCGCCACACGGGGAGGTGGGCAGTGGGCAGCCCGCTCCAGGGAGAGCCTCCTGTCCGTCCTCAGGGTGCCATCAGCGGGGCTTCCCTGGCGCCCCTGTAGGTGGGGCAGTCCGGCTCCTGGGCTGTGAGTGTCTGTAACCTGGACACGTGCTGGGGTTCGACAGACGAGGTGAGCGTGTGGGGTTCCCTCCGTGGCGTGATGTCTGCGTTCTCACTGTGAGCCAGCCAGCGTCTCGGGGACCCGCCCGGTGCCCCCCGCGTGCCGAGGCCCGTGCGGCCAGCATCACTTATCGCTGTGGACCCCCCGGGCGTCGGTCCCTCCCTGGGACTGGGGGCGGCTGCGCACAGCAGCCTCCTGCCGAGCACCTGGCGGCCTGCCCCGGCCGCGGCGGCAGTGCCCGTGCTGTGTCCGCGCTGTCGGGGGCTGCGGTGCTGGGGTTGGATCAGCACTCGATGGGTTTCACTGCCCGATGGCTTGGCTCCTGCACCTCACCCCGTGGTGGTGGTTCTGGGCACGTCCCTCCTCTGGCACCAGAAGGAAGTCACTGCGGCCCAGCCTGGCCTTCCCACAGGCGCACGGACAAACACTGCCGTCACTCTGCACCCCGTCCCTGTGTCCGTCCTGGGAGCCGTACAGGGAGGGCCGGGCCCCTGGCCTCGGAGCGGGAGGGCCTCGGTCTGTCCGGGCGGTGGCCCGTCCTCCGGAGAAGCCAACATCCCCGCCACGACCCACCGCGGGCTGAGTGCCCACCCTCCGACCGGGCACAGCACACGGGGCCTCAGCTCCGCAGCACGCCCGCCTGAGGGCACTTCCAGGGGCCCGGCCTGCGCCCTGGGGCACGGGCAGGAGGGCTCGGCAGGGCAGGAGGGCTCAGTCACGGGGCAGGAGGGCTCAGTCACGGGGCAGGAGGGCTCAGTCACGGGGCAGGAGGGCCAATCACGGGGCAGGAGGGCTCAGTCACGGGGCAGGAGAGCTCAGTCACGGGGCAGGAGGGCTCGGCGGGGCAGGAGGGCTCGGCGGGGCAGCAGGGCTCAGCGTGGGGCAGAGGCAGTCTGGGTGCCGCCTGTCACTCAGGCGCTGGGTGCTCCTTGGGGCGGGTGGGCAGGGTCTGTGAGGAGCAGGCTGTGCTGATGCTGGCGTCTGCCAGAGGTGGGCTTCCTTTCGCTGTGTTACATGGGGAGGCAGTGAGACCAGCGATCGGAGACTCTGTGCTGGGCCACCCCGTCCCTCCCTCGGGGCCCCTGTGAGCCACACGGCGAGGTCCGTGGGGCGGAGGTCACTGGGGCTGGGCCTCCCCGGTCTGCTCAGCCCGAGTGGGGGACGGCGTGTGGTCGACGGCAGTGCCGTCTGCGGGGGCGGGGGCTGTGCCGGGCGGGCGCCGGCCACTCACGCGGCCCTGGCCTTGCAGACGGTGCAGGACGGCCGCCAGTTCCTGAAGTACGTGGACCCCAGGCTGGGGGTCCCGCTGCCGGAGCGGGACTATGGGGGGAACTGTCTCATCTACGACGCAGACAACGAGACAGACCCCTTCCATAACGTCTGGGTAAGGGGCTGCCGTCCCGCGTGGGGGGGGCGGTCCCCGCTGGAGGGCCCTGTGTCTTCGGGGTGAGGCTGACTCAGCGCACCTGTGTGCAGCCCCGGGTGGTCCCTGGGCCTGGCAGGCGCGGTTCGAGGCCCGGGCTGTGCGGGGTCCCGGGCCGGCCCGCCGGCGGGGCTGCACAGGGTGGGGTGTAAGGCCTGCGTCGCGCCCACAGGACAAGCTGGACGGCTTTGTGCCCGCGCACTTCATTGGCTGGTACCTGAAGGTGAGGAGCTCGCGGCTGCTGCATGTCGTTTGCCACCCGCCCCGGGGCCTGGCCTTTGCCGGTGATGGGTGACGTTCGTGCGTGTGGTGTCGGGGGTGGGAACCATGGAGAGGCCCCGGCGCCGCCCGTGCCTGTCCCCCCCCCGCCCCCGCGGGCGGCTCCGGAGGGGCTGACACCGGCGTGCCCGGCCGCAGACCCTGATGATCCGCGACTGGTGGACGTGCATGATTGTGAGCGTCATGTTCGAGTTCCTGGAGTACAGCCTGGAGCACCAGCTGCCCAACTTCAGCGAGTGCTGGTGGGACCACGTAGGTGCCTGACGGCCCCGCCCGGCCTGGCCTGGACCTCGCGTCCGCGCCAGGCCCGCCCGCCCTGCAGGGGAGGGGAGGGGAGGGGAGGCCACGGAGCTGCAGGGCCCACGCTGCCTCCCGCCTCCAGTGGATCATGGACGTGCTGCTCTGCAACGGGCTGGGCATCTACTGCGGCATGAAGACCCTCAAGTGGCTGTCCCTCAAGACGTACAAGTGGCAGGGCCTCTGGAACATTCCGACCTACAAGTACGTCCGCCGAGGGGGTGCTGCGGGGCCCTGTGCCATCCACGCGTCAGGAGGGGGCGGGCGAGGGTTTTGCCTCCTGTCCTCGCCCCCTGGGCTTTGACCTGGGCTGTCCTCCCGGCGGCAGGAGGCAGCCCGTGCGTCCGGCCCGCGGCCGCGCCTGCAGCCTCGTGGCGCGGGCGCAGGCTCAGGCTCTGCCGTTTTCATTTTGTTTTTTTGTTTTTTGTTTTTTTAAAAAATATATTTTATTGATTTTGTACAGAGAGGAAGGGAGAGAGATAGAGAGCTAGAAACATTGATGAGAGAGTGTCATCGATCAGCTGCCTCTTGCACACCCCCCACTGGGGATGTGCCCGCAACCAAGGTACATGCCCTTGACCGGAATCGAACGTGGGACTGAAGCCGACGCTCTATCCACTGAGCCAAGCCGGTCCTGGCTGCCGTTTTCATTTTGAATCGAAAAGAGAGAAAAGGCCTGCGAGGCCAGGCGGGGAGGGGGTCTCCGCTCCTGTCCGTCACGGGTGCTGGGGGCGGGGCCCGGACGAGGAACCTGCTGAGCCCCCGACCCCCACCCCCTCGGCTCCAGGGGCAAGATGAAGAGGATCGCGTTCCAGTTCACGCCCTACAGCTGGGTCCGCTTTGAGTGGAAGCCCGCCTCCAGCCTGCGCCGCTGGCTGGCCGTGTGCGGCATCATCCTGGTGGTAAGGCCGCCCGCCGCCCGCGCCCAGCCCGCGGGGCGGGGCCCGCGCCCACACCCCCTCTCCCCCAGTTCTTGTTGGCAGAGCTCAACACCTTCTACCTGAAGTTCGTGCTGTGGCTGCCCCCGGAGCACTCGCTGGTCCTGCTGCGGCTGGTCTTCTTCGTGAACGTGGGCGGCGTGGCCATGCGGGAGATCTACGACTTCATGGACGACCCGTGAGCCGCGGGCGCGGGCGGCGGGCGGGCGGCAGGCGGGTGGCGCCATGCAGGCGTCCGGCCTCAGCGCGTGCTCCCCGCAGGAAGCCGCACAAGAAGCTGGGCCAGCAGGCCTGGCTGGTGGCCGCCATCACGGCCACGGAGCTGCTCATCGTGGTCAAGTACGACCCGCAGACGCTCACGCTGTCGCTGCCCTTCTACATCGCCCAGTGCTGGACGCTCGGCTCCGTGCTCGTGCTCACCTGGACCGTGTGGCGCTTCTTCCTGCGGTGAGGCCCGTCCGAGCGGGGGCGGGGGGTCCGTGTGGCTCCGTCCGCCCGCTCAGCCGCTGACCCGCCCCCGCCCCCGCCCCCGCCCCCAGGGACATCACCCTGCGCTACAAGGAGACCCGGCGGCAGAAGCAGCAGAACAGCGGCGACCAGGGCAGCACTGCCCACGGGGACAGGCATGGCGACAGGCACCGGTCTGGGCGGGACAGCCCCCCGGGGCCCCTGGAGGCGGAGAGGGAGGAGGACCAGCACTGAACTGACTGCCCGCCCGCCAGGACACAGGCAGCCCCCTCCTCCCGATTCCGGCAGGAGCCTCCGGCAGGCCTCCCTCTGCCCAGCGACAGACAAGAGCAGAGCCAGCCCACGGCAGCACCCTGACCCCGGAGGAGCACGAGGCCCCGCCCCACGGGACTGGTGTGCGTGCGGCATGCGTGCCCATGTGCGCGTCCTGGGCTTTTCATCGGACAGTGTGGTGGGGCGCGCCCTGGACAGTGGTCCCTTCTTGTCTGCCCACAGGCCTCTGGGCCACCCTGAGCCCTGGCGCCCAGCGGGCCGGGCCTGATCCCCACCAGCCCCTCCGCCCCGCGTGCTCCTGAGACGGCCGAGACGGGCAGATCCGAGCTGCAGCCCTGAGCCGTGTCCCCGGAGCAGAGGGCATGGGGGCGGGGGGCTGTGCCCCCTGGAAGGAGGGGTCCTGGGTCTCTGGCCCAAGTTGGTCACCTCCACGAGCAGACAGAACAAATAAATGGCGAAGGTCTGAAGCTTGTGTCCTCACTGACCCCTCGCCCAGAGGGGCAGGGCTGCGGGCCTGGGCACGGTCACCCGCTGCCGCGATGTGCCCCTGGCGGGGCCTGCGTGGGGACGGCCCGGGAGGCTTCGAGTCCCGCCTGCTGGGGAGGGCAGTGTCCTCAGCTGTTGGACTGTCCACTCCCGGGGAGTTTCAGACCGAGGTGACGAGAAGGCTGTGGAGCGCCGTGGCCCAGCCCCCCCTCCCCGAGCCTGTCCCAGCGAGCGCCCACGCGGCCACGGCTGCCCCCCGAGAGGACTGTCGGTGGGCTGGCTCTGCTCTTGTCCTGAGCGAGACCGCCCAGTGCGCGTCCCTGAGGCGCAGTGGTGCTGGCCACGATCACGCCGCTAGTCCCAGCCTCCCTCCGGCTGTGCCGCCCCGTGGTGGTGGCCGAGCTCCCCACGCCTGCCTGAGCCTCTGGGCAGCCCCGGGCTCTCCGTACCAACTTGCAGGTACGGCTCAGGGCTGCGGCCAGAGTGCCTCCTGACTGCCCGTCAGGGCAGGGCGCCCCGTGCTGGCCGGCGAGGCCCGCCAGGCAGGGAGGGGCGTGAGGAGAGCGCGGGGTCCCGCAGCGCGGAGGCTACGGCCACAGGGGAGCCCGGCCGAGGCAGAGAGCACTCTGGTGCCCCGTGGGCAGACCCTGCTGTTCTCGGGCCCCGGGGCACACTGGCCAGGCCTGCAGACGCGCACGTGTGTTGACTGCCACGTCGGGTGGGCTCTGGGCGGCGAGGCCGCGCTCAGGACAGCGTCACCTGCGACCAGAACCTCAGACGCACAGGAAAGACAGGCCATTCTACCCAAAACGCTTTAATAGTCAGAGTCCCGGACGCGTGCAGAGCCGGTCTGCGTGTCTCTTCGGCGGAGCTAAGGCACGAGGTGGCCGGCCGGCCCTGGCCGGGCTCAGCAGATGATCTGCAGGCCGGGCTTCTTCTCCTCCAGGGCCCGCAGCTGGTCTTCCGTCTCCTCCCTCCAGTAGATGTCGTACAGGCTGTGGGGCGGGAGCGTGTGGGCCGGGCGGGCCAGGGTTCCCCACCGCGTCCTCCCCGGGGTGGCCGGGCAGCACCCTGACCCCGTCCGCGTCACTTACACCAGCTTCTCCAGCGGGCAGCTGGGCTGCTGGGCGCTCTCTGCCAGCTTCATGACGCCCACCTCGCTCATGCAGTTGTTGCTCAGGTCCAGATCGATCAGGCTGTGGTTGGTCAGCAGGAGGGCGGCCAGGCTGGTGCAGCCCTGGTCCGTCACCTCGCAGTCCCCCACCCTGGGCGGACAGGAGGGTGGAAGTCAGGACAGAGGCATGTCCGAAGGTGTCACCGACTGGCTGCGTGGCCTGGGCCTGTGCCGCCGCCGCCGCCGTCACGTGAGCCACAGGAGTGCACACGCCGCCACTCCCTGGAGCCCTGAAACGGAGCTGGCCCCAGGGAAGCACAAGCTGGACACAACCAGGACGATGGGGGACGGACAAGAGAGAGGCCGAAGGGAAAGCGAAGGCAAAGCCAAGGGCAGGTCTGTCGGAAGCAAGCAGCCCCCCAAGGCCTGACGCTGTGAGCACCCTGAGCCCAGACAGGACCGGGCCGCCCGGCGTGCTGGGTGCGCCCCCCCCCACACACACACACAGCACGCTCACTCACGAGAGAACCCGCAGGGTGGTGCCCGGCTGGCTCAGGCCCTGGCACAGCTCCTCCATGCCCGCGTCGCCCAGGTTGTTGCTGCTAAGCTGCAGCTCCTGCAGGCTCCGGTTCTTGGCCAGCATCGCGCTGAAGTGCTGGCAGCAGGCGGCCGTGAGGCTGCAGGACTTTATCCTGGGACACGGAGGACGATGCACCCAGGCCCTCCGGCACCCAGGGTTCCCCATGCCCCCATCCCCCAGAGAATCACCTCCACGGCCCTCGGTCCCCAGCAGGGTCCCCACCAGGCCACCCCTCCTCCGGGGCCACTGGCCTTCGGGTGGCCTCAAGGTCCCCTCGGCTGTCCTCCCTGCCAGGCCCGCCCCAGGCGGCGCTCACCACAGGGACTCCAGCCGGCAGCGGGGATCCTGCAGGCTCTCGCACAGCAGCCGCGCACCCTCGTCCCCCACCGCGTTGCCGGCCACGCTGAGCTCCCGGAGGCTCTCCTTGGCTCCGAGCACCCGGCACAGGTCCTTGCAGGCACTGGCCGTGAAGTCGCACTCCCAGAGCCTGCAGGGAGGGGACCATCACAGCAGGGCCACCGGGCATTCCCGCCCCCCCGGCCCGCCCACAGCGGACACGCCTGTGCAGAGCTGCCCTGACCCGCGGCCCTCTGCCGGCCCCACTCACCACAGGGTCTTGAGCCTGGAGCCGGGGCTCAGCAGCCCGGGGCACAGCGCTGCGACGCCCGCGTCCCCCAGCTTGTTGCTGCCCAGCTGCAGCTCGCTCAGCGAGGGCTTGGCGGCCACGATGGCGCTCAGGTCCACACAGTTGGCTGCGGTGAGGCCACAGCTCTCCAGCCTGGGGCACAGGAGGCGCTGTGGCCGCTGCAGACTCCGCCGCCCCTGCCCGCGCCCCGCCCCAGCCCGGCGCTTACCGGAGTGACTCCAGCGGGCAGGGGGAGTCGGCCAGGCCCCGGCACAGCATCCGGGCCCCGGCCTCGCCGATGTCGTTGTTGCTCACCCCCAGGTCCTTCAGCTCCGGCCTGGCCCTGAGCACGGCGGCCAGGGCCTCGCAGCTGTCGGCCGTCAGGTTGCTGTACTCCAGCCTGGGGACGGCGGGCGGTCAGCCCTCCCCCAGGAACATCCCCTCCCTCCTGGGCCGCGGAGGGAGACCACCCACCGGCACAGGCACCCACGCTCAGGAGACAGAGCAAGACGCCAGCCCCTCTCCCCGCATGGCTGAGCCCACCTGCGGGCTCACAGGGCCACGCCGCCCGCCACACAGGCACGCGGGGCCACGGCCAGCTGCAGCTCCTGTGAGAGGTCACAGCCCCACAGGTACGTGGGGGAGCCCCTCCTCCGACCCCCTGCACCAACGTGGGTGAAGCAGAGTGACCAGGCAGGGGGCGGGCATCGGGGGCCGCGGGCACACTCACTGCAGCTTCTCGATGTGGCACTGGGGGTCCATGAGCCCCTCGCAGAGCAGCTTCAGGCCCGCGTCCTGCAGCTGGTTGTAGCTGAGGTCCAGCTCGCGGAGGGAGGGCAGGGAGCGCAGCACGCCGGACAGGGGGCCACAGCCGGCCTCCGTCAGGTTGCAGTTCTGGAGGCTGTGGGAGCGCATGTCCATCACAGGGAGGCCACGCCCATCGCAGGAGGCCACGCCCACCCCGGCTGTGTGGCCAGGCTGGCCAGGGCACAGGTCCCAGGCCCAGGGCAGGAGGGGGAGCGTGGAGGGGGGAGAGGCCTTGGTCACAGTGCACCTCCCTCGGGAGCAGGCAGCCCGGCCCCAGGGCGGGCGCTGGGCCCCGCGCTCACCTGAGCTTCTGGATCTTGCAGGCAGGCTGCAGGCCCTGGAGCACCAGCTGCGTGCCCGTGTCGCCCAGCTCGTTGGAGGAGAGGCTGAGCTCGGTGAGGGCGGCGTTGTCCCGGAGCGCGGCGCTCACATCCTTGCAGCGCCCCCCGGTGACGCCACAGTCGACCAGCCTGCGGGCGGGACAGCGGTGGTCAGGCCACGCAGCAGCTCGTGGCCGGTTAGTGGCCGGAATAAGGGAGTGGCCCCTGGACGTTTTAAATGGACCGGGAAGAGTGGGCGGGTCGTCTCAGGACACGTGGCTCGTGGGCGTGGCCAGCTGCTCTCAGCTCCCAGGAAGGAGCGCCCAGAGGGCAGGGGGGACCTGAGCGGCAGGAGGGCGCCGATGGCCCCCCAGACCCCCGACAACGTACAAGGACCTGAAGGGCGAGCAGCCAGGCCGCTGTGACACCCGGGCACAGCCCCGGGGGATGCCCATGTCCCGAGGCAATTGCGCGAAGCAGGACGTGAGCAGTGCCCGGCCCATTGCCCAGCTGCTCATCGGTGACCACGGCAGGAACAGCGGCTCCGAGGACCGAGCTGACACCCCGAGCAGGCGGGCAGACCGGAACCACACGGCCCGCCGGCAGGACCCGCCCCTCGTCCCGGCGTACCGCCGGAGCCCTGGGATCGGCCCGAGGCCCACAGGGACTCTCTCCGGGCGGCAAGGAGGGCCGAATGCCACGCGGGTCCTGCACTGACCGGCGGAGGGCCAGGGGACGAGGGAGTCAGGCGGCTGCGCTGGCTCTGCACCTGACCGGAGCCCGGGCGCTGGGCGCTGACTGCAGGGGAAGCGGGGCCAAGGGCAAAGGGCACCCAGAACCCGCTTCCTAACCCATTTAAACGGGTTAAAGAGACTCCGGCAGGCACCTGCCCTCTGTGAGGCCCAAGGAGCTGCTGGGCTCAGAACCTCCGTGCCGCCAGCCGAGTGGCGGCCCCGGAGGAAGGGGCCGAGGCAGAGACCCGCCAGCTGCTCTGCCCGCTGCCTCAGGGCCTCCGTGCCAGTCCCACTGGCTAGAGCCAGGAATGGGTTTATGTTGTTAAACGTTTGGGGGAAGTTACAGAAACATTTCAGCTGCGTGGGAATCAGCTCACACCCGCCCCGGGCCCGGCCCACCTGACCACCGGGGCCTGGCGCATGAGCGGCAGCAGCTCGGCCCACCGGGCATCGTCCAGCTGCTGGTAGTGGAGGTCGAGGAGACTCATGGCGAGAGGCGAGTGTGCTCTGGGTGGAAGCAGAGGGAGAGAGGGGGACATGGAGGCCGGATATGGAGGAGAGCAGAGGGAGGCTGCACCCGCTGGCCCCCTGGCCCAGGCCCCAGTGGCCACAGAGTCCGGGGACACGGCAGCCACACAGCCCAGGGACACCTCCGGCCTCCGACCTGCCTTTTGGGCACCTCCTGCCTGGGAGAGGGTGGGGCATGGGCTCGCCACCTCTCCTATGCCCCGGCCAGGGCAAAGACCGGTAAGGAGGGTGGCCCGTGGGCCTGGACACAGAGGGGGACCCCAGTGGGGGAGAGGGATGGCGCACCGGACTGGCCGTGCTGTGGAAACCCTACCTGCCTCCTGCTCGGCCAGCTTTCCCCCTAAGAGCACCCCAAGCCAGAGCCCCTCCCCAAGATGCGAGCAGCTAGGCCTCCCCCCCCCCACCCCCCCGAGGCCGCTGGGCGGGGGCGACAGGAGCCTGCAATCCGGCTGCTCTCCCGGCAGCAGCCGAGTTCCCAGCCGGACACACTGTCCGTGCTCTGATTCCCTCGGGGGGTACACTCTCTGCCCCGGGTGAGCCCGCAGGGAGCGAGGCCTCTGGCAGAAGCTCAGTGAGGGGAGGTCACAGGCCCTGAAACCTGCCTGGACGTGCCTGCGGCCTGGACGCGCCTGCGGCCTGGCTGAGGTGGGCAGGGCCGTGCCTGGGGCGGGATGGGAAGCCGGGGAAGTGATGTGATTGACCTGCCCGTTAGAATGCCGCAGGCAGGATGACTCAGCCCCTGCGAGGCTCCCTGAGAACTCTGCCTCACTCGAACCCTCCCCCCCCAGCCCCCATTCCTGAGACTCTCCCGCTGGCGTGTGCACGGAGCCTGGCACTGCCCGGCCTGCTGAAGGGGCTGCCCCTCCCGTCGCGGCTGGATCGGGGCAGCCGGGGGCAGGCAGCCAGGAGTGACACCAGGGCCGGGCCTGATGGAACTGGGTCAGGGCCGGCGGGCGGCGGTGTCACCAGCGCAGTCACACCAGGAGCCGGGTCTGCCACGGCCCAGAGCACGTGAGCCGAGGGCACCCGCCCACCCTGGGAGCCAGGGCGCGGTCACAGACACTGACTCAGAAGCCGCCCTCACCCCTGCGGGAGGCAGAGAGGCCAGGGCACCCATGCTGACCCCTCCCAGCCGAGGGGACCCCGACCGCCACCGCTCTCCCAGGCGCACCCCTCCAGGAAGCCAGGCAGACACGGGCTCCACCCACAGGGTCTGAGGTCAGCCAGGCCCACCCCCGGGCTCACGGGACAGGGGCATCCCTGAACCCCAAGAAAAAGTGCGACATCCCCCAGGAGATGCCCAGGCAGGACCCCTAACCCGGCCCCCGCTGGCCGCCCGAGAGCAGGGACCAGAGCCGGGCCGGCCAGGAGGAGCCGCCATCTGGTCCCAGCGCGCAGCAGGCCGCGGAGGGCGGCGCCCGGGCCTGATCCCGGGACAGGGTGAGGGTGGGGGCCGGGCCCAGGAGCCGGCGCCGGGGACGGGCCCTCCACAGCGCTGGGCCTCCCGCCCGGTCCTCCCCGCATGGCCTGGCGCGGGGCTGCGTGTCCCGCCGGGCCCCGTGCTTTCTGGGCCGCGGGAACCGCCCGCTCCGCCGGGGCTGTCCCCCCGCAGCCCGCCGGCCGGGAACCCCACCCCGGCCTCACCTGGTCCCCGGCCCCGGCCCCCGGCCCCCGGCCTCACCTGGTCCGCGGCCCGCTCAGACTCACAGCTGCTTCCGGCCGGGCCGGGAGGCAGGCGGGCGGGGCGGGGCCTGAGCGGGCCGGGGCCTCGCCAGCTCATCCCCGCTCTCCCCGCCTCCCGCCTCCGGCAACGCCGGGCCTTCGGGCTCCGTCTGCGGAGCGGGGCCCGGGGACCCCCACCTCCGGGCCGGGGCGCAGGGAGGGCGGGCTGAGCCCGGAGCCCCGGCCAGTCCCCCCTCTCCCGCCCTCTCCCAGCCCCTGGTTCCCCGGAGCCCGGGCTGCGGGCACTGGCGAAGGAGGGACCGGGGCACCCCGTCTGCAGCCAGGCCGTCCACCCGCCGGAGCCCAGGCCGGGAGACCGACGGCCTGCAGGTCCCCAGGACACGGTCATTCACAGCGCGCCCCGCGGGCAGCCCGGGGAGGCCTAACCCACCAAAGGCAGGGCCGGTGGGCAGTCACCTCCCAGGCCGGCGAGGTCGCTGACAAGACCAGCCTTCACCTGAACTGAGCCCACCTGTCTTTCGGCCTCTAGGATAAGTGACCAGACGTCAGGTCTTTAACGATTTGTTTCAACGCCATGGGACGAGGGACAGATTGTTAAAAACCGGGACGTCTGGTCGCCTGGGATGGGCGAGGACAGAGACCACAGATTCCTGCATCATCACGTCAATAGCCCCTGCACCCCGTCATTTCACTTTTCACCCAATCCCGGGGTCCCCCCTGGCTTTCTCCTGCCGCCCTAATCTATCACCACCGGGCGCGTGTCCCCCCCTCGGATTGCCATGTGTTTAAGGCTGAGTAAAGCCAGAATACAGCAGTTTATGGCAAACATTAAAGCAGGGCTAGGCCCCGGGGGAGGTTTCACCCTTAGGTACTCATGACACTCATCTGGTGACTACGTGACTGCCGACCTGACCGCTGCGGAATGCACCGGAATGCACCTCCGGGAGCAGACCGGCCTAGCCTGGAATTACGGGAGGTGACCACCCGAGACCCACGGCAAAGACAAAAGAGGACTGATGCAGGGAGCAGGGAGGGGGGGAGGAGGGGTGCTTGCGTGCATAGCGGGGCTAGAGCATGAAAACTTAGAAGGAAGCCGAGACCGGTTTGGCTCAATGGATAGAGCGCCGGCTTGGGGACCGAAGGGACCCGGGTTCGATTCTGGTCAAGGGCATGTACCTTGGTTGCAGGCATATCCCCAATAAGGGGTGTGCAAGAGGGAGCTGATCGATGACTCTCTCTGATCGATGTTTCTGGCTGTCTATCTCTCTCCCTTCCTCTCTGTACAAAATCAATATATTTAAAAAAAAAAAAAAAAAGGAAACAGAGGGGAGTGCCCCTGTGCTGGTGCCCCGGCTCGGACCCCAGCCCAGAATTAATAAAGACTTTCTGCCTTTGCATCGGACTCGGCTCCCTGGGGGTCTGTGGGTTCCAGAATCTACGGGGCACAACAGCATAAAAATAGCGGAATAAAAACCTTCTCTGCAGCATTCCCCAGTCCACGAGGTGCTGCTACCCAGCAACTGCCAACGGTTTGGCTCAAATAAATCCTTCACTTTACAGGTGCCAATGTTTTCTATTTTCTTTTTTGAGTGTTTCCACGTTAGCCCCACACGCTGACTGGAGCGACCGTGGGGAGGACAGGGGAATGTTAGACACGGATGGTGTTTGAGACACTCAGGGGCCGCCGCTGAGCAGGCCACCTCCCAGGGCGCCTGGAGCCGGGGTGCCGGCCACCGAGGTCGCTGTCAGGGACCCTCCTGACGGCACTGTGTCTCCTCAGTCCGGCGGCCGCCCGGTCAGCCGTTCAGCGAACACCTACTGCGCGCCTAGCCCACCGCTGAGCAAGCGCCCAGCCAGCGCAGGTGGAGGTCCAGGTCCGGAGGGGACGGGAAACTCAGAAGGAAACGGATCGGGTTCAGACTGAGGAGAGTGCACAGGGGGTGATACTGCCCTTCCCTTCCCTCCCAGCTCTGCTCACAGGAGCAGGCGCCTGCCTCCCCGCCTTCCCTCCGAGGCCCTCTTCCTCTATGGGGCTCACTTCTGCCACTTCTGTAACTTCCTAAATACACATTCTCTTGTATTAAAAAAAAAAAGGGGGGGGGGATGGGGTGCTGCTGGAGCTGCAGGCCCAGGCGCAGCAGGCAGGTGGCGGGCTGGGGGAGGGGCTGGAGACCGTTCACAGGCCTGGAGGGTTAGGCCTGGTGCTGGGCGGTCTGTCCTCTGGAGGGACCGAGGGGAGCACCCTCGGCCTGGGAGGTCGCGGCTGGGCCAGTCCCTGCTTTGTGGCCAGGGGGTCCGGAGAGCCCAGGGCGGGCCGGGCAGGCCGGGCAGGCATAGGCCCCGTCCGGGAAGCGGCCCCACAGCAGGTGCACGTGCTCAACTTGAACTTCAACGTGACTTGGGCGCCAGGAGCAGGATGTGTTCTTGGAGGAACCGGACAGAGGCAGTGAGGCAGAAAACCTGGACGCATCTCCTGACGTGTGCATGGCTCCTGTCCAGTACACCCCAGGCGTGAGGCATGGTGGGCAGAGCGGCCCCAAAGGTGGCCACGCCTCCTCCCCAAGCCTGGCGGCAGTCCTCGCCCTGGCAGGGGGGTCTCTGTGGCTGGTGAGGGGCCCCGGTGGGAGGCGGTCCTGGGTGACCGGGGGTCCCAGACCAGGAGGATGTGGCAGCGGAAGCAGAGCCGCAGTGCTCGCACTCTGACCGGGAGGAAGGGCCCAGGGGCTGGGCCGGGGCCAGAAGCTGGTTCTCCCCGGAGCCCAGGCAAGGAGCCGCCTGCGGACACTTCGATTTGAACCCGCAGCCCACGTTGTGTTTGCTTTTCATCCGATCTCAGAGATCCATCCCCCTCCTGCTGCCTGCCGCGCCTGCAGCTGCCCCGCGGGTTCCACCTGACCCCCGCGCCGCCTCCTTTCACCCTCACTTGCGACACAAGCCGCGAAGCTGCGGTTCTCGGGCGTTTCCTCGCCCGCAGAGATGCTGCAGGCGGGTCCGTCCGCTCGGCTCTCAGAAGCCCTACGAAGCCCGACAGGCGCGGACACCTCTTACCTCCACGCCATCCTACAGGGGGGCCTGCCCGGCTCTAAGGCGCTTCCGAGACGCGGCCGGCCGGCGGCCCCGCCAGGCGGCCCCGACCCCCCGGCTCGCCCCGCGCCCGCGCGTCTCCAGGCCGGCGAGGGCGCGGCGGCCGGTGCCCGCCCACAACCGCCCCGCGCGCGCCCCGCGCCTCCCCCGCTCCGCGCCTCGTGCCGGCCGGGCCCCGCGGCCCCGCGCCGTGCCGTCCCCGGGGCGTCGGCTCGGCCCCGCCGGAGGTGCCGGCCCAGCGCCCCCCAGGCTCTCAGGGGACCTGACGGCGCGGGGGCGCCCAGCGGGCACATGGCCAGGCCTCCGCCGAGGGCGCCCGCGCTGGGGCTGCGGGGCGCGGGGGAGAGTCCGGCCCCGCGGCCTCAGTGTGTCGGGGGCTGGGGGCCCCGCACCGGGCTTCAGGGAGGCACGCACCCCGCACCCCGCCCCACGATCACGCTAAGGCGCAGCCCCGGAAACGCCCCCCGCGCAGGCGCAGCGCAGCCGCGCCCAGACTCCCAGGGTGCCCTGGGAGCAGGGCCCATGCGCACGCGCGGAGATGCGTCCGACGCTCTGACGTCCTCGGGGCGCGCCGACTTCCGCCCGCCTCGCCTGCCCCGCCCCCGAGCCCGACTGCCATCCTCTCCCCGCTCGTGAGCGCTCCGGTCCCGGGGTCTCCCACCCGCCTGGCCGGAGCAGCGTCCACAGGCCCCTGCCGAGGCCGGGCCGGTGCGGGCTGGCCCCGGGCAGGCCGCAGCCTTAGGGCCCTCGGGTGGTCGCGCTGCGGGAGTGACCGCCCGGGCACAGCGGCTGTCCCTGGGCCGTCACCGGGAAGGACACACTCCGACGGGAGGCCGCCGGGGCCTCCCTGCCCGGTCCGGACCCGCGATGGCGGCGTGAGCCCTGGGCGGCTCGGGCTGGGGTGAGCGGGAGGCCCCTGCCCGGGCGGCCTTCTCTGCCGCCCACGGGGCAAGGCTGGGGCCTGGGGAGATGGACGGGGCTCGGACGTAGGTCGCGGCGGGGGCCCGCCTCGGGGCCGGGCCGTGAGTGTGCGCAGGGCGCTGGGCGCGTGCGGCGGAGCAGAGTCCAAGTCTGGGTGCCAAGATTCTGCACTCAGTCCTCGGAGCCCGACTTTGCCGCACAGCGAGAGGCAAACGGACGTGGACAGGCTGGTAGGCCCACACCAAAGGAAGGGGCATCGCCATCGTGTAAGTTTCCTTCATCCGGCATTGTCAGCGCTAAAGTAAAACACTGAAACCTGTAAAGAATCTGTGTGAGTTTATTTGAGCCAAACTGTCAACATAGGCTGGGAAGCAGAACCTCAGCGAATTGGGATAATGCTCCGGAGCATAGTGGGCTACACCTGTCTTTGTGAAATACGGTAGCAATCGTACTTGGGTAAAAACTGCTGTTAGAATTCTAACCTTGCTATCTGACTTCCACCTTTGATTACTAGCTTAAACAATAGGGTAGTTACAGGAGATTGACTCCCACTGACTCGGTAGCTTCAGGGGTAGAAACTTTAGATAACTTTTCGAGATTAACCTCTGAGTTCTGCTTTTGTATAATGGCCAAGATAGGGCCACATTCCGATGTTCCCAGCCTTTAGAATTTAGAACAAAGGGAAATTCCTGTGGTTTGAAGCTTTAAAAAGGACTGCCAACACCTGGATCAGTGAGGTCCGGTGTCCTGTGGGGCCCACCTGCGAGTTTTTCAATAAACCCTTACCTGCTTTTTTTAAATTAATTAATCAGCCTCCGGTAGTTTTATTTTGAAGCCAGGGTTCGACCCCACAACATTTATACTTGACAATCAAAGAGGGACGCAGGTGGGTTACATGAAATCCATTGGTGATGGAGTAAGAGGCGGGATAAAGCAAAGCAGGGAAACCCCTGGGATTGAATAAAAAGTAAAATGATGGACACATGCTTACGTGGGTGCAGGAACAATTAACATGATAATGAAGGAATTTGTGGTCTCCGTCCTGGCGCCCAGCACATTTGGTGTAAAGGGGAGTTACAAGTTACCCAGACATTTCAAGGGTGTGTCATCCTAGATGCAAAAAGATAGGTGGGCTCAGTTAAGGTGAAGGTTGACCTTGTCAGGGGAGATCCCGACCTAGGAGGTGGCTGCCCACCATCACTGGTTTAAAGTTTAATCAGACCATCCTTTGTGGTGACTTTAGGTCTGAGTCTGTAAGACGGCCAGGCAGGCCTCCCCTGAGCTGTCAGGTCAGCACGTGGCCCCTGCCGTCCACATCCGTAAATGCTGGGGATTGTCTCACCTGAAGGCACTCACGCAGGAAACACCGGACTCTCCTTCATGCCCCTGTGTGGTGCCGCTGAGGGTTCGGTTCACCGGGAGCAGAGCAGACAGGAGTCCTGGGAGGGTTGCCTACGGTGAGCTCGCTGGGAAGGGGTTCCGCCAGTCTGTGACCCGAAAACGTCCGTGTCTTCTGTGTGTGAGCGGCGTGTTCCGTGTGGACTTACAGGCCTGCACATACTCCTGCCGGCACTCCTGGAGGGCGTTCCGTTGCCTCTGGCTCCCAGGCTTTCGGTCAGTTATTCCTTGGAAGATGGCATGTCTTCCTGGGTGCCGTGAAGGTTTCCTCTTGTCAGGGTGGGGCAAACGTAGGATTACAGATAGATGTTCTTTATTATTATTATTTTAAGTATGTTTTTTATTGATTTTTACAGAGAGGAAGAGAGAGGGACAGAGAGTTAGAAACATCGATGAGAGAGAATCATTGATCAGCTGCCTCTTGCACACCCCCCACTGGGGATGTGCCCGCAACCAAGGTACATGCCCCTGACTGGAATCGAACCTGGGACCCTTCATTCCGCAGGCCGACGCTCTAGCCACTGAGCCACACCGGCTTCGGCTCTTTATTGTTATTATATTCTTACTAGAGGCCCGATACACGGAATTTGTGCAGGAGCTGCCGGCGCCAGCTTCCCTCTGGCATCCGGGACCCGGCTTCCCTTGCAGCCCGGCTTCCCTCGGGCGGTCCTCCAAAAGAACGTCCGATCTAATGAACATATTACGCTTTTATTATTTAGAAGATTGCTTTCAGAGGGGAAGGGAGAGGGAGAGAGAGAAATGAAATGCCAAGAATGAGAGAAAATCATTGATTGGCTGCCTCCTGGAGGCCCCCTACCGGGCATCTAGCCCGAAACCTGGGCCGATGCCCTTGACTGGAATTGAGCCTGCGACCCTTCAGTCTGCAGTCTGATGCTCTATCCACTGAGCCAAACCGGCCAAGGCTACAGTTGTTCTTATGGAAAATAATGCAGTAGTCCAGCCTGTGTGGTTCAATGGTTGAGCTCGATCTATGAACCAGGACAGTGATCGGAAAACTCATTAGTCAACAAGAGCCAAATATCAACAGTACAACGATTGAAATTTCTTTTGAGAGCCACATTTTTTAAAACTTCTAACGCCACTTCTTAAAAATAGACCCGCCCAAGCCGTGGTATTTTGTGGAAGAGCCACACTCAAGGGGCCAAAGAGCTGCATGTGGCTCGAGAGCTGCAGTTTGCCGACCACAGAACCAAGAGGTTCAATTCTTAGGACACAGGCCCAGGTTGCAGGCTCGATTCCCAGTGTGGGGTGTGCAGGAGGCAGCCGGTCCATGATTCTCCCCCATCACTGATGTTTCTCTTTCTCTTCCCCTCCCTTCCTCTCTGAAATCAATATATGTATTTTTTAAAATAATATAATACCCTAGCCAGGTAGGTCAGTGGTTAGAACATGGTCCCAATAGGCCAGAGATTGTGGGTTTGACCCCTGGTGGGGGCACATACAAGAATCAACCAATGAATGAATAAGTAGAGCAACAAAAGGATGTGTCTCTCTCCCCCCTTCCTCTCTAAAGTCAATAAATTTTTTAATGATTTATTTAAAATCATTTACAGCCGAGACCGGTTTTGCTCAATGGATAGAGCGTCATCTTGGGGACTGAAGGGTCCCGGGTTCGATTCCGGTCAAGGGCATGTACCTTGGTTGCGGGCACATCCCCAGTAGGGGGTGTGCAAGAGGCAGCTGATTGATGACTCTCTCATTGATGTTTCTAACTCTCTCCCTTCCTCTGTACAAAATCAATAAAATATATTTTAAAAAAATAAAATAAAATCATTTACATAAATGATTTTATTTATTTAAATGCAGGACTGGTGGACTCTGGTGGGGCTGAGGGACGGCACTGTCATCGTGTGGCTATGGGCAATGTGACAGTTAATTTACATATTACCCTTTTATTGGATAGGATTTACCACAGTAAAGGTCAGGAATTATCTTCCTTTTAAATTTTTTTACTGTCATTTCATGCTGCTGTCTGTGCTCATGTGAGGGACGGAGGTACTTGGGGAGGTGGGTTCCGACTGACAGGAAAATCGCGGTGCAGGGGGCCGAGGGATGGCGAGGATGGCCTGTCCTCGGTTTGCCCTCTGAGCCCCGGGGAAGCTCGGCAGTGGGTGAGGGGCTGAGGAGCAGGTGTGACCCCGCTTCTGTGTGGGGCGGGCGCCGAGGAGGGGTTCCTAGTGAGGAGGTGTGCATGAGGGAGAAGGTGGACAGGACCTGGTCCATGTCCAAGACCTGCCCGCGGCGGAGACTCTGCCCCCGAGTGGACAGGAGGCCCCTCAGGCAGCCGTCAGAGTGCAGCCGATCTGGCTCCATCCCTGGTCAGCCCGAAGAGTGGACACATCCCAGTGGACACATCCACAGCAGATTGTTCTCTCCTCCCTCCCTCCCTCCCTCCCTCTCTCTCTAGCTATCTCGCTCTCTCCCCTCCTCTCTCTCAAACCAAATTTAAAATATTGGTTTATTAAAAAAGGGGGGTGAAAAGGAAAGATCAGAGGCTGGTGTGGCTCAGTGTTTGAGTGTCGGCCGTGGTAGAGGTTCCTGTTCATTCCGTTGGGGCACGTACATGGGGTTGCGGCCACATCTCTCCAGTAGGGGGCGTGCAGGAGGCAGCGGACCCGTGATGTTTTTTTTGTAATTCTTTATTGTTTGAAGTGTTATGTAAGTCTTCTTTCCCCCATTGACCTCTCCCAGGTGCCCCAGCCCCTGGCATATGCCCTCAGCCCCCACTGTCTGTGTCCTTCGTTATGCTCATGTCCTCGGGTTGATCTCCCCCCCTCATCCCTCCCACCTCCTCCCACCCTCCATCCCTGCCTTCTCTCATAGGCTGGACAGTCTGTGCAGTGCTTCTATGACTCAGGTTGTATTTTTGTTTATCAGTTTATGTTGCTCAGTGATGTTTCTCTTTTATCAATGTTTCTATCTCTATCCCTCTCCCTTTCTCTCTAAAAAAAAAAAAAAAATTTTTTTTAATAAAAAGGAAAGTTACTGAGTGAGAAAATATTTGCAAATCCTACATCTAATAAAGGACTCGCACAGAACTGGAACAAAATATTGGTAAAACTCAATAAAACAAATGATCCACTCAAACATGGGCCTACATTCTGAATGGACACTCAAAGATGGACAGTCCTCGGTTACACTGGACACGCCATTCGTGGCTGCGTCGCCATCTCCCAGCCTGTGACACGGTGAGCGCGGCTGCGGCTGCCGCAGAGAACAGACCAGCGCAGGCGGGGGTGGGGGGGCGCCCTGCAGAGCCCCCCGGCCTGGGCCTCCATCAGCTGGGGTGCTGCCTCCACGGCCTCGGCTCTGCGGCCACAGCTGAGCCTCATCCCATCCCCACTCTGGCTCCCGCATCCCCTGGCCTGGCCCTCTGCTCACACCTGGCGCCCAGCGCCTGGGCCGGGGCTGGACAAGCCTGACCTGAGCCCACAGGTGTCTGCACTGACCTGCAGAGCTGGGCCCCATGCCCACTGGCCACCGTGGGAAGGGGAGCCAGGCTGGGATGCCTGCCCCTCAGCACAGGGTGCCCCATGCGGGCCTCAGTCCTCTGGAAGGAGGGTGTCAGCACGGGGGGGGGCCGCGCTGTGGGAGGCGGCCTTGGTTCCTGGGGCACCTGCCAGCGCCTGACCTGGGAGCAGCTCCATTTGTTGGGGGCCTTTCAGACTCCTTCAGTCAGGGGTCCCAGGCCCCTGTGAGCTCATGTGGGAAAGCTCTCTCAAAGGGGAAGCCCCACTGGTGAGCACAGCCCCCCCAGGGCTGACCCAGGCACCCCCCATACACCCTCTGCTCCCCAATAGGTAGCTCCTCGGGGCTCCATTGGGGGTGGGGCTGCCCAGAGACCGTCACAGGATGCTGTCCCTGGGCCACCCCCCACCCTCACAGCCAGGGCCTGCCCTCGGGACTGCGGGGTGGGGTGGGGTGAGGGTAGTCCCGGAGGAAGGTGACTGGATCCTGGGGGCATTCTCCCCGGCTTCCAGGGGGAAGGGGCAGTTGCTGTTGCCCCGGTCACCAGTGGAGCTGAACTGGCCTCGGAACCCGAGTGCCCCTGGGGGGCCACCTGGACCAGAGGCCTCGGGCTCTGCTGTCCTCAGGCCCTTCTCACTCACCGACGCTGTGGGCCACCGCCCTGGAGGCAGCACGGCCCTCAGTGCGCAGTGACTGTGCGTGCGTGCGTGCGTGCGGCGAGGGCCCGGGCCACGGAGGTACCGGCCGGAGCTGGGCAAGGCCCCCTCCACTGAGGCCACAGGCATGGGTAGGCCCTCTGCTGCCAGTGCCCCTCACTGCCCTCCCAGCCAGGAACCTTGGGGGACAGGTGGGGACCCTCCCAGCCTGCTCGTGCCCACACCAAGAAGGCCTCCTGAGCTGCCCCAGAGGCCAGCCTGGGCCCGGGCACGTGCTGGCTCAGGCCCCTCAGGCCATGATGGCGGAGCTCCGAGGGCGGCCGTGTGCCCCCCTCCCCGCGGCCCCAGCACACGGCCTCCCGATTCACCCTCTCAGGGTCACACGGAATGGGGAGAGCCCGGCCTGTGCACCTCCTCTCCTGCTCTGATTTGGAAAACCAGTTGGGGCTGGGCATCGGGCGAACCCTACAGACCCCGGGGACAGCAGCCTGGGGGTAACCAGTGTCAGCAGGGCAGCCACGAGGACACCACAGGGCACGCCTAGCTGCTGGCTTCCAGCGGAACCCTGGGCGTGGAGGGCAGGGCACCCTGACGCAGTCTGAACAAGAGCAAGCCCCGGGATGGCGGGACGGGCCCTCGGAGCGCTATGTGGCCACCTGCGCCCACACAGCCGCCTGCGGTGACCGGAGTCCGCTCTGGAACGACAGGCCCAGGACTGGGGGCGGCGGGAGGGGACAGGCAGGCCAGGCCCTCAGCAGAGAGGGCAGCAGGGCTGACAGGCCACTGGCTAGAGGAGGCTGAGGTGGAGGCCCCCCCACGCCCCCACCCCATGAGAGACCACACATCATAGCTGGCCAGGCGCCAGGGTCAAGACCATCAAATAATTTACTGCAACTGAGCCTGCGCCCAGGGGCCGGGCCGGCACGGCTGGAGCCGGCAGCCTCAGTTCTCCAGTCTGTGCAAAGCGTCCTGGGAGGTCCGGTCACGTCCCCAGCCCGGGATGGCCAGGTCCGGCAGCACTTCCTTCCTTCCTTCCCCTCTCCCAGGCCGGCCCCTCTGGGCTCCTGTGTGGGTGCACCGGCCGCGGGGCCGTCAGGAGAGCAGGCACTTGCAGCTCATGCAGCCGGGGCCGCCCTCGTCCGGCGGGCTGGGCTTGGGCACCTTGTGCTGCCGGATCTCGCGCACCAGCGTGTAAAAGGCGTCCTCCACGCCCTGGGGAGAAGGAGCCGCTCAGAGGGGGCCTCGGCCTGAGGCCCAGCAGGGGAGGAGACATGGAGACCGAGGGACCCCCCTCTCCACCTGCACCCACAAACAGCCGTGGCTGCTGCTCTCACTGCCTCACCCCAACCTCAGACACCTGCTCCTCAGCAGCTCCCCCAGGCAGGTGGCCCCAGGCCTGGCTCTGAGCCTGACCGCCCTGTGCCCACCTCTGAGCTACCGCCCTGGTCCCCAACAGCCCTCCCGCTAAGGGACTGAGGCACCCTGGGGGCAGAGGGGCTGGGGCCCCAGGGTCACCGCTCCGGCCTGGCTCAAGACAGCTCTCCAGGGACCTCCACTGCTGCCCTCCCCTAGAGCTGTGTCAGCCCGACCCGGGCCTGGCCTCCCTCGCTGCCCTGCTGTCCCGAGAGACTTACAGCGCGAGGGGCAGCTGGGTCCCGGGGGTCCGGAGCCAGAGCCAGAGCGGCTGCCCTGTGTTGAGGGAGAGGGGCAATGAGCAAGGCTCCCTGGGGGGCGGGGCGGGGCGGGGCGGGGCCCTGGCTGGCTGCGGGCGGGGCGCCGGCTCACCTGGCGCGTCTTGGCGGAAGTCTCGATGTAGGGGATGCCGTAGCTGCGGGCGAGGTCCTGCGCCTGCCGAGACTCCACGGTCCGCGCGGCCAGGTCACACTTGTTCCCCACCAGCACCATGGGCACGTCGTCCGAGTCCTTCACCCGCTTGATCTGCTCGCTGCAAGGAGGAGGGCGTGAGCCGGCGGGCGGGCTGCAGGCACGGCTGCATCCAGGCGCGCGGAGGGCGGCGGCTCACCGGTACTGGTGGATGTCCTCGAAGGACTTGGTGTTGTTGATGGCGAACACACAGAGGAAGCCCTCCCCGGTGCGCATGTACTGGTCCCGCATGGCGCTGTACTCCTCCTGGCCCGCCGTGTCCAGGATGTCCAGCAGGCACGTCTCCCCGTCAATGACCACCTGCTTCCGGTAGGAGTCCTGTGGGAGGACACCGCTCAGGGCCCCGCCTGTGCCCCCAGGTCCTCGGCGAGGGGACCCCGCGGGCCCCCGGAGGGTGTGGTGCGGGTGAGGCGCGGGCGCTCACCTCGATGGTGGGGTCGTACTCGTCCACGAAGTGGTTCTGGATGAGCTGGATGGTGAGGGCGCTCTTCCCCACGCCCCCCGCGCCCACCACCACCAGCTTGTACTCGGTCATCGTCCCGGGGGCCGCGGTTCGCCACGCTCCGTGGCCTCCTGTCCCACCTGCCAAGGAAGCCCGTCAGCCACGCCCAGGCCCCGTGGGCAGGCCCGTGGGGCTCGGGGCCCCACATCCAGGTCCCGCCGCCCACCTGTGGCGCCCGGAGCCGCGCTCAGTACCCGTGAGGGGCAGGGCGGACGGCGGGCGCATCTCCCCACCATGCCCCCGAATTAGAAGCTGCTGGGTAGGCAGAAAGCCGAACCAGAGGCGCCGCGGGCTGAGGTTACAGGCCCCCTCCCTACAGGAACAGGTCCTGCCCGGCCGGCGCCCAGCAACGTGCCCGGACAGGCCATGCCAACCCTAGCCGCCCGGCCCGCCAGGCCACGGGCGCACTGAGCGAGCTCCCCGGCGCCGACGGGCGGGAGCTGCGGAGGACACCGCGGTGCGGCCAGGGACCCGGGTGTCCTGCTGCCACGGGACCTGGGAGAAGACCAGGCGGCCAGGGGCCAGGGAGCCGGCAGGACTGGGAGCCGGCAGGCAGGAGGGAATGGAAGGGGCCTGAGGCCGAGGCCCTGCTGAGGGGGCCTCCGACTCCCACGTCTAATGAGGGGGCGCCCTGGTGAGGACAGCGGGCGGCCCGAGCCTCGGGCCGGCCGGGGCCCACGCCCTTCGGGGGGCCCCGGGACCGTGGGGCGGGAGACCCGCCCTGAGGGTGGCCCGGGAGGCCTCGGCGCAGGGCGGAGGGCACGTGGGGGCCCAGGAGGACGGAGCCCGGAGAACGGAGCCCGAGGAGCCGGCGGGACGAGGCACACCCGGCGCCCCGGCGCCCGCAGCCCCGACCCCGCGCAGCAGCGCCCGCCCCGCCCGCGGCTCACCTGCGCCCCCGCGCGCCCAGCCCGGACGGCGGCTCCGGATCCGGCCGCCCGGCCCCGCCGCCCGACCCCAACGCCCCTCCCGCCGCGGCCGCCGCCGCACTCACCGCTCACAGGCGCGACTGCCGCCGGGGCCGGGGCCGGGGCCGGGGCGGGGGCCGGGGCGCGCGGCTCCCCCGGGGCATGGGCTCCGACCGCGGCGGGTGCGGCTCCGGCTGCGGACGGAGGACTCGAGCGCGGGCGGCGGACACTCGCCCGGGCCGCGCACGCCCCGCCCCGCCCCGCAGCCGTCCATTAGCCCTGCGCGGCCTGCCATTGGCCGTGCGCCCAGGACCCTGCCTCCAGGCCCGCCCAGCCGCGCTCCGATTGGCCTACTGGGCCGTCCGTCAGGGGCGGCGGCGGGCGGGGCTTCCGGGAGCGGAAGGCGCGGAGGGCGGTGCCGGGGTGGCCGGCCCTCGTGGGCCGCCGCCGCCGGCGCGGGGCGAGGTCGTCGGGGCCGGGGCCGAGGGTCTCGGGCGACAGCCTCTCGCGGAGCCCCGGCCTCTCCCGGAAGCAGGGCGGACGCCCGGGGAGATAGGGCCGGACCGGGAAGCCAGGCGGCGGGCGGGTGTGGCCTGGGGCGGGGTCGCCCCGGGAGCCGCTCCGGGGGCCCCGCGCCGGGCTCCTCCGCACCGCGACGGCGCGCACGGCCGGCCCACGCCCTCCGAGGTCTCCTCGGCGCCGCGCAGCCCACCGAGGGCCCTGGAGCGACAACAGCACCCGGGAGGGGGGAGCCCCCAGGTTCTGCCGAGAAGGCGGAGGGCAGGGCCGGAGCCGGGGATCCTCGGTGCCCCGCTGCCTGCACCCCTTCCCCGCAGGCGGCTCTGGGGCGGCCGCTTCCTCCCCCAGGACGCTCGGGGGCCGGGGCCGGGCGCCGGGCGCGGCCGTCACCGGGGCGGCAGTGCAGGAGCGCCTGGTCTGAGCGGACGGTCCGGCTCTCTCGGCCCCGCGGGCACCGGCTCTTGCTCCTCACGCAGCGCGCAGCCCGCACCCCCTCCCGCGCCTCCCCAGCTTGGCCGGCCTGCCGGCCCCCCAAACCCAGGCCCCGGCCCGGCAGAAGCTCGCGGTGCGGCCCGTTCACCCCGGCGCCCGCAGACCCCGCCCAGAGTTGCGGTGGGCAGGGAACTGAGGCGCCCCCGCCGTCGAGCTCACGGCTCTTCTCAGGACGTTTCCGACCGGACTCAAATGTCCCAGAGCGCACGGACACCCCTTCCCCCCAGCAGCACCCGCCCTCGCCGGCCACCAGCCCCTCGCGCTCACCGCCGGCAGGCCCCGCGCGCAGAGCAGACGCGGAGAAAAGGCGGTGGAGCGTCCCGCGTGGGCGCGGACCGGCCTCCCCTCAGGCCTCCGAGTCCGCTTCCCCGGTCCTGGGGGTCCTGCCCGCAGCGCTTCCTCTTGGGGTGACGCCCGCCGCACCTGCAGGCGGAGGCGCCCCCCAGATGGCCGTGGCGGGCGGACCCCGGGCCCGGCGGCGGCACGCCTGCATCCCCGCCCGAGGGGCGCCCCCGCACGTGCGGGGCGACTCCGCCCGGAGCCCCGCCGCTGCCCTCGCCCCGACCTCGCCCTCCCGGCCCCGCGACACCTGCCATAGCAACCGTTGCTAAGGGGTGTGTCCCGGCCCCGCGGGGCCTTAGACGGTTCGGAGGCTCATGAATATTTGATTATTCAAATGAGGTCTTGCCCCGGTTGCTATGGCGCCCAGGTCCCGCAACCCCGCGTCCGGAAGAACAACCCGGAATCGGAGAGAGCGCCCGGCGCGGAGGGTGCCAGGCGGAGCCCGCAGGGCCGGGCACGGGGGAGCCCTCAGGTGAGCCGGCGGCGGTGGACCGGACACGGGCGGGGGCGAGGATTAAGCTGCAAAGTCAGAGGGGGGCTCAGCGGTGAAACCGGAAGTTAAGTCTGGGCCCTGGGGACCCTGCCTGAACCCCCCATCCCGGGCTGTGTCTGAGCGGCTCCCGGCACTGAGATGGGGGCCAGGCCCTGCCGCTGGGCGGAGGCGAGAGCAGACCCTGCGGGTGGGGGTCTCCCTGGTGGGAGAGAAGGAGGGAGAGGTCAGGGGGCCCACAGAGCTGATGGGCAGGTGCGAACAGGCTGTGAGCAGTGAGGACAGATTCGGGCCAGCGCGTAAAAGTGAGGGGACAGTGTTGAGATGGGAGCCACAGCCTCCAGCCCAGGCCCTGCTGGACCCCAAGACCTTTGGGCCAGGCTGGACGGACGCTGTAGTCCTGCTCCAGGCAGGCCCTCAGCCAGGGGGCTTGGCACACAGAGAGGAGAGTGCTGGGCCCGCCCCGGGGCTCCCTGTGAGCACCCCGGTACTGAGCCTGGCAGCCTGCAGCTCCCGGGCGGCCGGGCCGGCAGGGATTCCAGGCAGAGTGTGCACCGGCCCGGGCGGTGAGTCCAGGGTCTGGGCCCAGCACAGGCCCCTGTGTCTTTAAGGAGCAAAGCCAGGAGCCAGGTGCGGGGTCCCCAGCGCCCGCGGCGTGGGGCGTGTGGAGGGGCAGGGGCTGCAGAGCGAGCCCACGGGGACGGACTGGGCAGTAGAGCCAGAACCCCTTTTGGAGAGAGGGGGTCAGGGTAGAGAAAGTGGGCCAGGCGTTGGCACCGGAAGGACCCCATCTCTCACCCACCTGCGGGCTGCCCCAGCGGCCAGGCCCGGTCCCCCATCGATGTGGTGGGAAGGAGCAGGCTGAGCCCTGCCACTTCTGCTCCTCCTCGCTCTGGCCAGTGGCCCTGCCAGCCTGTCCGGGTCCTCTGGACGCCATGCCCTGTGCCAGGACCTGGCCCACACTCCTCTCTCTCGCAGGTGCCGCCTGGGGCCACATGCCACCCCCATGCCCCGATGTTTGACCCTCAGTGGGAAAAGACTTCTGCCTCCAGGTGAGGGGGCTCCTTGGGCACCGGGGTGGGGGGATACGCCTGACACCCTGGTCCTGGGCCCCCCACGCTCAGAGACCACACACAGGCTGAGGCAGGGTCTTGCTGCTGGTCGCAGCGGGCAGCTAAGCACGTGCGCCCGAGCGAGACACCTCTATGGGCCCCGGAGGCGCGCAGGGAGGTGACCTGCCCGGGCGGGGTGTGAGCCAAGGCCCAGGGAGCTGGGCTGGTGAGGACCCACTGGCCTTTTCCAGACCCGGCGTGTGGGGCGTGCCGGCTGTGAGGGCCAACCCCCCTCCCGCCGCCTTGGCCCCGCAGGTTGGACGTGAATGGACCAGGCCTGGAGCAGGCCCCCGGGCCTCGGCCCAGCATGGCGCGTGTGCTTGTGCGGGAGCTGAGCTGGCAGGGCCCCTACAACCCCCTTCCGCAGAGCAAGGCCCCGGCCGCAGAGCAAGGCCAAGGCCACGGCCAGCAGCTGCTGGAGGAGTGCCTGTCAGCGGCCCGGCTGGTGAGTGGGGGAGACGGGCCCGGGCTCAGGCCGCAGAGCCTGCAAGAGCCACGCTCCGGGCTGGTGTCCCGCCTGCCGGCCTGGCCTGGCGGAGGGTGTGTCCCGGTGCCTGCTGCGCCCCTGGGGCTGAGCCCCGCTGCTTGGCGACAGACTTCCAGGCCCCAGCGGGGGCTGAGCGAGGCAGGAGCTCCCCTCCCCGTGTGTGCTGAGCGCCGCTGTGCCTGGGCTCTCAGGACGGGGGCTGGGCCCGAGGTGCCCAGTGCAGGCAGTAAAGGAGCCGAGAACTGGTGGGGTCCTCGCTGGGGCAGCTGATGAAGGCTTTGTCCCAAATGGGGCGCGGGAAGGGGTGTCCCTGCCATCGCCCGCCCTCAGGCCTGCAGGTTCTACTGAGCCCTCTGGCGACAGGTCTCCGTGGTGGGGTGGCCTCCTGGGCAGCCCTGCACCGCCCCACACCCCTCCCTTTCCGGCCTTGTTTGCCGGCCATTGGCCGCGGTGAGGGGCGGCCGCTGCGGTGCCAAGCCCTCCATCGCCGCACCCACATTCATCTGGAGGGTTCCTTGGACCCCCCCCACTGGGGTGATGCACCTGCCAACCCGCAGCCTGGCTGCCTGAGGTCCTGCCTCCTGAGCAGCGTGGAGAAGGGTCCTAGTTGTCCAGTCACTGCAGGTGGACGGGACACTCCCACCAGACCCGGTCCCCGTGCCTCCGCTGCCCACGCCTCCCGTGCCCCTGTCCCGCAGGCAGCTGTCAGGTCTGAAGGAGTCCACCACCAGCTCCCGGACAGAGGACAGGGTGGGACTGGGTCTGGCCTGGCCTTGCCCAGCGAGTGCCAGGGGCAGGGTCCGGCCGGGCAGTGACACCCAAGGCACCTTGGCTGGGCCTGGGGTGCACCTGGCCTGGTCACCTGCCCAGCACCACACCCAGGAGCCTCTCACAGGCCAGGCTGGGACAGGCCAGGAGGGCCCCACGGCGGGGGGTGCCGGGCGGGAGTGCCGGCTGTCCAGCCCCAGGGCTGAGCCCCCTCCCCCCATGGTCCTGCAGCAGGCCCTGGCCCAGGTGGACGACCTGCGGCTGGTGAGCACGCTGGAGATGTGCGTGGACACCCGAGAACACAGCCTGGGCAACTTCGGTAAGAGCCCTCGCTGTCCGCCGCCACGGGCCCGGCCGGGCCGCTCTTTGGAGCCCGCTCGCTGGGCCCTGCCGCCAGGACCACTGCACCCCACGGGCCCGCCCCGCATCCCTCTTCCCAAGGGTTGGGGACTCTGTCTCAGGGCCAGTGCCCGGGCCCCGGTAGGAGTCAGTAGCTCAGAACCCTTCCCCGGGACTTTGGGGTGCTCAGGGACAGGGCTGGGGGTGCCCCTGGGCAGGCCTTGGAAGGTGGCTGGGGGTGGGACCCAAACTTGGGGGGCCCCGCCCATGCCCGCCGGCTCCCCTCCTCCAGCCCAGCTCCCGGGGGCCACGTGGGCCCGTTGGTTCAGGCACGCCTCCTGCGCCCCACGCTGCACCCCTCGTTTGAGCCTTGCACCCGCCTCAGAGAAGCCCCGGCAGCGGGGGCAGAGGGGCCGGGAGGGTGCAGAGGCGGGGCTGGGGAGCAGGCCGGCGGCCTCTGACCTCCCCGTGGCCCACAGGGGTGCACCTGCCCAACCTCAGCCAGCTGAAGCTGAATGACAGCCGCCTGGGCTCCGTGAGGTGAGCGCCCTCCTGGGGCCACGGGCGGCCGCGGTGGACTGCCGTGCCGGCTGGGAGGCTGGCTGAGCTGCCCAGCAGCAGGCCCAGGCCCTCCGTTTTGCCTGCCTGAGGCCAGGGGTGTGCCCGAGGGAAGGCAGGGAGCCCTTCGTCAGCCTGGAGGCTGCCACGAGCCACGCTCACACCTGCGTGGACCCGGGGACAGCAGGTGTGGGTGTGGCTGGGCACCAGGCATGGCCCGCCACCCTAGGAAGCACTGACCACCCAACCCTGCCCCCTGCAGAGACCTGGGCACCTCCCTGGGCCGCCTGCAGGTGCTGTGGCTGGCGCGCTGTGGCCTGACTGACCTGGACGGCATCGGCTCCTTCCTGGCCCTGAAGGTGGGCGTGGGGCGCCCCGGGCGGGGAGGGCGCCCCGCCGGGCCCCGCTGAAGTCCCCGTGCCGCCCAGGAGCTGTACGTCTCCTACAACAACGTCTCGGACCTCAGCCCGCTGTGCCTGCTTGAGCAGCTGGAGGTGCTGGACCTGGAGGGCAACAACGTGGAGGACCTGGGGCAGGTGCGCTACCTGCAGCTGTGCCCGCGGCTGGCCATGCTCACCCTGGAGGGCAACCTGGTGTGCCTGCAGCCCAGCCCCTCCAGCCAGGTGCGTGCGGGCCAGCAGCCGTGTGCGAGGGAGGGGGCGCCCTGTGGCTCAGGTCCGTAGCCCCTCCCGTGGCCTGGGGGCCGCCCGCACCCCGAGTCTCCTTCACTGTGAGCCAGAGGCCCGGCAGCTGCCAGGGCTGGACATACTCCCTAGGGCCACGTGCACAGGCCACATGGAACCACGCATGCTCAGTGCCTTTTCCACATAGAATTGTGTACACACACACACAGCCTGCACACTCACAGCAGCACACGCTCCGCACTGCTGTGCACACTGCAGCTCACAGCCCCGTGGGCCAGAGGGCACCCCTGGATCCTGGCCTCGAACCTGGACCGTGAGAGCACCTGGGTGAGAACCCAGGCCCCCCAAGTCCCTGGTGCCCGAGAATGGCCCAGGCACCAACCCCACCCCACCCACAGTGGGTCTAGGGCAAGTGGCCCCAGGACTCAGCTGGCCAGCTGGCCCCCGGCCTGCCACCCTCTCTGCCCGCAGGTGCCTCCGGGCTACAACTATAGGGCACAGGTGAGGAAGCTCGTCCCCCAGCTGCAGGTCCTGGACGAGATGCCTGCCGCGCAGACCGGCCTGCCCGCCGCCCGGAAGCTGGACCAGGACTGGCTCCTGGTAAAGGAGGCCATCAAGGAGGGCAGGGTCCTGGACAGCCTGCTGCCCAGGCTGGGTACGCAGCCCTCCCCCCTTCCCGCTGGCCTGCACTGCTGTGGTCTCTGCCCGGGCCTCCCCGAGACAAAAGCTCTCGCCGCCGGCCCCCACGTCCCAGGCCTCTCAGGTGCCATCTCTTCTCGGCCTTAACCAGGCACCCCAGAGCCCTGCACACCTGCCCCCACCCACCCCACCCAGGACACTCCCCGAGAGCAGCGCCTGGCTGGGGCCCCCACACCCATCAGGAGAGGAAAAGGAGGTCCAAACCTGGGCCCGGGACACACCGATGTTGGGTGGCGGGGTCCCTGGTCTGTGGACAGAGCCTGGGGGGCTCTTGGGCTGGCCAGTGGGCGGGGTCGTTGGTGACCTCTGATTTTGACCTTGGGGCAGTTCGTCCGCACGGAGAACCCATTGGAAGATTCGGCCCCGAGCGATCCCAGCCCGAGCCCCAGCCCCGGGCGGCCCGGCCTTGGCCCCTCTCCCTCCTGGGCCCTGGGGGTCCCGTGCCCGAAACTCTGCTTCCCAAGGACACAGCCCCAGAGGACGACACCAGCAACCTCACCCACGGTAACTGGCCCGCCCCCTCCGCAGGACCTTGACCCTGCAGCCCCTCCACCCAACCCAGGCCCAGCCACTCCTCCTTCCGCAGGCTCCAGCCAGGTCCTCTGCGGAAACCCCACCAAGGCCCTTCGGGAACATCAGCACCGCTGCCAGGTACGCCCTGTCCCCCAGGAGCCGCGACCCAGCACACACAGGGCACCCGTGTCCTGGGCTCCGCTCCCCAGAACAGCCCGGCGTCCTGGGCTGTCCTACGAGCGGACAGCACCCCGGCCTGCCAGGGCCCCCAGCTATAGCCACTGCGGGGCCAGGCCCCGGCTCTCCCATGCCCTCCACAGCCGGACAAGTCCTTCTCCCCCAGCCTGCAGCCCGCCCAGTCCCCTCCATGCCCCCAAACCAGCCCTTTCCCTTCTCAGACCTGGGTGCCCCCAGAGCAGCTGCCCCCACACAGGCCTGAAGACCTGGCCACCAGGGCCTCCACCCCAGGGCCTGACCCTGCAGACAGCCGGGACCTCCTGGCACTGGCCGGACTTCGGGCGTGGAGGGAACTGCGGTGGGTGCCTGTCCCTGCACGAGCCCCGCCACGTGTGTCCTGTGTGGTGGGGGGTCCGGGCCGGGGCCATGTGGCTGAGCAGCTGCTGGTCCCAGGACGGCCGGAGGAGCTGGTAACTGGAGCCTGAGGCTGGGTGCCATCATGGCCCCACTGGCTTGGGAATGGCTCCAAGGCGGGCAGGGCTGCAGCCCCTGCCCCTGCCCCACGCCGGCCCTCTCCCCTGCAGGCGCCTGGATTCTGGGCCGGCAGGGGCAGCGGCAGGGGCTGCAGCTCTCCCCGGCCCACGGCGGGGCCCTGAAGAACATGAGGACAAGGCTGAGCCCAGCTCCCCAAGCCCGGTCCCAGGTACTGAGGGCCACAGCCTCGGCGGGAGAGCCCCTTCCCCCCGCCCTGGGCTCTGAGCAGGCTGTGACCCCAGAGGTCCTTTCCTGGCGGGGGCGGGGGCGCACCACTGAGGGGACAATCCGCACAGCCCCTCCCCTGAGCCAAGGCACCACAGGCCACCAGGGCTGCACGGGAAACAGAGGCACCCCGAAAAGGGCCGGGGCGGGGCAGGAGGGGCCATGCCGATGGGCAGGACGGCCGGGCAGCTCTCAGGGAGCAGGCCGGCTCTGCCAGAGGGACAAGGCCCAGCGGGCGGGCAGGAGACCGGCCTGGGAGGGTGCCTCCCTCCACCTTCGGACAGGTGAGTTCCTCCCGAGAGACACTGGCTTCCAGTGACGGGCACAGAGCGGCCTCCCCTGGGGCGGCCGGGGGAGGCTTCCTGGAGGAAGGTCTGAGCCGGCGGCGACAGCAGGAGGGCAGCCTAGCCAGGGCCGTGGTGAGCAGGAGCACAGGCTGGAAGCTGGCTGAATGGGTCTCCTGACCTCCCCCGTCCCCCCTCATCAAGAGTACAGGGCCAAGCCTCCACCTGTCCACTTGCCGGCCTGGGGGAGGGGCAGAAGAGGGTGGACCCTGAGATCAGCTAATCAGGAGGGGTCAAAGGCCAGCTGCCTAGTGGAGGTGAGAAGTGACCAGAGAAGACCAGAGGAGTGGCCAGAGTGGTGGCAGACACCGGGGGGAGGGGGGGGTATCAGAGCCCCCCCATTCCAGGCTGGGTCCAGGTGGGCACTGGGTGACCCCAGACAACTGCCCCGTCCGCAAAGGTGGGTGCAGGCTTTGGGGTTTAGGAACTGGCCAAGGGCCGCCCGCCAGCCTGTGAGCAGGCCCTTGGGGACAGGACCTGGTGACGCAAAGCCAGAGCCCAGGAGGGGGTTTCCGCTCAGGCTAGGGTCAGAGGTGACCCGGGGAGCAGGAGGAGGGCAGGGGGCACTGCCTTGGGGAGTGAAGGGTTAGGGGAGGAGCCCCAGGGGATGCCCCCACCCCGTGATCCCTTGGGGCCCCGGTCTGACAGGCTCTTTTCTTGGTTTCCAGGGCCTTCCAGGACCTCGGGCTGTCCCCTGCTGCCCTCGCCCCCCAGGGTCCCCATGCCACCTGATTCCAGCGGCAGCTCCTGGGCGTCTAAAGACCTGCACTGCCGGGGGCGTCGGCTCAGAGCCCTGGGGCGCTCGGGGCCTGGCCTGGGTCCGGGGCTGGCTGCCGTGGCTGCTCTGAGATCAGCCCTGGAGGTGGCCACAGGCCCGAGCTCTCCAGCCCAAGGATGTCCAGGCCCCAGGCCAGCACCAGAGGCAGCAGCCAGCCCGCCAGCCCTGTGGTGTCTGCCACCCCTGAAGCCCCTCACCCCAACCCAGTCGCACCCCTAGTGTAAGCCCCGCCCACTGCCGGGCTGGCTGGGGCAGGGCCTCACAGAACCCAGAGCATCTGAGGGGAGGGAGGAGGAAGTGGGCCTGGCACAGGAGAGGCCCCTCTTGCTGGAGAGAAGTGGGGAGCTGGGACCACCAGGGAGGAGGCGCAGGAGAGAGCACGGACTGCCCAGCCCCCACTTCTGTGGGGCAAACCTTCCCAGGCCTGGAAGAGACCGGATGGGGCCCGGGCTCAACGGCCCCCCACTTCCCTCCAGCCCCCCCTGGAGCTGCGGCCGGGGCCCAGCGCCTGCCCTGGGCGTTAAAGCGTGCGGCCAGGCCCCCCATCCCAGACGGACCTGCGGGACGGGGCGGGGCCACCGGGAAACCAAGAGAATCCTTCCGACTCTCAAGTGTACAGAATGCAGTTTACTTCGTAGTGACGCTGGTTCAATAAATTATGCAGCTGGCACTGCCTGCCTCCCACGGCTGTCTCCGTGGCCCCCGGCGCCCGGCCCGCCCGGCTCTACACCGGCCGGCTCGCGTAGACGGGGATGGGCGGGCAGCTAAGGAGGCGGAAGCCGAACCTCTTCTCCCTCATGCTCTGCACCGACAGCGCCACGATGGGGCAGTCCCGGTCCACGGCCTTCCGGCTCACCTGGGGGGGCGGGCGTGAGGGGCGGGGCCGGAGAAGGGGCGGGGCCGGAGGGGAGGTGCAGGGGCGGGGCCCGGAGGAAGGGGCGGGGCTGCGCAGAGAAGGGCCGGGTCGGAGCGGAAGGGGCGGTAAGGGGGCGGGACCAGTGGAAGGGGCGGGGCTTCGCGGAGAAGGGCGGGGCTAGAGCGGAAGGGGAGGGGCGGGGCGGGGCTGCATTGGAAAGGGCGGGGCGTTCCACTGGCGAAGCCCCACACGCGCGCACACTCACCCGGATCCTCTGCTCCTTGTGCTCCTTCCCTGCCTGGTAGTCTGCGAGGCCCGGCCCGTGCGCTGCGGGCGACAACGGTGAAGGGGGCGTCGGGCCGGCCTCGCCCATCCAGCCGGGCCAACCGGCCCCCGGCCCCCCGCGCACGCACGCTCACGGGGCAGGGCGGGCAGAGGCTTCCACGCGTCGGTCTCGGCGCGCTCGGGGGCTGCAGGCACCTCCCCGGGGCTGGAGCGCTTGCTGGGGGTCAGGCCCGGCAGCAGGGTCCGTGACCTGGTGGGGTGAGGAGGGGTGTTGCATGGCCTGGGGGGCGTTTGCGGGGGCAGAGCCTGGGGAAGAGGCGGAGGTCCAGGGACCCACGGTCCCCACCTCGGCCTCCGGCGGCCCCGAGCCCTGGGCACCCGATGGCTGCGCGGGGGTCGGGGCGGGCGCCCCTTCTCCGGAGTGTCGGCCGCAGGCTCGGAGTCCGGGAGCGGGAAGCGGTCGATGGACACGGTGGTGGTGTCCTCGAAGGTCCTCGGGGCGGGCGTCACGCTGTGCGGAGCCTGGAACTGGCTGAGGAGCTGCAGGCGGCGGGGCAGGGCCTGGTCACCCTCGGCCTCGAGACTGCCCTCCCCCCAGCATCCCTGCGGGGACCCGCACCCACCTCGCCCTTGGGGCTCAGGAGCAAAGTCACGAAGCTCCCGCTGGCGTGGAAGTGGCGGGGCCCCCGGCCCACGGACGAGGGCGGCTGCTTGGCGCCGCCAGGCCCCTTGCCCTGGCCCCGGGGCCCGCGCTGGACGCGCGTGGGCGCGGGGGCCGCGGGGCACACGGTGACGTGGTGCCGGGGCTCCAGCAGCGTGTGCGGCGGGAAGCGGTACAGGTACACCGGGAAGTCATGGTCCAGCTGCTGCAGCGTGTAGCCCCCCAGGTCCACCGTCTCCTCCGTGGACTGGTTGAGGACTCGGATGAACTGCTCGTGAAGGTTCACGGCCACGATCTTCAGGCAGGAGCCCTTCCGGCTGGGGCGGCGGTGGCTGGTCAGGGCCCTCCTGCTCCCCGCCCTCCCCCGTGTCCCCCCCTTCCCGCCTCCCCCTCACCTCCAGGGGTCCGTCAGCATCAGCGGCCAGTGGGCCGAAACCTTGCGGGCCTTGCGCACCGGGCCGATCTGGTCTGAGAGAGAGAGAGAGAGAGAGAGAGAGAGAGAGAGAGAGGGACTGAGTTCGGGAGGTCTGTTTGGGAGCCAGACCCCACCTGGAGCATTTTCTGGGGCATGTCCTGTGCAGCCAGCTGGCCTGCAGCGGCAGGAGTCCGGCGCAGGAAGGGGGGCTGGGCCCTAAGGGCTGAGGGGGGCAGAGGAGGAGTGGCCCGAGCTGGAGCTCAAGGCCTGCCAGACCCTCTAATCTCTCCAGAGAGGCGGACGGAGCCGCTCAGCAGGCGGCTGGGGGGCCTGGCCCAGGCCCTGGCAGGAGGTCGCCAGGCCTGCAGGGCAGTGGGAGTGCGCAGGGGGCCCGCCCAGCCACCTTCAGACCCGGCCTTGGAGTCCTTGGTGGAGCTGCGGAGGGAGCTCCTGGGCGGCGCGCCGTGGATCACCCTGATGAAGCTGCCGGGGCGGAACTCCTGGGCGCACCAGGTGGAGCTCCAGCCCCCGGAGTCCCCGGTGAACCTCCAGCCCCCGGAGTCCTGCGACTCCTCCGGCAGGACGATGCGGGGCCGATGGTCCTGGGAGCTCAGGGAGCTGCGGGTCCGAGCGGGCATCCGCTCGGCCAGCACGTGGCCTGGCGCCGGGGTCGGGCGCCCGGGCGCCTTGCGGAAGCGGCGGCGGCGGCGGGACGTGGAGGAGGTCCCCGAGTTGCTGCTGCTGCTGCTGCCCACGACGGGCAGGGAGCTCCACTCCACGCTCTTGCGTTGGGAATGCTGTTTGCCCAACCTGGAGGCCTGCTTTTCCGGCTTGCCCTCCCCGGAGCCAGGAGTTTCCGTCGGCGAGGCCAGCGGGAGCTGCGGGATCTGCCGGTGGGAGGTGCGCCTGCAGGCCACAGACTGCTCATGAGCTGGGGGGCTGCTGCCCCCGGACCCAGCCCAACCCCCAACGAGCCTCCCACGGTCAGCGGGGCACCTCAAGTGGGTCCAGGGCCCCAGGACTCAGCCTGGGAAAGGGGCACTTGGCAGGACAGAGATGGCCCGGAGCCCTTCCCTCCATCCCCAACCCTGTTCCAGCGATCAGGGAACGTGTCCGGGGCACTGAGGGTGGCGCTTGGACTCTGGCCCTCCCCGCTGCCCGGCCCGGCCAGCCCTCCCTCCCCAGGCCCTGGGGGCATCCCTCCCTGCCCAGCACAGTCACTTGAATTCCGAGCTCGAATGAATGCTGGCCAGGAGGTTGGGGTATCGATGGGCGATGGCGTTCCAGTCCACGTCCTTCATCTGGAAGCCCTGCCCACAAAGCAACAGGCATGCGGCCCTCCCCTCGCTCGGAGCTGGGGGCACCCACGGGGGACCTTGCTCACCTCGTGACGGGAGGAGCCCTCTTCTTGGTCAGAGGTGTCGCTGAGGTCCAGCAGGGTCTCCGCAGTCACCACCTGCAGGCGGGACTAGAGGTCAGTGGGCGGGGCTGGGGGGCACCTGTTCCCCCAAGACATCTCTCCCCTTCGGCCTCACCAGCACCCGAGCCAGACACATGCTGACTGCCAGGCGGGCCGGGGCTTGTGGTTCTTCCCTGCCTCGGGCCACAGTCCTGATGGGGGTGGGGGGCAGGCTTCCCCAGCAAGCCAGAGCCCCCCCAGCAAGAGCGCAAATCTGGTCGCTGAATCGGGAGGCAGGAGGGTGGACGGGCCCTGGCTCACCTCCACGCTGCCCGTGGAGGACCTCAGCACACGGCCCACCCAGGAGGAGCTGGCCAGCTGCACCAGGCAGGACTTGTGCAAGCCTTCCAGCTCCTCCTCGAGCTGGTGCATCGCGGTCTTGGTCTGCTCCAGCTGCTCCTCCAGCTGCTGCTTCTCCTGCACCAGGAGAGCCGGCCGGTGGGATGGGGCCTTCTCTGACTCTCCCCTCTCTCCAAAGCCAGCCCCTGCCCAACGCCCCGGCCCTCTCACCAGCTGGGCCTGTTCCTTTTGCTTTTTTAACTCCAGAGTCAGCTTCTGGACCTGGGTGTGCAGGAGCTTCTCCTGACTGCGGGAGCTGGGAGAAGGGGCGTTCAGTGCCCCCCCCCCCCCCCCCCCGCATACTGGGTTGGCCCTCAAGGAGGGGAGCGGGAGGGGCCCCGGGCCAGCCAAGTCTGAGAGGTCGGGGTTGGAGGCCGGTCCTGGTTGGGCTCAACACCCCCTGACATGTTCAAGCTCAGGGTCTAGGCAGGTGGACAGTATATCAAGTCTTTCAGGATTAGGGCTAGGCAAGAGGTAGGGTTAGGTAAGGGTCAGGGCGGGGGTCAGGTTGGGTTCTCGGTCAGCCTCAGGGGTGGGGTGGGGTCAGGCAGAGGCCAGCCGTGGCTGGGTTGGGCGGGGGCCTAGCTTGTCGCTGCTACCTCTCCCTCTTCACTGGCAGCCTCGCCACCTCACGCAGGATTCGGGAGCGCCGGGCATCCCGCTGGCTCTGGAGGGACCGCAGGGCCTGGATCTCCAGTTCCCGCTGCCTCCACACCAGCCGCAGTGTGTGGGGATCCAGGGACTCGGGGGCCAGTCTGCAAAGCCAGCACCCCAGCTGCCTCTCAGGCCCCGGCTGGCCTGGTTTCTGGTGGCCGGCCACCTCCCCCTGCCCTCCTTACGGCAGCTTGGTGGAGGCCACGTGTGTGGGCCTGGGCTTGGTGTCCCTCTGGGGGGCGGGAGCCACCGGGCCTGCAGGTGTGTCCGCCGGAGGCTCCAGGGGGCCGTTGACTGGCTCTCCGTCCGCCAGCGACGGGAGAGCCTCTTCCTTGGCTTCTCCAGCCTCCGAGAAAGACTTGGGGGCCATTTTGGATGTTCTTGGAGAAGCTGAGGGGTGGGGGGCTGTGTGTCCTGAATGCCGCGGGCACGCATTCCCGTGGGGCTCTCCTTAGCCTCGTGCATGGATGCGGCTGACAGCCCCAGGCAGCACCCCTGGGGGGCTCTCTGGGGAGTCCCCGTGCTTGTGTCTCTGTTCCAGCGGACACCAGGCTGTGGGTCACGTGGGTGTCCACGCCTGTGTGTTCCTGACAGGCCAGGGCAGCAGGTCACACCGCTAGGCAACATGTCACCTGCGTTTCCGTACATTCTCTGGGGCCTCCTCGCTATCAGCTTTGCCCTCCAGGCTCTGAGGTACCCACCCCAGCCTTCAGCCTACAGCAAGGGTCCCAGAGGTTCTGGTCCTTTACCCATGATGCCATGTCCCTTCCTCCCCGCCCCCCCCCAAGACCCAGGGCCCTACCTCTGACACTCACCTGAGGCCTGAGACCCAAGCAGACCTGGGGAGAAAGGCTCTGTAGCATTGCCATGGATACCAGCACCAGAAAGGGAGGGGCTGTTTGTTACCAGGAGCCTCCAGGGTGACCCCAGACCATGGCCCTGAGTGAGCCCCAGCCCCCCCACCTTCTCTTTCTGGAGGGCTGGCCCAGCCTGAAGGAGAAGCCCAAGGTAACTTTGGAAGGCCCAGGGCACACGAGTGCCCAGCAGGCTTGCCGTGGCCACCTTCAGCCCCACACCCCCAGCCCGCCTGCGGGAGGCCCACAGGCCCTGCCCAGCCAGCCCATGGAGTCCATCAGGGAGTACTGGGGGGACTGCTGTCCTGGGGGTGTGTCCGCACACAGCAGGACCGCACTCCTGAGAATTTGGACCGCACTGGGCCGAACCCGCAGGAGGGGCAGCGGAAGCAGTGGGTGGTCCCAGGAGCTGGGGGAGGGGCTTGCGGAGTGCCCAATGCCCACCCACCTGACCCACCGCCAGAAGCCTCACTTTCCCCTCCGTCTCCACCACCTCGTCACTGAGGGACGCCCGGAGACATCCCCATAGTCATGACAAGTGTCCCCTCTGCCCAGACCTGACCCACAAGGCAAATGGCCTCCAGCTGCTCCAGGGAACGTGTCCGGGGCACTGAGGGTGGCGCTTGGACTCTGGCCCTCCCCGCTGCCCGGCCCGGCCAGCCCTCCCTCCCCAGGCCCTGGGGGCATCCCTCCCTGCCCAGCACAGTCACTTGAATTCCGAGCTCGAATGAATGCTGGCCAGGAGGTTGGGGTATCGATGGGCGATGGCGTTCCAGTCCACGTCCTTCATCTGGAAGCCCTGCCCACGAAGCAACAGGCATGCGGCCCTCCCCTCGCTCGGAGCTGGGGGCACCCACGGGGGACCCCCCACCCCACAGCACCCCACCTTCACCCACTCAACATCGTGTATTCAGATCTTCAGCTTTTGTTCATGGGGACCTCCTGTGGTGGACAGGACATGGGCAGGCGGAGGACCGCCCGGGGACCAGTCCGATTAGGGCAGAACTGACTTTTAGAGGGAGAGAGGAAAAGATAGAAATATCATTGTGAGCGGAACACATGGATTGGTTGCTTCCTGCATGCATCCCCATCGATCTGGGCCCCCCACCAGGGAGGGACCTGGAACCTGCAAGCGCGATTGGTGCCCTGGACCGGATTCCATCCTGGGACTCTCCGGTCTGCAGGTCCACGTTCTACCCACTGAGCCAAACCGGCTAGGGCAGGGACCCTGGCCGAAGAGCTGGCTTGGGCTCTCCCGCGGGACAGCAGGACTGGTCAGGCAGAGGAGCGTGTCCACAGCGCAGGAGGGCGCTGGGCCCCACTAGGGACAGGAGGGGTGGAGAGAATTGGGCTCAGACAAAGAGCCCAAGGCCTTTGTCACCAGCACCTCCGAGGGCGGGCCCCTTCCCCCACCAGGACGGCCAGCCCGGCTGCAGCGAGAGGGGACCGGTGGCTCCCCAGCCCCCCGGCCCCACGTATCCCATGACTGCCGCCGTGGGAGCAGGACATGGGGGCCGGGTTCGCTGTGGGCGCTGGCGGGCTTCGGGGTCCCGGGCCCCGCCCTAGATGGGTCAGGTTGGGCGGCCTCGGAGGCCGTGGGCCCGGGAATGGGGCCAGACACCTGCCCCACGCGCCTCGGGCTGCAGGCTCGCGCTTCCGCGTAGCTCGCGGGCTTCGGGTGTGAGTGGACCCGAGCTCCACCGGCCACTCCACGCCGCCAAGCCCCGCCCACACCTGGGCGCCGAAGGGGGCGGGGCGGGCGGGGAGCCAATGGAGAGAGGCGGAGCCCAACGAAGGTGGCCAATGGGCGTGTGGGAGGGGTGGGCGGGCGCGCCAAGAAACCAATGCGAGCGCGCGGGGCGGGGCCGGGCGGGCGGGCTGCGGGCCAATGGGAGGCGGACAGGGACGCTCCGCGGCGCCGGAGGCGGCAGGTTGCCGCGGCGCCGGGTGCGGGGAAGGAGTCAGTTGGAGTTCGGGTCCCGGAGGCCGGCGGGCGCCCGGGGGAGCCGCGCCGAGTCCCGGAGCCTCCCGAGTCCGGCGGCAGCTCCGAGAGAGGCTCAGGAGCCGGGCCGCGCGTGGGGGCCACACCTGCGCCCGCCCCGCGGCGGGACGCCGGCCTCTCCAGCGAGCGCCGCGATCGGCGGGAGCGGGCGGGGCTGCCTGCTCCCGGCTCGGTGGGCCCGGAGCGCCGAGGTCAGTCCCGGGGCGGGTGCGTTCCCATGGCAGCGGGGTGCAGAGTCGGCGTACGGGCGCCCCTGGGAGCCGGGACGGCGCCCCGCGGGAGGGGCAGTGCCCTCCGCGCCAGGTGACTGGGGGGGGGGTGCAGGAAGTCCTGCATCTGGTTAATGATTCTCCTTGTTCCGGGAGTGGGGCGGGGCCAGAGGCTGGCAAGTGGGGAAGCCTGGAGTGCTCCTGGAGGGCCGACTGGTTCCCGCTTTGGGGGGCTGGTCCTGACTTACCCCCACCCCAGGAATGTGTGGCCTGTGGGTAGGGCTGGGCACAGGATAGCAGGGCGGCAGCTCGGAGCCAGCTCTGTGGGTGAGGGACAGGCCAGGGGAGCAAGAAGGGAGGGCCAGGCAGGGCTTGGCATGGTGGCCCTCCCCTGCAGGACAGGGGCATGCCCTGTGGGCCCGCCGCCATGGAGCTGAAGGTGTGGGTGGACGGCATCCAGCGAGTGGTCTGCGGCGTCTCGGAGCAGACCACCTGCCAGGAAGTGGTGGTCGCACTAGCTCAAGCCATAGGTGAGTCCCCTCAGGGACAGACTGGCCCAACAGGTGGACCTGGGGCGGGCTCGGCCCTCGGGTCCCATCTTCCCCCGAGGAGGGTGGGGCCGATCCCCCTCGCCCTCCCCTTGCTTCTCCATCTAGGGGACACGGGTGGGGGATGGAGGCTGACCCCGCCCCCCCTCCCCAGGCCAGACGGGCCGTTTTGTGCTCGTGCAGCGCCTCCGGGAGAAGGAACGGCAGCTGCTGCCCCAGGAGTGCCCCGTGGGCGCCCAGGCCACCTGTGGGCAGTTCGCCAGTGATGTCCAGTTTGTCCTGCGCCGGACAGGGCCCAGCCTCGCGGGGAGGCCCTCCTCGGACAGCTGCCCGCCTCCTGAGCGCTGCCCGGTCCGCGCCAGCCTTCCCCCAAAGCCCCGACCCGCACTGGACCGTGAGCCCCAGAAAGCACCGGCCTTCGGCCCGGGGCACCCCAGGCTGGCCTCCGGGCCGGCGCCACCTGAGCCGGTGGCCGCCGTGGCGCCGCTGCCCGGCCTCGGCGGGGACCTGCAGGACCTGGAGCGCAGGCTGCGGAGGAACGCCGCGGAGCTGGGCCAGGAGGCCTTCTGGGAGCAGGAGCTGCGGCGGGAGCAGGCGCGGGAGCGGGAGGCCCGGGCCCGGCTGCAGGCGCTGAGCGAGGCCACGGCGGAGCACGCCGCCCGGCTGCAGGCCCTGGACGCCCAGGCCCGTGCCCTGGAGGACAAGCTCCGCCTGGCTGCCGAGGCCCCCGGGTCCCCTTCGCCCACTGCGTCCACTACCGAGCGGCTGCGCCAGGACCTGGCCGCCCAGGAGCAGCAGAGTGCCGAGGTGCAGGGCAGCCTGGCCCTGGTGAGCAGGGCCCTGGAGGCCGCAGAGCACGCCCTGCAGGTGAGCTCCTGGACCGGCGCCCGCACTGGACACGGGTGGACTTGGGGGCGGTCCCGGGCTCCGGCCAGGCTCACGGCTGCGCCCACTGAGGGTCCCGTGTGCCCAGGCCCAGGCCCAGGAGCTTGAGGAGCTGAACCGGGAGTTACGTCAGTGTAACCTGCAGCAGTTCATCCAGCAGACGGGGGCCGCGCCCGGCACGCAGGTCTGTGGTTCCCAAGGAAGGCCAGGCTGGGGCGGCCGGGCTGGGGGGCTCCGCCCAGCTCCCAGCTGACCTGCTTTCCCCACAGGATCTCATGTCTCCAGCCAGAGGACAGCCCCTCCCAGGAGCCCCCCGGAGTCCTGCCCTAGTGTCCAGTCTGAGCCCTGAGGGTAAGTCTGTCTATCCCACTCTGGGTGGGATGGGGTCCTCCTGTGGCCCCCCAGCCCCCTTAGCCTGTGTCCTCTCCACAGTGTCCCCCAGGAGGCAGAACTGGAGGTAGCAGCACCTGCCCCTGCCCGGAATGAACGTCCACTGCCAGCCCAGCCCTGGGCTCTGGTGACACGAGTAAGGGCAGCCAGGGCCAGCCGAAAAAAGATCAGTGGCCATGGAGGACTCCTGGCCCATGCAGCCGGAAGCCCTCGGGCCCTATCCTGAGACAGAACACCCGGACCTGGGTCAGGAGGAGGCTGAGGACTCTCACCTGGTACTTGCCAAGCCTGCGAGCCCCCTGGAGAAGCTTGGGGCATGGCCACTCAGAACTTGCTACGCCCCAAAGGCCACAGCTCTCCGTGGGGCCAGGAGACGCCTGGATGCTGTTTTTAGTCTGCGGGTCTGTGCTTGCGTGTGGGAGGCATCCTTCCGTGCGTGTGCGTGTTCAGGTGCGTGTGCATGTTTAGGTGCGTGTGTACACGAGTGTGTGAGTGCTGCCTCCCTACCACGACGCAGAAACCTCAATAAACTGCCGGAAGCGGCTGGAGTGTGTCCTGAACGGCCCTAGGCAGGTCTAGGAGGTCTGACACTGGGGACCCCACCCAGGGTTCCTGGGGCGTACCCCAGCCGCCGGGGCCGGCCACAGCCAGGGTTCCTGAGAAGGGGGCTCCCAGGGTCAGTGGTCCCTTGGCTCCAAGGCTGGGGCTCCTCGGCCTTCCATTTCAGGCTGCCGTAAGCCTGCCATACGCCCCCTGCAAGGGCCGCCCCCCTTGGAGGTCCCCCCTGCTCCCGAGCCTGGTGTTGGAGTTGGTCAGGCTGGAGCCAGGGCTTGGTTTTATCGGACACGCTCCCCCCGGGCCTGCTCCTCCCCAGCAGGAGCTGCACCCACGCCGGGTGCCCCCGGAGAGGAGGACTCGGGACACGCCAGACCTGCCTGTCAGGTTGACTAAGGCGGAGAGCTTGTGGGTGGGTCCCAGGACTCCCAGGGAGCTTTGCCCAGAGGAGCATTTGAGGCCCGTGAGGGTGTGGCCGCCTGCCTGCCTGCCAACACCCCCTCACTCCCCAGGTGGGCGGGCCTCTGGGGAGCCCGCAGCCCGAAGTCAGGCTGACAGCCAGCTCGCAGTCCTTCCCTGGGCTGGGCCGGCTCCGAGGGCTGCGGAGGCCAGAGGCCTTGGTGACGGCCAAGATGGGGGCTCTGCCTCAGGTGCAGCCACAGGAACGGGGACCAGGATGGTGACATCCGAGGTCAGTGGTCGGCAAACGGCAGCTCGCAAGCCACATGCGGCTCTTTGGCCCCTTGAGGGTGGCTCTTCCACAAAACACCACGGCCTGGGCGAGTCTGTGTTGGAGAAGTGGCGTTAGGAGAAGTTTAAAAAATGTGGCTCTCCAAAGAAATGTCAATCGCTGTGCTGTTGGTATTTGACTCTGTGGACTAATGAGTTTGCCGACCACTATCCTAGGTCATGGGGTTTGGGCTGAGTTTTGGGGTTGGCCACATTGGGATGGAGTCAGCCTTCTCCTGGGGTGGCCGGGTCAGGCCTGGTGCTCCCCACTTCTCTGGAGCAGACTATAGGGGCTGTGACGCCCTAAGCGTCAGGAGCAAGGGCGCCAGAGCCCAGCGTGGGGGAGCCATGACGGGGGTGGTGAGGATGGGAGGCTTCCTGCCGAGTCAGCACAGGTGGGGAGTGGCCGGCTGCTCCACGCGGCAGGAGGAATCCCCTGCGAAGCACCCAGCCCAGCCACACTCCCGTCCGCACTGCCCAGCTCAGCAGCCTCTGCAGCCCAGACAGATCCGCGCACAGGGTCACATGGGGAAGCCTTCTGGAAAGGCTGATGGGCCAGGTCCTGGTGGAAGGGTTGGCAGCTCTCAGCCTGCTCCCTCACCCACAGCCCCCCACCCTCAGGAGGTGGGACAGACCTGGGCCCCAGCCCTGAGCTTTCATGGCTCACCTCGCATGCTGAGCACACTGGGAGCAGCGGCAAGGCCAGGTGCCAGCAGGGACCATCCTACACACGCACACGCACAGGCACGGGACGGGCAGGACTAGCCCTTGCCCTCCCGGGTACGGTGAGCTTCCTCACCAAGACTCCCAGCCCCAAAGGGAGGGAGCGGGCCGAGCTCACGCACCCCTGGTCTCCTGAGCAGACAGGTGTCTGCTCCTGGCTGTCCGGCTCAGGCCCCCACAGGCAGAGAGGGCGGGGTGGGGGGCTATTCTGGATGCACGAAACCCACCCACCCAATGTCAGAGTGCTTCCGGTCACGCCGCACGCCTTTGGCTGATAATTTACTTCTGAGTTTTAACTCCGCTGAAAACAGTGATGCAAGCCGTGCTGAGGTGAGGCGAAGCCCAGCTCCTCCCTCGTGCCCAGTGAATAGCAGGGCCGGGCCAGGCCAGGCCAGCTCCCGGGAGGTGAGGCAGGGCCCGCCGTGAGGATGGACAGCCCGCATCCCTGGTCGCTGCTGCTCCTCCTCCTTGGGGTCAGGCCCCCGCTGACCTCACAACGCCTGTTCCCCCTCGGGCTGGGACCACACCAGGCTCCCCGAGGGCCACCACAGGAGGGCACTGCGCCGGGGCTGTAAAAAGGCTCCACGGGTTCCAGGCCCACGGCAGCCACAGCCTCCCTGCCACCTGCAGAGTCCGGCCCCACCAAGCCTGCCGCGTGACACCACAGCGACCATCAGCATGGGTCCTTCCGAAGTGAAGTCCACGCCCACCCAGTCCTTCAGGCCTCGGACAACAGCAGGCCCGGCGCCAGCCCTCACCCCGCTGCCCGGAGAGGGCCCCGAGCGGCACAGGGCCTGCAGCCCGGGCGGCTCAACGCGTCCTCCGTGCACCTGAGCGCACCCCGCAGGGGAGGCAGGCCCCGCTCAGGCCCAGGGCCCCGCCTCCGGAAGGGGGACGGGTACCCGCTGGGCACCACACATGGGGCCTTGCGGTCCTCCGTGGCCTCGCTGAAGTGGTCGAAATGCGCAGAAAAGCCACGTCCGTCACTGTCTTCCTTCAAGTTCCCAGCGGGGCCCTCAGACGGGTCCTGGAGCTCCGGTCGGCGCGGCAGCCCGAAGACCATCCCGGGAGCGCGCACAGCTGGCCCCTGGCACACACGGGGAGGAAGTTTCCTCCAAGAGAGCCCTGCTCCCGCCTGAGCCCGCTCAATGCCCTCCCCTCTCTCCCACCCCCTGGGTGTCTGCTGGACGCAGATGGCAGACCCTTCCCTAGGGGCCCCTGCCCCCTCCCCTCCCCTGGCCGCGCGCCCTCCGACCCGCTGTGGCCCGTCCCCGCCCGGCGTGGCCTCCCCTGCCCGACGGCGCAGGGGCCGGAGGGGCCGGCGGTCGCGCTGCCCAGGAGCAGATCAGCCGCTGTCACACGCACAGTGGGTCCGGAGCAGCGCAGTGTGCGGTGGGCAGTGGCTGCCCTGCGCCCGGAGGGACGCCCGGAGGGACGCCGGGCGGGCGGAGGAGCCGTCCCGCACCCCAGCCCTCCTTCCCCTCCCACCTGGGCGTCCGAGCCCCGGCCGCTCGCCATGGCGGGCGGCTGGTGGGATGCGCCCCGCGCGCCGGCCCGGGACCCCGGCGCGTCCCCCGCACCCCGGGCGGGGCGGGCGGGGGCGGCTCTCCGCCCAACTTCGCCTGCGGCCGCGGCCCCTCTGCGCCCCCCAGCCCCGCGCCCGCGCCCCGCGCCGGCCCGTATGCAAATGAGGGAGCCCCGCAGCCAATGGCCGGCCGGGCCGGGCCCGTCCTGCCGCGCCGCAGCCAGTGGGAGCGAGGCGGGCGCGGACGCCACGCCCACCGCCGCGCGGCCCCTCGCGGGCGCGGCCGGCGCGTTCCTTTCCGCACGTCGGCCTCGGGGCGGGGCGCCACCTGCCGGGCGTGGCCTGGGCCGGCCCCTCCCCGCGGCCGCCGCCGCGCAGGGCCCCCGCCCGGCACCCGCGGGGCTCCGCGCACGTAGCGGCCGGGGCCGGGGCCCAGGAGGGGCCTCGGCTTCGGGACACACGTTCTGGCCGCGTCGCCCGCGCCCATCTCGGGGTCTGGCTGGCGGGAGGGGTCCCTCAGTCTGTGGTCATTGGTTGCAGAGGCCCCCACTCTGCCTCCGCCCGGTGTGTCCGCACACCCCGCGGCCGGCCCGGGGCCCCTCCGGTGGGGTCCGGTGGGAAGGCTGGGAGTCCGGAGCGCGGGCCCAGGGTCCGGGCCGGCCATGGAGAGGAGTAATCAGGGGAGTGGTGACTCCTCCAGGGGCCCCCAAGGGGGCCGCCAAGGGACAGTGGGCCCTCGCCCCTTCTCTTCCCACTCCCGCATGCGCCCGTGGCCCCGAGGCAGAACCAGGCCAGCCAGACCCTTGCTGGGCAGAGGCGCCTGCTCCCCTTTCCTTCCTGGTACAGGGCGTCCCGTAAGCTTTGGGTGCCCCTCCACTGTCAGCAAGAGTTCCCCCACCTCCCTCAAACCAACCAGAGCCTGGCCCTCCCTGGAGCCCCCCTCTCCTGGCTCCAGGTAGCTCCAAGTCCCCCCGGCTGGCTCTCCATTGGCACTGCGGTCCTTGGCCCAGGGCGAGGGCCCCAGCCACCCCGGCCGTCTGGCTGCCCTCCTTCTGCCCTCCGGCCTCCAACGGACAGCCCCCTCCTGGGCCTCCCTGCCCTGGGGGACTAGTCTGCATCCCCCGTCAGTCTGGGCTCAGCTGCAGAAACCCAGCAAGGCCCCTGCTGCCCCTTCCACCTTCACAGACACTTTTTAAAAAAATTTGTTTTATTTTATTAAATATTTATTTTATTGATTTCAGAGAGGGAGAGGGAGAGAGAAACATCGCTGATGAGAGAGAATCATTGATTGGCTGCCTCTTGCATGCCCCCTACTGGGGATCCAGCCCGAAACCCAGGCATGTACCCTTGGCCAGAATCGAACCCGGGACCTTTCAATCCGCAGGTTGACACTCTATCCGGGGCCACAGTCACTTTAATTCTCCCCTCGAGACTGGCGCCTGGTGGCTCAGGCTTGGGACCTCAGGAGGGGGGGGCAGGTGCAGGGTGCTGTGGGGTGTGGCCAACTGTGGGTGGGGGAGGAGCGCAGGGCGATGAGTGGACTCACAGCTGATTGATATTTCTCTATCATCATCCGTGTTTCTATCTCTCCTTCTCCCTTCTCCTCTCTAAAAATATATGAAAGTACATATATATATATGTTCTTTTATTGATTTCAGAGAGAAAGGGAGAGGGAGGCAGACACATCAATGATGAGAATCACTGATTGGCAGCCTCCACTCTGGGGATCAAGCCTGCAACCCGGGCAGGTGCCCTCGGCCAGAATCAAACCCAATCCACAGGCCGTCGCTCTATCCATGGGGCCAAACCAACCAGGGGGGAGAGAGTATTTTCAGAAAGACACGTCCCGTGCTAATGCCTAGACCCTGTGAGTGTGGCCAACTGGGAGGGGTCTCTCCATTCAGCCCGGGGTTTTGAGGTGAGGTCACCCCAAGGGCCTGGCAGGCAGGCCTAAGTCCTGTCCTCTGGCGGGTGAGGCAGACACCCAGGCAGAGGCCGGTGAAGGCAGAGGCAGAGCCTGGGGCACCCACACCAAAAGGACAGGTGGGGTTCTCCTTACTTACAGATGTGGGAGGAGCAGGCGCTGCCAGCCTTGATGCCAGTTGAGAGGCACTGTGCCGTGCTGGCCATCCTCTCCGGACCCTTCCCCTGGGGCCCAGAGAGGGGTCACTGCGGGGGTCCCCGCCTCTGGCATCGTCCACTCTTCCTTTCTGCAACGTCCTCTCCAGACCCCGTAAGGATGCTCTTCTCTCTCCTAACAAAATGTAACTCAGCCCTCTGGTGGCCACTTCTCGGCTACCTCCCCTGGCAAAACCACGGCAGACTTGGTGCAGGCTGTCCCGTTCCTCCGTTTCTCGCCTCTCACGCTTTTTGTTGTGGTCAGCCTCACCCAGGGAGATTTTCCCCACGGGTTTTGAGAGTGGAAGGGAAGGGGGAAGCACAGAGAGAGACACACATCCACTGGGACTAAGCCTGCACTGAGGTACCTGTCCTTAACTGAAATAAAACCCATGACCCTTCAGCCAGGAGGCTCTAACCACTGAGCCAGCCAATCTGGCTAGGGCCCATTCTCTTTAACTCCCTCCAGCTCCCCACCCCCAGGGCTGCTGTCCAGAGGGTCACCAGTGGCCGCCACCTGGCTCCACCAGGCCCAGTCCTGGCTGTGCTTCTCTGGCTGGCTTCCCAAGCCCCAGCCCCTGAAAGAAAGCCTCTTCTGGGATGTCCCCAGCATGTCCTCGGGTTCCCCCAGCGCCTGCCCTGAGCATGGCTCCCATCTTGACCTGGGCCACAGAAGTGGCCCGCTCTCACCGCTCCAGCCTCTCCCTCGGGGTTCCTATAAGCCAATGCATGTCCTGCTGGGACCCCCCCAGCTCCCCAGAGCCCCTGGCCCTGCAGGCCGGCCTCTCCGCCACCGGCCCAGCCCCGCAGCCGGCCGCCCGGCCGGCCCGGTCCGCACGCGCAGTCCTCCGCCGTGGGCAAGTCCAGCCTCATCCCCTCGCTGCGCCGGGGCCACCTGCTTCTCGGCCACAGCGCGAGCCCGTTGGTCCCACAGCACGCGGGGCACAGGCAAGCGCCCGCAGCGCTGGTGTGCACAGGGCCGGGCCCGCGGCGGCGTGTCCTCGCCAGAGCCGCGCACCGAGGGCTCGTCCCGCCCCGTCCGCGAGGGAACCAGGCGCGAAGCTGCGGGCCGCCGCGGCCGCTGGCGGGGGCGGGGCCTCCCGGCGGGGGCGGGGCCCTGGCGGGGGCGGGGCCCAGGTGAGCGGACGGCCGCTCCCATTCGCTCTGGGCGGCGGGCGCGGGTCGGACTGTACCATCTCCCAGTGGGGGGGCGGCCCGGGACGACCCAGCGGCGGGGGCGCGGACACCCCAAGCTCTCCCCGGACCCGGGCCTCCGGGCGTGCGTCCTCAGCTACACAGTGTTTCCAGCGCCCCGCGGCCCGCGACCGCGAGGAGCGGCCTCATCCTCCGCTTCAGGCCTCTCCTGCGCTCCCTTGTCTGTGGTTCCCGCCAACGGGCGGGGCGGGAGGGACCCGGAAGTCGGCTCGTGCCCTTCCGGGTCGAGGGGCGCGCGGCAGCGGCGGCGGCTGCGGCGGCGGCGGCCGGGCCTAGTCGAGGCTCTCGGTCTGGTGGCGGCGAGCGCCCGGGAGCGGCCGGCAGGGCTCGAGGTTCCCGGGTACGTGCGGGGGCGGCGCCGGCCCCAGGGGCCTTGCCGCGTCCCGGCCGCGCCGTGGTTCCCGGGCGCCGCGCGCTTTGTCTGCGGCCTGCCGGCCGGAGCGGGGCCTGCGGCCCGGGCGGGCGGGCGGCGGGGAGGCCTCGCGCCGGGGCTGGGCGCCCCGCGGCCTGCGGGCGGGTTTTCGGGTTCCGCCTTCCTGCCCGGGCCGCGGGGAGCCTACCCGCCCCCGCCCCTTCCTGTGACTCCCGCCCCCGACTCCCACTCGCCGTCCCGTCGGAGCGGGTCGTGACCCGCCGCCAATCGTTTCCAGCTCCCGGCCCACGTCGCTGCGTGGCCGCGCCTGCGTCCGGCCGGCCGGTGCGGCCCGGGGACGGTCTCGTCCTGAAGTCGTAGTTGGCGACAGTCTTCCGGGAGGAGGTGGGATCGCCCTGAGCCCGGAGAGGTTGGGGAGCCCCCGGTGCCCCCCGCAGCCGGGAGTTCAGACTCTGCTGGCCCGTCCAGCAGCCGAAGGGGGACCTGCCCGGTGACCCACAGAACCTGAGGCTCGGGGGAGGCTTGACGTGGGGTTCAGCACGTCTCCCCTCTCTCTGGGCCTGCAGGAATGTTGAGTCGGGGCTGCCCCTCCTGGCCTGTTCCCTGCACCGGGTGAGCCCGTGTGGCCCCTCGGTGGCATCTTAGCTTTCTGGGGTTCAGGGCAGGTCGTTTCCCGGTCTCACAGCCGCTGAGTAAAGAATGGCCCGCCAAGCCCAGGCCTGGGCCCGTTCAGTCACCACCGCCGGAGGCTGTCCGTTCCCTAGCCATGGTCAGAACGGCAGGGCGCTTGGTCCCTGGATTTGAAGAGCGGGGAAATTTCCTGCTTTAACTCCTGCCCCCCTGTACCCCAGAGCTGGAGGCTGAGCAGGAGAACCACAGAATGCTGCCAGCACCCAAAAGGCAAAGGTGGCCAGAACCCTGGAGGGCCAGGGGCTCCCCGCAGAAATGGCCTCTGGCCGTGCTCTGGCCTGTGGGAGCTGGGCCGCTGTGGGGTCCCTGGCTGGGGTCTTCCTTGGCACTGGTGTAGGTGCTGCTCGGGGAAGTTCCTTTGGAGGCTCCCCAGGGTCCTTTCTCGGGGTGCAGCCAGCGTGCACTGTTGTGTGATGATGCAGGCTGGGGTGCAACCTCAGGGCCGGGCCCCCCTGCCCGGGTGCAGGGGTGTGCGGAGGCCTTTGGAGGGACAGCTAGGCCCTCCCCGAGGTCAGACGCCTCCCCTGGCGTTTCTGGCAAGCCCTGTGTGCCAAATCCGTCATGGCCTCCTTGCCAGGGCCCCTGCCAGGGGAGAAGCCAGGTGCTCTCCGCCATGCTTCGCCTTGGTGACTGAAGCACGGCGGCGGTGAGGACCTGCCCTGCTCTGGGCTCCGTGCCCGCAGGTTAGTCCTGGCGCCTGTGGCCAGTGCGCACTCCTGATGGGCCGGGGCCCTGCCACCTTCGGGGCCGTGGTCTTCAGCACAGGTCGTGGCCAGGACGTGGGCACAGGACGCAAGGTCCTGCCGCACTGCCGGGCACCATGCACTCGGCGGGGCGGGGCTGGGTTTCTTAACGTGGGGCCACTGGAGGACTTAGGGGCTGACAGGTCCACCGAACCCTCTGAGGTGGCTGGTCCCAGGAACCCACACCATTTGGCCGTGGCAGTTTCGCCACATTCAGCGCCTCACTGCCGTCCTGGAGTCGGGAGCTTGGTGTGGGGAGTGGGCTGCTGTGTGAACTGGCCATGGCCCCACCGGGCTTGTCCCTGGGAGCTCTGTGTGGTGGTAGCCCCCCCCCCCCGCCTGTGCCCTGCCGCCTGCACCCATCATGGCCGCCTTGTCTTCTGAGCACGAGGGCCTTTGGCTCCTGGCTGGGCACTCTGCTTGGTGCTGCCTCTGGAGAAGGGCAGGAGGCTGCCCGGGAGGAAGCTCACTCCTGGCGCTGAGTGGCTCCCTCTGAGAAGGAACCTCCTTTGGGGACCAGCGTTGGAGGCTGTGGTGTGGGAGGGAGTGTCTTGATGCACTCGGGCCCTCTGTCTAGGTCTGTGTTGTCCGTGCAGAGGCCTGCAGAGAGGTCCCACAGGTGTCCCCCTTGGAGGTCAGGAGCCCGAGGGGGTGGACACGGTGGCTGAGGGGCGGAGCCTGGCTTCCATGGCCCCTGCTGCCCCCGGAATGTTCTGGGTGAGCTAAAGCTCACGGTTGGGGGCGGAGCAGAGGCCGCTGGCAGCCCTTGGCCGAGCGGGACCTGCCTGGGGGTGCCCTGCTTGCCACCGGGCCTTTGGAAAGCCGCTTTGCCTCAGCTCCTGACAGGCCACTTCCAATGACACCTGCTGCCGAGGGGTTTGTTGGAAGATCCGCCTGAGCGCGTACAGAAGCTGCCTTCCCTCACACACAGCCGTTCTCGCCCGCTTGGCCTGTCCTGAGGGGCCACGTCACCAAGGGCGCAGGCTCGGCCGAGGTTCACGGCTCTGGTCTCTCCCTTCAGGCCGAACCCCATGACCCGCGATGGATGAGGACCGCCTGGATGAGCTGGTGGACCGCAGCCTGGGGCTCAGCGCTGCCCCCGAGGCCAGTGATGCGGGTGAGCCCCCCACCCCCACCCCCACCCCCTCCTGCCAGAGCCCAGGGCAGGCTCAGGGCCGGCACCTTCACCAGGACATGGGCTCCAGGAGAGCTGAGCGCCCCTCCGCCCACTCGGCCCCTGGCTCAGTTGGAGCCTTATCCCTAGGCCAAGGTTCAGTTCCATCTCCCTGGGATGTTTTCCTCCCCCCTCTCTATCTCCCCCCTCCCTCCCCTACTCCTCCCTCTTTAAAATGATTAGACAGAAAAGCTGAGTCCCTTTCAGCCATTGTCTGAATGGTGTCTGCAGGACTGTTTTTAAATTCCAGAAGTGGTACATTCTTTTGTCTTATTTTCATTTTTTTAAATGTTTTAAAATAACCTTTATTGTTGGGTATTACAGCTGTCTCGTCTATTTCTAACGTAAGCAATACAGATGTGATAGAGCAAAGGGGCTTTGCTTTTCCTACTCCTGTCTTCCCAGCCCCACGTCCCCACCCTGCCAGCAGCTGATGCCCCGACTGTGCCTGTGCCCCTTCCTGCCTCTGCGTGACTGGGCCCGTTTGTCTGTCTCGCTCTAGAGGAAAGCAGTGACGGTGCCAGTGGGGGCTCCGAGGACACGGACAGTGAGCTCGGCGACGGCTCCGACGGCGAAGAGGAGGGGGACCCGGAGGACGGATCTGGTGAGCGCTGCCTCGGAGCGGCTGCCGGTCTCCTCGCTGTGAGGGCGGCTGGTTCCACACGGCCCCGGGGCCATTGCGCTTGACGGCGCTGGCCGCTGAGGGGCAGTCCCCTGTGGGGTGTCCTCCATGCCCACGGGTGACAGCTCCCTTCGGTGTGACACTTTATTTCGTTGGGTGAAGCGATTTGCTAGGACCAGAGATTACAATGTGCAAGAGCACGGAGCAGCCCTAACCGGTGTGGCTCAGTGGATAGAGCGTCGGTCTGCAGACTTAAGGGCCCCAGGTTCGATTCCGGTCAAGGGCATGTACCTTGGTTGCAGGCACATCCCCGGTGAGGGCTGTGCAGGAGGCGGCTGATCAATGTTTCTGACTCTTATCTAAAATACGAAAAAAAATAAAAAGGAAAATATTAAAAAACAAACGAAAAAAGAGCACGGAGCAGCAGGAAAGGCATTTATCAGGGAGACCACCTTCCGTGCCTCCTGCCAGAATGGGAGTGCAATGCCCCCTTCAGGCCCTGGGTCTCGGTGGACGGAGCACGCCCTGGCCCAGGCTTCTGACCAGGTCCTCGCTGCTAGGGGCTCCTGCCTGTGCTCACTCGTTTTTTTTTTTTTTTTAATACTTTTTATTGAGATATACTTATGTATATATATTTCCCCACCCCCACCCCCAGTGGGGGGTAGAGGGGAGAGAGAAAAAACCTATGTTTGGCAGCTGCTTCCTGCATTCTCCCTACTGGGGCCTATGCCCTGATCGGGAATCGAACTAGTGACCTTTTGGTGCATGGGATGACGCCCTCCTCCAGGGTCACTGCTTGTTGGCCGAAGCCCGGTGCCGTGCAGGGCTGTGGTCCGGTTTCTGGCCGGCTGTTGGGCACTGTCATCGCTCCTGGCGGCATCCTCAGCCGCCCAGCAGGAGGGCTCAGACCTCTGCAGCCCGCCAGCGAGAACCGCGCTTGGAGGGCTCGCCTGAGGCAGTTGACCCGACCCGGGAACTGCTCTGACAGGGCGGTAACATGGTGGGCACAGGTACTGCCACACGCAGAGGGTGACCTGGTGGAGTCCTGGGACCAGCGAGGCGGCCACCCCACTGCTCTGTCCTCTGTGTGCACTGGGTCTTGTTCTAGAGGCGCTTGGGGAGGACAGAAAACTGACCACAGTGACCGTGTGCAACCGAGCGTCCCCTCACATCTCTGCTTCCGACCTGGGCGCCTCGTGGTCCGCCCAGAGGAAATGGGCCGGAGGGCAGTGTTGTCGGAAGGCGGCGGGCGGCTCTTTCACACTTGCCACGAGGAGGGGGTGGGAGTGTGCGCTGTCGGGGGCGCTGGCCTGGGAGTTGGCCTCGTCATGCCTGGCCCGGAGGGTCTGACTGCTCGGGGCTGGAGCTGGGTGCTTGGCCGGTGCTGTGCTCCTCGGCGTCTCGGTCCGGCACGGCGGTCGCTCACGTTGTCCCCTCTCTCTCGAGGTTCCGAAGAGTCCGAGGACGACGACAGTGACGATGACGGGCAGGTGCTGGTGGCGGCCGACCCGCAGGGGGAGCTGGTGGCCAATGGCGTGGGCGATTCTGACGACGACGCGGAGAGCTGCCCCATTTGTCTCAACACGTTCAGGGACCAGGCTGTGGGGACGCCCGAGGGCTGCGCCCATTACTTCTGCCTGGACTGCATCCTGGAGTGGGCCAAGGTGAGGGCCGCTCCCGCCTCCTGTCGGAGGCCCGCCCGGCCCGCTCGGGGGCTGCTCTCCCTGGCGCGGGTCCCGGCAGGACTGGGGCTGTGGGGGGCTCCGGTGCGCAGTGCCGCAGGGGGGCGGGGGCGCAGGTGCTGAGGCCCGCGGCTGCCAGAGAGCCCCGGAGCCCGTGTCTCCTGCGGACGTCACAGCCTGCTCCTGCTCTTTCCCTCCACATGGGGGCTGACAGACTGGACGGTGCAGCGATGGGAGGTGTGGCCTGCTGACCGTCCCGGGCCCGTTTCCCTCTGTCTCAGTCCGTGCTCATTCCCCACCCGTGACCCCGCGCCAGCACGGGCACGGCCAGGGCTGCTGGCTGCAGGGGTCCCCCCCCCCCCGCGGGGAGCGCACTTGGCCGGCCGGCAGAGAAGGGGCTGGAGCGGCAGGCGGGGTGGCCCGTTCTGCGCGGAGGCCTCACCCGGAGGGCAGAGGCGCAGTTCCCGAGTCCGGCGCTCCATGGAGGAACGCCAAGCGAGAGCCGCTCCTGGGCGCGGCGCTTTGTCGTCGGTGATGGCTACGCTGGACGTGGTCTGGGAACGGGCCCGGGCCGTGGAGCTTGGGTGGGCCAGGGGACAAGTACCCGGTGGACATAGCGGCGCCTCCTGTGAGCGAGTATGCGGCTGGGCAGCTCAGTGCCACAGGGGAGGACCCGGTGAGGCTCCCGGACGGCCTGGGTGGGACTTACAAGTGGACGGTGAGCACAGGAGCTGGCGGACACCGCTGTGCGCACCACAAGGCAGGGGGCCCACCGGGGAGGCGGAGCCGCCGGGTGTGGGGTGGGCAGAGCCCAGTGCTGTGCCATGGCCTCCCACAGTGAGGGCACTGGACCCGTGGAGCCTGAGGGCCAGCTGCGTCCAGCAGACGCGTCCGGGGGTGTGTGCAGCGGCTCCGCTTTCCCACCGCAGAGAGCCAGCAGGGGGAGGCGCTGCGGCTGCCTGTGCGAGGCCGCGTGCAGCCCAGACCCCAGCGGGCGCGTGGCGGTTCACGGTGACAAGCGCATGCGCTGTATACGGTGCACCTGCCGGAGGCGTTCCGTAGCGCTTACATGGGAGACGCTGTTGAGGCAAGATTGATCTCTGCAGCGTACCTGCTGCGGGGACGCTCTGCGCACTGAGGGAGCAGCCATGGAGCGTGGGCGCAGAGAAGGGGCCCCCGTGGTGTCCCCTGTCCCCTGTGCTCCCTTCACGCCTGGGAGCGCCGTGAGCACACTCCCGGCTCCCTGCCCGCCTCTTCCTCCAGGCGGCAGCTCCACGTGGAGACGGAGACGCGTCTGGCGGGGTGCGAGGGCGCCTGCTTGTTTGAGGGGCGTTAGTGCAGGTGACCCGCAGGGTCCTGATCCCGTTCCTGTTCTCACAGAATGCCAACTCCTGTCCCGTCGACCGGACTCTGTTTAAGTACATTTGTATTCGAGCCCAGTTTGGTGGGAAAGTCCTGAGGAAGGTGAGTGTCCGCGCTGTGGAGCCCCCCCATCTTGTCCGTGGCGTGGTCTCTGTCGGTGGGAAAGCACGCATTCACATTGTTTTCCTGGGATGATGCGGACTGGCCCCCGCTGTTTAGAAACCCACCAGATTGCCATTCGCAGCCGTGCCGGCAAGCCCGTGGGTGAGGGTGCTGCCCGGTCTGTCGGCCATGTGGGTTCTTGGGGAAAGAGCACTGCAGGGGAGGGGCGGTTCCCAGTGCCCTCTGCTCAACGGCGCGCACCTCCCACGTCTCCGTTGCCCTTGGCCCGCAGCCACGGGGAGGGGAGCGGGGCGCAGCCCGGTCTGGAGGAGGCCGGGTCTCAGGGTGGGGCCGGGTCCAGCTGGCTGCTCTGCAGAGCCTGGAGGGCCCACGCCCCTGGGCCCAGGGCCAGCAGGAGAGGCTTCCAGAGGCGCCTGAGACTGAGCACCAGGACGGCCCGCAGCTCTCGCGAAAGGCACCGAACCGCAGGGCGGGCGCGTGGGGTGCACGTTTCTGCGGAGACCACGTCCTTTCCTGCGCTCTGGGTCTGCTGAGGCGGCGGCCTTGGCCCGAGTCTGTCGTGTGGCCCTGCTGTGGGCCTTTCCCTGCAGCACCTTCATCCCCTGGGGGGTCTGCCTGGTGTGACGGGGTGCAGGGGGAGCTGACAGCTGGGGGAGGGTGCTGGGGAGGCAGGGGCGTGTCCACAGCATCGCAGCGGACGGGTCTTGAATGACAGCAGCTAGGTTCCCTCGTCTCCGTGACCTTTCCGAGCGGTAGTGGTAGTGCCTGCTGCCTGAGCTGCTTTCCTGCTCTCACAGTTGCCCGGGGTGGGGCTCCCCATGCCGGCTCGGTGGTGGGCCCCCGTGCCACCGCTTGGTTTTCGGTTGAATTGCTTTTTCTTCTTGATAAACAACCTTGAGGTGGTCCCCGAACACAGACCCCCGTGTGCGGGTGTCCCTCCCGAGCCTCTGGTGAGCCGGGGGCACGGAGACGCCTTCGGAAGCCGAGGGGCGGCTCCAACGACCAAGCGCCTGGGGAGAGGGCGGGCGCCGCGCCCGTGAGCAGCAGCCCTTCCGCCTCCAGGTGCCAGTGGAGGGCGCCCGGGCCGGAGAGGAGGAGGACGACCCCACCTTCTGTGAGGTGTGCGGCCGCAGCGACCGCGAGGACCGCCTGCTGCTCTGCGACGGCTGCGATGCCGGGTGAGCGGGCTCTCCCTGCCCGGCGGGGCCGCTGGCTCCCGGCGCCCCGTGCGGCCGGCCGCGTCTGACGGGCCCTTCACCCCGTAGGTACCACATGGAGTGCCTGGACCCCCCTCTCCAGGAGGTGCCCGTGGACGAGTGGTTCTGTCCGGGATGTGCCAGCCCCGGAGCTGCCGGCCTCCCTGCAGGTAGTGCCGCCGCCTCCGCGGCCGCGGGGCCCGGAGCGGGGCGGTCCGGCCGGGCAGCCGGGTGGGCTCGGTGGGAGCGGGCCCGGCCTCGGCGCTGCCAGTCCGGGGCGGCTGCACCAGCGGCCCAGCAGCTCTGTTCTTCGCAGTCGCGGACCCCGTGTCCGAGGAGGAGGTCTCTCTGCTCTTGGTCGACGTGGTGCCCACCGCCAGCCGGCTGCGGCCTCGCGAGGGGCGGACCCGGGCCATCGCCAGGACGCGGCAGAGCGAGCGTGTCCGAGCCACTGTGAACCGGAACCGCATGTCCACTGCCAGGAGCATCCAGGTGGGTGCTCTCCCCGGGGCGGGCACCGCCGGCCTCAGGGCAGGCTGCCCTGCAGTTGTGCCCTCCTGTGGGAGCATTGCTGGGCAGGGAGTGGTGCTCTCAGCACACGCCGCTGCCACCGCGGCTCCCGGGGGGCCGCCTGCAGTCCCTCTGGCCCCCGTGTCCTGGGGGGTGGGCGCTTGAGACTGCCCTCCTACCCCACCTCACCCTGAGCCTGCCCTCCCCGGGCGGCCGCCCTGGTCCCGGTTGGTGGGAGCACCCGCTGTCCGGAATCCAGAGGGTGACGCCAGCTGGAGGGGTGGCCCAGGCCGTGCGTGTCCCCACGGTGGCCTGTGCCCACCAATCCCCCTGCGGGCGTGCAGCACGTTCCCAGGTACCTGGTGTCCTCCCTGCTTGACGAGACCATCGAAGCCGTTGCCTCTGGTCTGAGTACAGCCGTGTATCAGCGCCCCACAGCGTCGCGGGCCCCCGCCAAGCGGAGGAGGAAAGCAAGTAAGCCAGGGCGGGCGGCGCTGCCCTTCCAGGGCGGGGCTGGCGTGTCACAGAGGCTGCGGTTCTAGAGCGCAGGCTGTGGGGGCCCGCGGCCGGGCAGGGCTGCTGGTGTGCGGGCGTCTGCCGTGTGGCCGTTCTGGTCAGCGCTGCCTGCGCGCGTGGCCGTCCCTGGCCGTGCTCGGGCTGGTTCTGTGGGCCCGCGGGGGCAGGGGGAGGTGTCAGAGCTCCGGGCCCGGGCACTGGGCCGTGCGGGGGCTCATGCGCACCAGCCACACAGTTTCAGGGTCTCCCCGCCGGGCTGGGCCTCCGTGCGCAGGCCTCAGCCGCTGGGTCACTCCGGGGTCAGCACCATTGTGAGCTCATGGGCCCTGCGTGCGGGTGGTGAGAGCATGTGCCGGGGTCGGTCCCACCGCCTTCCTGCCGCCCCTGCTGCCCTCCGGGGCTCCTGTGCCCTCGGTGCTGGGCTGCCGCTCCTCCCACTGAGCAGCCCTGGCAGCACCGAGCGCGGGCTCACGGGGTGGGGGGGCCGTAAAGTGGGCGGTGCTCTCTGGTCTCTGGTCAGCCCCCGGCCGTGCGGAGCCAGGTCCTCGCTCGGCTCTCGCCGTCAGCTTGTTCCCCGGATGCACTCGGAGGCTAGCGGCGGTTCTCTCTGCCGGGGCCTCCTGTGCACGGCGCCCGCCCGGTGGGCACAGGGCCTCTGCACTGCAGTTCGTTTTCCCACTGAAGGCCCAAGCGCCAGCGGGCGGTTCCCTCGGGGACGCCGGGGCCTGAGCACAGAGCGGGTGTCTCTGCAGGACGCCGGAGGAAAGTGCAGGGCAGGAAGAAGGCCCCGCCCGGGGCCGCCAGGGGCAGGAGCTCGGGGACGAGGCCCAAGAGGCGCCAGGGCCGCGGGAAGAAGAGGAAAGGACAGAAGCTGAAGGTAGGGCCCGGCCCTCCGAGGAGCGTGTGGTGTCCCGGACGGCCTTCCGGCTGAGCCACGCGGCGGCGGGCCCGTCGCCCCAGCACCGAGTGCAGCCGGCGGGCGTCCTGCGGGCTGTGGCAGCCCTGGGACCCGGGGCCTGGGCCTGCGGGGCAGGAGGCTCCCTGGCGATGGCTGGCTTCAGGGGCCCGCGGCGCAGGCTGTCCCGTCCTGGCCGAGGCCCGGTCCACACTCACGGCCGGGACCTGCAGGGGCCCGTGGGCGTGGGGGTGGGCCGGCTGCTCTGGTCTGGCGTGGACTCGGCCGCCGCTGTTGTCCGCTCGCACCAGATCCACGCATCTCACGTGGGTGGTTCTTTCCCTCCGAGGCCGCTCAGAGCGAAGTCACAGCTCGTGGGCGCATCGCACGGACACTGGGCCTCCGGCGGCCGACCCACGGGGCCTGCATCCCATCCGTGTGCCGGCCTGTGGACCCCTCCCTGGGGCTGATGCGTGCGGACATCGGCGCTGCCTCTCTCTCCGTCTTTGGAGACCCTTACGAGCTGGACCCTTTCGACAGGTGACTGGGGGCGGTGCCGCGGCACCTCTGCGAGGGAGGAGCAAGCTGCCCCCTCCCTTCCGCCCTCCCTCCCTCCCAGGGGACTGGGTGCCCACCCTGTGGGGGCAGGTGGAGCCTCAGCGGCCACTGCTGAAGGAGGGAGGAGTCTCCCGCTCAGGCCACCTGCTGGGCACGGGGTAGGGCTGGGGCCGTGGGCCTCGGGCATGGGTCACCATCCCCTCGCTGGTGTCCTTCCAGCAGTGAAGAGCCTTCTGCCAGCCCCGCCTCCCCCCTGAGCGCCAAGAGGAGGGTCCTGTCCCGCTCAGCCCTGCGGTCTCACCAGCCCGTGGCCCGGCCCGTCTCCATGGGGCTCTCCAGGTGGGTCTGAGGCCGGGCAGCGGGTCTCTAGCCCGCAGACTCCCCTCGGCTTCCTGTTGGGGAGCGAGGGCACGAGGCCACGGGGCAGGCCCATCAGCGGGGTGCTGGGTTGTGCCCTGGGCTGGACCTGTTCTAACCTGGGACCCTTTTGGGGGAAGAAGCACCCTAACCCAGTGGTCGGCAAACTCATTAGTCAACAGAGCCAAGTGTCCACAGTGCAACAATTGACATTTCTTTTGAGAGCCAAAAACCGACTTCTGCGCATGGGCCACGACGTTTCAATCACATTCAAGGGGCCAAAGAGCCGCATGTGGCTCCGAGCCGCAGTTTGCCGACCACTGCCCCAACCAAACCCCACGATGGCAGAGCTGCTCCCCTACGCGCTGGCCTGAATGCCCCACTGATGTCCTCTGGCCCCGCTTGCAGGGGAGCGCCCGAGAGGGTCCCCCTCCTGGGGGGCCAGGCAGGGCGGGCCGGGCGGGGGAGTGATGGCAGGGCCTGGTCTCACCTGTAGGAGGAGCATTCCCGCCCCGGCACCCGAGCCAGACGTGGACGAGGCCCCTGTCCCCGACCTGCTGGGGAGCATCCTGTCGGGCCAGAGCCTCCTCCTGATGGACAGCGCGGACATCACCATCCACCGCGACGGCTCCCTCAGCGCTAAGAGGGCAGGTGAGGCCGCCTCCGCGGGAACGGAGGCACGCTCTGCGCGGCCGGGTGCGTTTCCCACGCAGCAGACGCCAGGGGGGAGGCTCCTCCCGTCTTCCCTCTGCTCTCAACAGCCTCACGAACAGATCACTTGGGTGGAGACAGTGGCAGGCCCGAGGCCGCCCCGGGGCCTGCATGCCGGGCCCTCCCTCTGCCTTGGGTCTAGCTTGGTGGTGGGGTCCAGCGTGGGGACTGGGCAGCCAGTGATGGCAGCGCTGCGGAGGCAGGCAGCCCTCTGTCCTACCTCCTGCCACCGCTGTCACTGGCTTGGGCATGTCATGATCCCACAGCAAGCGTCCAGCTGCCCAGGGTGCCCAGTGGTCCCTAGGCCCCCCAGGGTTTCCCCTCCTCAGGGCTGCCCCACACACATGGCAGTTCCCCCACACACAGGGCTGTTCCCCCCAAGGCTGCCCCCCCCCCACAAGACACACACGCACACAGGGCTGTCCCCACCAGCAACACGGAGGAGGAACTGGAGATGTACATGAGAAAGCCACGTGGTGAAGGCTGAGCAAGTCTGGGGCTTTGGAAAGGAGGGGGCATCTGATGGCCGTTTGCCTTTTTGTCTTTTAGCACCTGTTTCTTCTCAGCGGCACTCAGTCGGTCTGTCCCGAGGGGGAGAAGGCCCTGGGCCCCGGGACGGCCCCCAGCCCCCAGCCCCGAGCTCAGGGAACCCGGGAAGCCTGGGCAGGTCCGCCCCGCCCCACGTCCCTGTGCTCCCGTCAGGCTCCGAGAGACTGGACTCCTCAGCGACCCCTCGGCCAGGCCAGGCCCAGAGCTCGCCCAACGTGAGCATTTCTGGCGTCAGACGGCGGGAGGGCCCACACCTCAGAGGCGACAGTGAGGGTGCCAGGGCTCCGGGATTCACATCTAGGATCTCAGACGGCGGCCCTGACCTGCTGGCCACCTGCGCGGTGCTGGGCCAGGCCCCGCGGCCAGCGCCGCGGAGAGCAGACATCTCCCAGCTCCCCCGGATACCCAAGATGCGGAGGGACGGCGGCAGTGGATGGGCGGACGCAGCCCCCGCCCCCGCCCCCGCCGGCGGGCAGCGAGGGGAGCTCCCCAGCGCCTGCATCAGCCGGCTCACAGGCAGGGAGGGCCCGGGGCAGCCTGGCCTCGGGGCCCGGGCGGAGGGCTCTCCCCGTGGCAGGGGCCCCCAGGAGCCCAGCGTTCACTCGGGGGGCAGCGCTCAGACCCCTGCCCCGCTGGGACCCTCGAGGGGGAAGGGCAGCAGTTCGACCTTCGAGAGCTTCCGGATCAATATCCCTGGGAACGCGGCGCACTCCGGCAGGCTCTCCGGCCCCGGCTTCTGCAACACGTTCCGGCCCGTGGACAGCAAGGCGCAGCGGAAAGAGAGCGCCGCCCCCCTCTTCTCCCTCCGGAAGACCAAGCAGCTCAAGAGCGAGATCTACGACCCCTTCAACCCCACAGGCTCCGACTCCAGCTCCGCCGGCAGCAGCCCCGAGCGCCTGGGCCCCGGCCTCCTGCCCTCGGAGATCACCCGCACCATCTCCATCGGCAGCCCCCGCGCCCCGCCCTCGCAGACCGTGCGCTGCGTCACCTCCTACACGGTGAAGGCGGTCTTCGGGGAGCCCGAGGCCGCTCCGGGGCCCTCCGGCCCGCTCCCGCTGCGGGGCGAGGAGCCCGCCGGGGGCCTGGACTCACGGGAACCCTGGGAGGACGAGGACCGGCCGCCACGCACCGCCTTCCTCGGCTCTGAGGCGCGGAGGGTGACCTGCGTGCCTGTGGAGGAGCCGGCCACGCCGCCGCCCACCACCCACCGCATCGTGGAGCTGCGGTCCCCGTCCCGCTCCCGCTCCAGCTCCCGCGGCAGAGACACAGACCCGCAGAAGCAGGCCCCCGGGCCCGCCCGCTCCGGGGACGGGAGCTCCCGGTCGCTGTCACCGCCGGGGGGGGAGGACCAGGCCAGGAGGCCCCCCCGGGCCCGGGCCCGGGGGTCCTCCAGCGACCGCTCCAGCAGCCACGAGCGGGCCAAGCGGAGGAAGGCCAAGGACAGGAGCCGGGAGAGGCCGAGGGAGGGCCGGGGCCGGCGGCGCTCCGGCAGCCCTGGGAGCTCCTCGCACGAGCACCGCCAGAGCAGCAGGAGGAAGAGGCGGTCGGGGTCCCGGTCTCAGGGCAGGGGGTGCTCTCCCCCCAGCAGCCTGGAGAGGGCCCGGCGGCCCCGCCGGCCCAGGGAGAGGAGCCGCGAGCGGCCCCGGGACCGGAGGGGCTCCCGGGAGAGGCGGTGGCACCAGTCGCGGTCGCCCAGCCCGGAGCACCGGTCCCGGGAGCACCGGAGGCCTCGTTCCCGGGAGAAGCGGCCCCGGCCCCGCTCCCGCTCCCGCTCCCGCTCCCCCGGGAGGAAGCTGCCTGTGACGGAGGCTTCCCACGTGCCCCCTCCCCAGGAGGAGTCGGGGCCGGGCCGGGCAACGGGGCTGCAGGCCGCAGCGGGGCTGCAGGCCGCAGCAGGAGCGGGCACGTGGCCGGGAGGGGCTGAGGCCGAACAGGCCCCCCCGGCGGCGCCCCCCGCCCCAGAGGCGCTAGCGGAAGGTGCCCCCGAGGACCTGGACTACGTGGACTCCGTGGAGGCGGGGCACGTCTTTGACGACTTCGCCAGCGAAGGCCTCTTCACGCAGCTCGACGACATGAGCTCGCCGCCCTCCCCGGAGAGCACAGACTCCTCCTCGCCTGAGCGCCAGGCCCCCCCGGTCCCCCCGGCCCACCCGCAGCCGGACCGCAGCCTGGCTGCCATCAGGAGGGAGGTGTCGCTGATCCACAGCGAGGACGCCGAGCAGCCCCTGCCCTGGACCAAGAGTCCCCACGAGAAGGCCCCGTGCCAGCAGGCCCCGGCCCAGGCCGCGGGGCCAGGTGCCCCGGGAGGCCCGGCCGGGGGTGGCGCGCAGCTGGGGAAGGAGGGAAGCCCCTGCCCGACCGCCGCGCTTCGGGCTAAAGCCCCTGTGAAGAGGGTCACCTGGAACCTGCAGGAGGCGGCCGGCGGCGCTCCGGCTGAGGACAGGGCCCTGCGTGAGTAGGGGTTCGGCGGCACGCACGGGTGGGCTGGGGCAGCGTGGGGGCACGTGGGATCGGAGGTGGCTGCAGCCAGCCTGTGTCCTTGCTGCTGGGGCTTCTCTTGAGCTTTCCAGCCGGGAAGTAGCCTTCCGTCCTGGGTGGCCACGGAACGCCCACCTCCCCTATGTTGGCCCTCAGGGACCCCACTTCACAGGCCCCAGCAGCCCCAGGAAGAGGCCTGGGAGCCCGGAGACGGGGGCCTTGTGGTGGACTCCCAGCAGGCACCCTGCCCCGAGCCCCCTCCTGCTTACACGCGTCCAGAGCCCGGCTTTCCCCTTGCGGACCCTGCTCAGGTGGGTGCCGGGCTGCGAGGAGGCGGTGACCTTGCACGTGGGCACTGGCCTCGGCTCTGCCCCTCTGGCCAAGGTCTGTCCTTCGGGAGAGGGGTGAGGGTGCTGTCCGCATCGAAGCTCCGCTCAGCCGACTGTTCTCGCCCAGGTTTATGGCTCCAGCCTGCCTCCTGCCCTGGCTCTGCCCTCCAGTGTTCCGCCCTACGCTCCAGTCAGCCAGCCCATGGTGCAGTTTATCCTGCAGGGCAGCCTCCCCCTGGCGGGCTGCGGGGCGGCCCCCAGCCTGGCACCCGTGCCCACCGTCCTGACCACAGCCTCCGAGCCGGCTGGCCACGCCACCGCCACCAACAACTCCGAGGAGAGGACGGCCACTCCCCGGCCGGCCCCAGAAAAAGCCAAGAACGAGGAGGTGAGACCCCGCTCCGTCCTCCAGCACAGCACGGCGGCGCGCCTGCCCCCGGGGCCCCGGCCGGGCCGGCACTCACTCCCCCCTCCCCCCAGTACCTGAAGAAGCTGCACATGCAGGAGCGGGCGGTGGAGGAGGTGAAGCTGGCCATCAAGCCCTTCTACCAGAAGCGCGAGGTCACCAAGGAGGAGTACAAGGACATTCTCCGCAAGGCGGTGCAGAAGGTGGGCGCGGGCGGGGCGGGGCAGGGCGGGAGGGTGCGGTGCCGGGGCGCGGCCTCCTTGCTGAAGATGCTCAGTCAGCCCGCCGCCCTGCGGGCTCTGGCCGACATGGTGGGGCCTCAGTGGCCTGGGAGGTGGTACAGCGGCCCCAGGGCCAGTCATCGCAGCTACTGAACGGGTCTGGGATGCAAGGACCTCTGGGTAATTGTGCCTCCCCTCCCCCAGATCTGCCACAGCAAGAGCGGGGAGATCAACCCAGTGAAGGTGGGCAACCTGGTGAAGGCCTACGTGGACAAGTACAGGCACATGCGCAGGCACCGCAGGCCCGAGGCCGGGGAGCCCGCTGCCGAGGGCTGAGTCCCCCGGGCCCGCGTGTGTTGGGAGGGCCTCGGCAGAGCACTGTGTCCAGGTCCCAGAGATCACTTGTGGTCTGTGCCCGCCCCGTGCGGTTTAAACTGGACGTTACGTGTACATTGTAGATACACCTCATTGTGTTCTAATTTATCAGAAATGATTCTCTTTAGAAACTTCTCGACTCAGTACTTGAAAACGGGGACCTTGGATGGGAGGGGGCTGCTGGTAACGTAATACAAACATGGCAGAGGCGGTGGGGCGGGTGTAGGGGCCGCGATGGGCCTTGGACACAGCACAGGGCGGCTGCTGGCCGTGGAGGAAGCCCAGGTGCCAGGTCCCAGCACGTGGCAGGAGCAGCGCCCGGTGCCCAAGGAGCTCCGTGTCCCGTGTAATGTCTCTGAAGAGTGTGCATTCGGGGGACCACCCCTCCCTGACTGGCCACACACAACACCAGCTCCGGCTTGTAACACTTTTATTGGTCAGGGCGGCCTTGGGGCCTAGGCTGGCTGCTCCACCTCCATGAGGTGCTCCAGGTAGTGCTCCAGCTCCTCGTACAGGCTGTTGAAGCTGGACAGGCAGAGGCCCAGGCTGCCGCTGTCCAGGGAGGACACACCCTCCCTCTGCACCCTCTCCAGGTACGCCTGGCACAGCCACGGCTCCAGCTGCAGGGAGGGTGCAATCAGCCAGGTCAGGGCTGGGGCAGGGGCAGGGGCAGCCTCCCCACGGGAACCGTGCCCTCACCTTCACCAGCACCAGGTTCCTCTCCTTGGGCCTCCCGGCTGACAGGTCCTGCCCAAAGCCCAGGTAGACGGTGTAGTGCGGGGAGTCCCTGCGCTTGCGAGACTGGAATTCCACCAGCTCTGCAGGATGGAGCCTGGTGAGTGCAGGGCCCGGGGCAGGAGGGCGGGAAGGACTTTGGTCCCAGGGCCAGTGCCACTGACCTCGGAAGAAGGTGCCAAAGTCGAATATGCGGGTGTCGCAGTTCCTCTCCAGCAGGCACGCGGGGGCGGAGGGGCTGTCGGAGCCCAGGGGGCTGCCCACCTCCCAGTAGACCTTACACTTGCCCAGGCGCTGGGCCCACAGCCCCGTCCCCCGGAGCTGGAGCCGCAGGCCGGGCGCCACATGCTGGAGCAGCTTCTCTGTGTAGTAGAGCTGCTTCTGGTCGGCGAGCTGGGTGGGGCAGGGGAAGGCCACCAGCTGGGGCTCTGGGGCCTGCGTGGCACAGCCGGGGGGCCCGTACAGGAGCACGCAGCTGGGGCGCCCCACGGTCTCCTGCAGCACCGTGCGGCCCTTGTACATGATGGTCACGAGCAGGGGTCCCAGGCTGGGCTCTGCGTGCGGGCCGAGCTGTGGCCAGGGGGGGCCCACCAGTGGGGTGCAGGGCTCCGCCTCAGGGGGGGACTGCCAGATCCCAGGGGCTGGACCTGCGTCTGGGGGGAAAGACCTGTTGGCACCTGCCCCTCCAGCCTCTCCCTCTCCCACTCGTCCCCTGGCTCCTCACCTGTCACCGGGCCCAGGGGCAGTGACCTGGGGCTGGGGGCCCGCTCCAGCTCCCCGGCTGGCAGCTCTGGGCCTGCGGGCGGCAGAGGCAGCTGTAGGAGCTCACGGGTGGCACCATCCCTGTCGGACCGCCCTCCCCTGGCACAGCACCACTGTTCAGCAGCCCCTCACCACAGGTCTCGGGAGGGGCCTCCAGCAGGTGCTCCAGGTGGCTCTGCTCCATGGCTTCCAGCAGGAGGTCCCCGGCGCAGGCCGCCAGGCTCACCAGAGGGCTGGGGGCGCCGGGCACGGGGCTCCACCTGGCTGGTCCAGGCCCAGGACTCTCACCGGCATCTGCCAGGCATGGCCCAGGGAGCGCCCCCTGCAGGGGAAGATGGTGGCGTAGCAGCCTACAGCCGAGGAGGCGGCACACCCCACCCGGTGCCAGGACAGAGCAGCCTTACCCTGGTGGGTGGGGCGTCTTCATAAGCCTTGTGGTCGCCCTGGCCAATGCCTGGACTTCCTGAGGGAGAGTTGGGGGGTGTGGGGGGCAGCACTGGGACCTGAGACACGAAGCTGGTCCATGCCCCCCTTCCCTAAGTCTCAGTCCCCCCCCCTCCCGGGCACCCTCCAACCTGGCACCATCCTCTCCCAGACCGATTTCCAAAACCGCAGATCTGACCTCCGTGGCTGCCCCGGGGCAGAACAGAGTCCCAGCACCCCCGCGAGAGCCCGCCCTCCGCAGCTTCCCACGCCCACCTCCGCACCCCTCCTCGGAGCTGAGTGTGAACACTTTGTGCGGGTCGCTGGGGTCTGCCGAGTTGTCTTGCAGCATCACGAAGCGCTTGGTGCTGCGCAGGGCACAGCGGAAGTTGGTTTTCCAGCACGCCAGCAGCTGGCCGTCGGGGGCCGGCAGGCCTGCGCTTCTGCTGGGCGGCCACCTGCCGCGCGCCAGGGCCCAGGCCTGGGGAGGGAGGCGCAGGGTTGGGCGGGCGCCGGGGGCCGGCCAGCCCTCCGCCCGGGCGCCGCGGGGCCGGCCGCCGCGCGTCCCACCTTGAAGATGCCGGCGTCCGCCTCGCCCAGGTCCTTGCGCGCGAAGTGCTTCCAGGGCACGCGGAAGCGCGTGCGGGCCGCGTCCAGCCAGCGCAGCCCCTCGTAGCGGCCGCTGCCCACCTCGCCCAGCAGCCACTCGGCGAACAGCACGCGCGGCGCCCCCCTGTGGGCGGAGCGGGTCAGGGCGCGGCTGGGCGCGGGGCGGCGCCGGGAGGCGGGCGGGCTCTCACCTCTCGGGGTCTGCGGCCATGGCGCTGCGGGTCCGCGGTCCGGCGGCGCGCGGGGTCCCCGCAGCGGGGCTGCTCGTGGCGGCGGGACCCGGCCGGGGCCCGGGTGTGGCCAGGTGCGCGGGCCGGGCGGTGCGGGCCGGGCGGTGCGGGCCGGGCGGCGCGGGCACGGGCGGCGCGGGCCGGGCACGGGGCGGCGAGGACAGGTGTGGCGGCGCGCACCCCGGGGTCGCGGTGTTGAGCCAGCGCCGGGGCCCGGGGGCGCAGGCTGGACCCTGCGGAGACCGGGAGCCGCCGCTGGAGGGCCCGGCGCCGCCGGGAAAGCGAAACCGCGAAGCCCGGCCGCCGGGAAACGAAACCGAACCGCCCGCCGCCGCCGCCGCCCCGCCCGCCCGCGGCCCCGCCGCCGCCCCCGCCAGGAGCTGCCCTTCGGCTCCCGCGGAGGGACCCTCCGTCCAGGAACCCGAGCCGCCGGGGCGGAAATTTCGTCTCAACCGGGCGCCGGGGACCCGCGCTTTTATGCCGGGGGCGGGGGGCGGGGCGGGGCGGCGTCACGTGCCGGGCCGGTCCCGTGGGCGGGAGGGCGGGGCGTCCGCGCCGAGCCGCGGGGGTGCGGAGGGCGGCAGGGGTCCCCCTCCCCGCCTCCCGCCCCGGCCGGGCCCCTGCTCCCGGCTCCTGCCCCGCGGGCAGCCCCAACCCGGTCTGCCCAGCCCGACCCACCGCGGGGCCTCCTGAGCCTCCCGCAGGCCGAGGGGAGAGGGCCCAGGGCAGAGCCCTCTCCGCCTGACGGCCCGCCGGGGCCCGGACCGGGGGCGCCCCGAGCTGCGGGAGGGAACGCCCCGCGCCCGCGCCTGCCCCGCCCCGCGCCCCAGTCCGCGCCCCCCGCGTCCCCCGACCGCCCCCCGCGTCCCCCCGACCGCCCCCGCGTCCCCACACCGGCCCCCGCGCCCCCCCACACCGCCCCCCGCGCCCCCCCGACCGCCTCCCGCTCCCCCACACCGCCCCCCGCGCCCCCCCACACCGCCCCCCGCGCCCCCACACCGCCCCCCGCGCCCCCCCGACCGCCTCCCGCTCCCCCGCGCCCCCCCACACCGCCCCCCGCGACCCCCCACACCGCCCCCCGCGCCCCCACACCGGCCCCGCGTCCCCCCGACCGCCCCCGCGTCCCCACACCGGCCCCGCGTCCCCCCGACCGCCCCCCGCGCCCCCCCACACCGCCCCCGCGCCCCCCGACACCGCCCCCCGCGCCCCCCTGACCGCCTCCCGCTCCCCCACACCGCCCCCCGCGCCCCCCCACACCGCCCCCCGCGCCCTCCCCCACCCCCCGCACCTCCACCCGCCCCCGCGCCCCCACACCGCCCCCCGCGCCCCCCCGACCGCCCCCGCGTCCCCACACCGGCCCCGCGTCCCCACACCGCCCCCCGCGCCCCCCGACACCGCCCCCCGCGCCCCCCCGACCGCCTCCCGCTCCCCCACACCGCCCCCCGCGCCCCCCCACACCGCCCCCCGCGCCCCCACACCGCCCCCCGCGCCCTCCCCCACCCCCCGCACCCCCACCCGCCCCCGCGTCCCCACACCGCCCCCCGCGCCCCCCCCCGACCACCCCCCACGTGCCAACCGGTCGCACCACGGACGCGCTGCCGGGCTGGAGGTGACACTTTATTCCAGGCGCGGGGGCCAGTGTGGGGGCGCGGGGGGCAGGTGGGGGCGCGGGGGGCGGTCGGGGGGACGCGGGGGGCGGTGTGGGGGCGCGGGGGCCAGTGTGGGGGCGCGGGGGGCGGTGTGGGGGCGCGGGGGGCGCGGGGGGCGGGTGGGGGCGCGGGGGCCGGTGGGGGGCGCCAGAGGCCGGTGTGGGGGCGCGGGGGGCGGTGTGGGGGCGCGGGGGCCGGTGGGGGGCGCCAGAGGCCGGTGGGGGGCGCGGGGGGCGGTCGGGGCTCGGGGGGGCGGTTGGGGGACGGGGATCTAGATGTAGGTGGAGTCGATGCCCGGCGCGTCGGCGCGGGGCCCCCAGCCCGGTGCTGCGTCCGCGCCCTCGTCGCCGCTGCCGTCGCCGCCGGAGTCGCTGCCGGAGTCGCCGCCGAAGTCGCCGCCGGAGTCGCCGGCGCCGTCCGCGTCCGGGACGGGCGCGTTGAGCACCACCACGTCGGCGTCCGCCCCGTCGCTGCCGCCGAACCACACGGCCTTGTAGCCGCCCTCGGGCCGCCGCTCCTTGGTCAGGATGGACCTCACGCCCGCCGAGGCCTCGGGGGCCTGGCCGGGGGCCTGGCCGGGGGCCTGGCCGGGGCGCGGGGAGCGGGGCGCGGGCAGCGCGGGCGGCGGGGACGGGGGCGGAGAGGGCACCGCGGGCGCGGGCGGGACCTCGGCTGGGGCGCCGCTGGGGCCGGGGTCGGGGCCAGGGTCGGGGCCGGGGTCGGGGCCGGGGTCGGGGCCAGGGTCGGGGCCGGGGTCGGGGCCGGGGCTCGGAGCCGGAGACCAGCTGGGCTCGTGGTTGTCGGAGAGGAAGGCCTTGTTGTCGAAGCCGTAGGGCTGGGGCTCCTGGGGAGCAGGCGGAGCCAGCATCAGCGGGGACCGGGCCTGGGCAGACCCCGCCCCAGGGCCCGCTCTCCCGCCCCCCCTCCCGCCGCCGCTGCACTGCTCACCAGGGCTTTGCGGGCGCAGCACCGGAGCCGGGCCCCGTAGTGTTTGTGCACCAGGATGGCCAGGGCCAGGAGCGCCAGGACCAGCAGCGAGCCCAGCACCCCGCCCAGGGCCCCCATCTCCGCCGCCGAGAAGCGCTGGTCCTCCCCGCGGCCACCGTCCCCAGCGCCGGGCGAGCCTGCAGACCACACCATGCCCCTCCGTCAGTGCAGCCCAGCACTTCGCTACCAACGGTAGCCAGAACCCTGGGCCAGGCCAGGTCAGCGCCCTGCTCCCCCGCCCTCCCCCCACCCAGCTCCCCCGCCACCCAGCTCCCTCGCCCCCCAGCTCCCCCGCCCCCCAGCTCCCCCGCACCCCAGCTCCCTCGCACCCCAGCTCTCCCGCCCCCCAGCTCCCCCGCCCCCCAGCTCCCCGGCTCCCCAGCTCCCCTGCCCCCCAGCTCCCCTGCCCCAGGAGCTGTGTTCCCAGGCTGCTGAAGGGAGGAAGGGGGGTGCAGGTGGGAGACGAGGACAGTGCTGGGCCAGTGGGGTGGGTGGCCGGGGGACTGTGGCTGCACCGTGTCCCAAATTGGTTTCTGGCCTGCCCCCCACACACACACACCCCACGCCCTCCCCTTTGGGTTTCAGGCTGCATGGCCCTGCTGGTCCCACCTGGGGCGGCGGGGCAGGCCCTGTGGTGTCCCCAGTCTTCGGGTCAGGGAACAGGGTGACTCCAGGGCCAGGGGGTGCCAAGGAGGGTGAGGGGTTCTGCTGGGCCCTGGGCACGGTGGGAGTACCTGGCATGGAGGTCTGTTGTGAGCCCGCACCAGATGAGGCTGACGAGGGGGAGGTGCTGGTTCCAACACTCGAGGGGCCCCCAGACATGGACAAGGTAGGTTGATTCAGAGTCGTGCCTGAGGTGGGGTGCGGGCCCGAGCTCGCCCCAGAGCTGGTCGTGGCGGGTTTCTGAGAGGTGGAGCTGCTTGAAGGGGGGTGCAGGGTCGTGGGGGGTTTCTGAGGAGTGAAGCTGCTTGAAGGGGGGTGCAGGGTCGTGGCGGGTTTCTCAGAAGGAGTGAAGCTGCTTGAAGGGGGGTGCAGGGTCGTGGCGGGTTTCTGAGAGATGGAGCTGCTTGAAGGGGGGTGCAGGGTCGTGGCGGGTTTCTCAGAAGGAGTGAAGCTGCTTGAAGGGGGGTGCAGGGTCGTGGCGGGTTTCTGAGAGGTGGAGCTGCTTGAAGGGGGGTGCAGGGTCGTGGCGGGTTTCTCAGAAGGAGTGAAGCTGCTTGAAGGGGGGTGCAGGGTCGTGGCGGGTTTCTCAGAAGGAGTGAAGCTGCTTGAAGGGGGGTGCAGGGTCGTGGCGGGTTTCTGAGAGGTGGAGCTGCTTGAAGGGGGATGCGGGGTGCTCCCCCCAGAGCTGGTCGTGGCGGGCCTGGGGGCTTCCGAAGTGGAGCTGCTTGAGGGCCGGGCCGTTGTTCCAGTCTCGGGGGGTGTTGGGAGGCCTGGGGGCCGGGAACACAGCTCCGCTCGCCTCTGTCCCCAGCATGCCCGAGGCAGACCCCACCCCAGGCTCCCAGGCTGGTACCCACCTGTGGGGGGCGGCATCTGCTCGGAGACCCGGATCTCCAGGGCGGTGGTGGCCGTGCCCCCTGTCACCGTGTTGTTGGCCTGCACCTGGGGAGGGAAGGGTTCGTCCCTCTGGTCCCCTGGCACCCCGCCCGCAGGGGCCGCCGGCTCTCACCTCCGCATAGAAGACGCCAGCCTGCAGCAGCGGGGCGGCCGCCCGCACCGTCTCCCCGTCCATCCCGAAGTCGGAGTTGTTGGTGATGCGGTAAGTGATGGCCGAGTTGAGGTCCTGGACGTGGCCCCAGTGAGCCCTGGGCCCAGGCTGCCCCGTGGCCGCCCCCCACCCCCAGAGCCGGAGGGGTGGCCAGGCCCCCCGGGGACCGGGCGGCACCTACCGGGAACTCGGGGTCCTGGGCCTGGATCCTCAGCGGCTGGGAGGGGTCGGCGGCATCGCTGACGACCACGCCCACCCCGGAGCCCAGGAGCACGGCGCCCTGGTACAGGCTCTGGGGGAACCGCAGCGAGCTCCCCGCGGCCACCCGGGCCTCCACCGTGACCTGGGCCACCGAGTACCGGGCCCGGTCCTCCTGCTCACCCTGCGGGGAGGCAGCAGCGACCGTGGGTCCCTGCAGAGCGAGCCCGCGCCCTGGGGCTCAGGGCGGGTGCTGGGGGCCCGGCCGGGCACCCACCTTGACCAGCAAACGGAAGGTTTTGGGGCTGGGGACGCTCCGGGCCATGGTGAGGTTGCCCGAGTCGGCGTTGATGACAAACGTGCCACCTTCGTTTCCTGGGGGGGGGGGGGACAGGAGGGTTAGGCCAGCTGCTGCAGAGGCCTCGGTCCAGGGTCCCAGCGGGCTCTGCCCGGGGGCGGGGGGGCCTGGCTCGCTCACCCTGCAGGATGCTGTAGACAATCCGCTGGCCAATGCCCCGGTCCCCGTCCACGGCATAGATGGGCCCCGGTCGCAGGGTGAGCGGAGCTGGCTGTGCCGCGGAGGGAGGGGCGGGGAGGGAGGGAGGCAGGCCGTGGGCTGGGGTGCCCGCTCCGGCGGGGCCCCTCCCACTCCCCTCAGCACCTGGGACACTCCACGCCCGGCCTGCCCTGGCAGGGTGACCCATGGCACCCTTACGGGCCATTAATGAGTCATTTCGCCCAAAGACATGGGATTGGCCTGAGCAATGGGTGTCTCAGAAGGTGGCACCCCTGGGGACGGGCAACTTGAGGGGAGTCTGGACACCGTCCGTGCCTCTGTGCACCCCTCGGGCCAGGAGCAGGGACAGGCAGCCCCACAGGGCCCACCGGGCCCCGGCCCCACATTGGGTCTGGCTCTGCCCGGGACGGCCGGCCTGTCCGCCTCTTCTCATTTCAGAGGCATTGGGGGGGGGGGCAGGTTTACAAAGCGATGCTCACGCGGTTTAAAAATCATGACTCGCCAAAACCGGTTTGGCTCAATGGATAGAGCGTCGGCTTGGGGTCTGAAAGGTCCGGGTTCGATTCCGGTCAAGGGCATGTACCTTGGTTGCGGGCACATTTCCAGTAGGGGGTGTGCAAGAGGCAGCTGATCGATAACTCTCTCATCGATGTTTCTGACTTTCTATCTCTCTCCCTTCCTCTTGGTACAAAAATCAATAAAATATATATTTTTTTAAAAAATCACGACTCAATTTGGCCCCAGGGCACCCCCCCAACCCCCTGTACCAGTTTGTGGCCGGTGGGGATGGCACCCTGGTACTGGGGCTCCACGCAGATGTTCCCGTCTGAGTAGAGGCAGGGCAGGAACCAGGGCGGCCTCCGGTCCACCGGCTGCACCTCCAGGACCAGGGTGGCCGTGGCGCTGTGGCTGGGCTCGTCGTTCTCCTTCGCCGTGTCCTGTGGCCCGAGCCCCACGGTGAGCCTGGAGCCGGGCTGGGGGGGCGGGGGCGGGGGGCGGGGGCGGAGGAACCCGCAGGCCGCTCACCCGCACGCGCAGCAGGAGGGTCATGCTCTGGTTCCTGTCGAAGTCCAGGGCCCGGTCCAGCCGCAGGGCAGGGGAGTTGGTGCCCACCAGGGAGAAGACGCTCCCGGCTCCCTGAGGGGGGCGCAGCTGAGACCCCGGGAGGCTGTGGGGGGAGGGCGCCCGGAGGGGGAGGGCTGGGGAGGGAGGGAGGGAGGGGCGCTGACCGGTGTCACCTCCTGGAGGGTGTAGAACAGCACGTCGTTCTGGTCACCGTCGGTGGCCGCCAGCTCCTCCTGGGTCATGACGATGCTTCTCACTTTGGTGTCCTGGGGACAGAGGGTTGGTCTGGCCACGCCTTTGACCCCGGGACCCACCCCAGGCCAGGGTCCCCACTGCCCCACCCCCCCTCGCTCACCTCGGGCACCTCCTTTCGTTTGACCTCGAAGGGGAACACGGGAGGGTTGTCGTTGACATCCAGCACGGTCACAAACACGTTCAGCTGGGACACCTGGGGGGCAGGCGGCGGTCAGCGCCCCCCCGGAGGGCGTGCAGGTGTCACGGGACAGCTCTGCCGGGCAGGGCCCAGACCCCCCAACTTGTGAGAACCTGGGGAGAAATAACTTGGGGGAAGGGGGGCGCAGCCAGCCAAATCCCGCGAGGACAGGGCGGCGTTTGTTCCAGCGGGCACCAGAGCGGAGCGGGGGGCCGGCTTGAAGGGGGGCCTCAACAGCTCACCGGGCCCCCTGCCGGGCCCTGGCCGAGAGGCGCCCTGAGGCCCCGGCAGCCAGTGTCTCCGGCCTGCGTATCAGAGGAGACACCCCGAGTTCTGCACAGGTGGGCGCTGGGAGGAGGGGGAGCGGGGGGCAGCTGGCAGCCAAGCTGCAGGAGCGTGGGCTCCCTGGCCGTCCCCACCGGGTCTGCGTGTTTGGCATTTCCCTCCACTGGAGGGTCAGGAGCTGAGGGCGTGGGGCGAGGGGCCGGGCAGGTGGGGTTTGCCAGTCTGCAGCTCAGGGGCAGTCTGGCTGGAGGAAGTGTGGGCGTTGCCAGCACAGGTGACGCTTGACAACAGGCCACTGGGTGAGGTCCCTGGAGAGGCCCCAAGCGGCGGGGGGGGGGGCTGGTGTCCCAGGGGAGGGCACTCACCACAGTGTCCCCTCTCCGGCACTGCAGGTTTGCCAGCAGCATCGTCGTGTTCTGTGGGCGGAGGTGTGTCAGGAGCCCTGCCCCGCCGGGCCCCGCAGCTCCGACCCCAACCCGTCCTCAGTGAGAGCCGGGGGCCCAGGCAGCTTTGTCCCCCGAGGGCCCCGGGCCCCTGCCTCCCGCAGGGGCCAGACCCTGGCTGTGGGCAGAGCCCTCCCCTGGGCCGTGGGGCGCACCTCGTAGTCCGGCTCCACATTGAGAAACAGCTGGTTCCCCTCGATCCGAAAGGCCTCGGGGGTGGACTGAGGCCCGAGGGTCACCTGCTGGCCTTCAGGGACCTGGATGTCCACCAGGGACCCACTGGGCTTTGTGTTCTCCTTGATTTCGAAGTAGGTCTGGTTCACGGAGCAGCCTGGGAAGTGGGAGCGGGGGTCAGGGCCTTCCCGCCGCCACCGCCCGCCCGCCGCCTGCCCGGCGCCCGCCCGGCCCCCCCCAGCCCGCCGCCCGCCCGGCCCCCCCCCAGCCCACCGGCCACCAAGCCCACCCTGAGCCCCGGCCGCGGCCAGGAGCAGAGGCAGCAGCAGGGCCCAAGCCCCCATCTCGGGCAGCGGCGGGGCGGGTCAGAGCCCGGCGTCCAGGGCCCCCGAGCTGTGCCGGTGCCGGAGCCGGTGAGTCTCTGCCCGCGACCTTCGCCCCTGCGGGCACCGCCCCGCTTTATGGCCTTCCCGGACCGGCCTCCACCAAGGGGGCTCCCGCCGGCCGAGCGCCAGGCCCGGAGGCCGCTGGGCAGGAGCCAGGTCGCATGCCGGGGCTCAGCCCACAGGTGTGAGGCGGAAAGGAGGCGGGGGCTGCGCCGGGCACCGGGCGGGGCGTGGAGAGGGTGGTCACGGGGGAGGGGGGCAGGACTGGGAAGGGGCTGGCCTTGGCTTCTGAGTTCGCTGTACCCGCCCCCTCCTGCTGCCCCTTTGCTGGGCTCTTCTGCCAGAATCATGTTGGGGCCAATCCCTAAGGGAGCCCCTCAAGGTGAGGGCCCCGATCCCGGCTTCTCCTCTGGGCCCACCCCTCCCGCACCCCCACCTCGGTCTGGGAGGAGAAGGCTGCAGGTGCTGGGGACCGAGCCGCCGGGGCCGGGGGCCACCATCCGGGGAAGCCGGTCCCCACGGTGTCCGCCAGCAGGCGGCTCTGGAGAGGCTCCTTGGCCCAGGCCCCCAGCTGCCCTGCCCTCGCCTTTCCCTGGACCCCAACCCACATCCGGGGAGAGGCCTCGGGGCTCAGGAGGCGGGAGGGGTCCTGCTGGCTCGGCGGTGACCGCAGCTCCTGCACCCAGCCCCCTTGGGTGTCAGCGCTGTCCCTGCTCCCAAGGCCACACACGGACAGGAGCCGACTCCTGGCCTCTTGTGACTCCCTCCCCGGCTGTCACCTCTCGGGCCACCCTGAGCCGCCCCGTCTCAGCCCTGATGTCCCTGATGTTGCTGAATGGATGACAAGGTGTGTGTGGGGGGGGCCTCAGGCAGTGGGACAGGAGGTGCCCCGATGCCAGAGATAAGGACGGAAGGAGGGCCCGGGAGGCTCCCGGTGTAAAGGGCTGGGGGCGTGGTCAGCGCTGGCCTCCAGAGTGGACCCCCTCCCGCAGCCCTGCCAGCCTCCGCTCCATGGTGTCGGTGTAATACACACGGGCTCACAGGCAGGATCTGAACGCTTTATTGGTGCCAAGGCAAGCCGGCCCGCCCCTGCACCCCTCCCCGCCGGTCCAGGCTCCCGGGTCCGAGGCGGGAGGGGGAAGGGTCCTCCGTCGTCACAGCCGCATCTGGGTCTCCGCAGGGACCCCCGGGCGGGAAGCCAGGACTGCGGACCTCGGTCTGGGAGGCAGCCTGGGGGACCAGGCCTGATCCAGGGGGGCCCTCAGGGGCGTCCTGCGGCCACAGTCCGGTTAGGGGCGGGGCTTGGAGCTGGAGACCCCGCCCACCTCGGGAACTGACTCAGTCTCCCGCTCCGCCCCTGGCCGGTGCCCGCCCTGACCCGGGGGCGCCCTGACGGGGGGGGGGGGGGGAGGCGCCCTGACCCGGGATGGGGGGGCCGCCCTGACCCGGGGCCGCCCTGACCGGGGCCCAGGGGCCGGCGGCGCGGCTCACCAGGCCTGCAGGGCGGGCGCGTTGGACCACAGCAGGCAGAAGGGCCCCTCGGCAGACTTGGTCCAGGACGTGCTGTTCTGGGGGTCCTGCTCGCTGCCCCAACCCCAAACCAGAGTTAGTCCTGGAGCCGGGCGGCCTCCCCGAGGCCCCGCCCCGCGCACCCCTCACCTGCGCTTCCCGACCAGGCCCTGGAGCAGCCGCTGCAGCCGCGCGCTCTCCCGCAGGCGGCTGAGCTCGCTGGTGAACGTCCCGTCCGAGTGCCGGGGGGCCCTGCGGGCGTGGGCGGGTGAGACCGGGGGGGGGGGGGGGGGGGTGAGGGCGAGAGGGTGAGGCCGGGAGGGTGAGGCCGGGGGGCCCTGCGGGCGCGGGCGGGTGAGGCCGGGGGGGGGGGGGGGTGAGGCCGGGAGGGTGAGGCCGGGGGGCCCTGCGAGCGCGGGCGGGGTGAGGCCGGGGGGGTGAGGGCGGGAGGGTGAGGCCGGGGGCCCTGCGGGCGCGGGGCGGGGGTGAGGGCCGGGCGTGCGGGCGGACGCGGGGCGGGGCGGGCACCGGGTGGTGGTGGGGGTCCGAGGGGCGCGGGCTCACCGGGCGGCGCGGGGCGCGGAGGGTAAAGGCGGGGGGCCCTGTGGACGCGGGGCGGGGCGGGCACCGCGTGGTGGTGGGGGTCCGAGGGGCGCGGGCTCACCGGGCGGGCGCGGGGCGCGCGGCGGAGCCCCCGAGCAGCGGCAGCAGCGGCAGCAGCAGCAGCAGCAGGGCCCGCGGGGCCATGGTGGGCGGCGGGTGGTGAGCTCGGCTGCCGGCCCGGCCCGCGCCGCCCTTATAGCCGCCCCCGAGGGCGGGCGGCGGGGCTCAGCGCCGCCCCGGCTCCGCGCGGCCCGGGCGCGCCCATCGATCGGCGGGAAGGTCAGGGCCGCCCCCCCAGCTGTCGCCGGCTGGCCGCCCGCCCCGAGTCCCGCCGCGCCGGCGCCCCTGGGCGGCTCGGGGTGGGGGGCAGCGGAGCGGACCGGCCCGGGGGACAGGGGGGGTGACGGGCTAAGCATGGGCCCCTGGGCGCCGGGCCTGGGAGAGGGCCTTGGGAGGGTCTGGGCTGGGCCGAAAGGCGGGCGATCCTGGTCGCGAGGCCCCTGGAGGGGGGCGGCCGAGAGCAGGCCGGACGGTTTGGGGGGCACCTGTGCCCTCACTGGCACTCGCTCGGGGCAGGGGCGGGCGGAGCGGTGGGGTCACAGGGGTGCGGATCAGGGCCTGGGTGCCTCCCCAATGCTCTGTATTTTTCCAGGCAGCAGAGGGTGAAGCGCAGGAGGTGGGGGGTGGGGGGCGGGGGAGGCAGCTGGGATGGAAGGGGATTAAGTGGGGCTTTTGACAGCAGGCAGGACGTAGGAAACCCTTCCCCGTCCACCTCATCTGGGAAACGAGGCCATAAACTGATCTGGGCCGAACACGGGTGGATAAGGCGCAGATCCCCGGAGCTCCGGCCCCAGCCCCGGCCCTCGGCCGCCTGGTGCCGGAGGAGCCCACGCGGATTCGTGACTTTCTCCTGGACGTGTGAGGGGCTGTGTCCACCGCCCAGTCTCACCGGGAGCAGTTTCCCGCCCTCTGGCTCCCCTGCTGCACCTGTCCACACCCCCGCCATCCCGGCCCGGGGGTCACGGAGTTGGGACCACAGTGTGGGCTTCTCACGTGGACGCCCGTGGGTGCGGTCTGCCGGCTCCCTGGGCCCGCAGTGGCTCTCCGGGGCGCGTCCTGTCGGACGGGCTGCGGTTCGGTGGCTCGGACTGCTCGGGGCTTTGTGTGGGTCCGGGAGCAATACTGATGTGGGTTCTTTCCTGCGATGCCCTCTCTCTCGAGTTCTGAGAGTTTCATGGACAAGTCGTTTGATAATATTTCCTCCTGTTCTGTGGCTGGAAGCATTAATTTTTTTTATTAAGATATTATATGTGTACATACCTTACCATCCCCCCCACCCCACTCCCATACGTGCCCTCACCCCCCAGAGTTTTGCATCTGTTGGTTATTCTTATGTGCATGCATTCAAGTCCTTATCTCCCCCACCTCTCCCTAACCTGGAAGGTTTAATTTTTAAAAATATATATATTTATTGATTTCAAAGAGGAAGGGAGAGGGAGAGAGAGATAGAAACATCAATAATGAGAGAGAACCATTGATTGGCTGCCTTCTGCCCACCCCACACTGGAAATGGAGCCTGCAACCTGGACATGTGCCGCTGGCCGGAATCGAACCTGGGCCCTTCAGTCTGCAGGCCGATGCTCTATCCACTGAGCCGAATTGGCCAGGGCTGGGAGGTTTAATTTTAATGAAGTCCAGTTTGCCTGTTTTTGTTCATGTTTAGGTCATGCTTTGGATGGCACACCTAAAATCTGCCTCCGCCCGGGTCACAAAGATTCCCCCGCCTCCCCCTTTCTTCCAAACGCTGGTCCAGGGTCAGGTTTGTATTTACGTCTCTGGTTCATCTTGAGGTCGTCCTTAAGGAAAGGATGAGGTTGGGATCAGGGTTTGTTTTGCTGTTGCCGTGGGTTTTTTATTGCAACGGGAAGCTAAACACCCTCATCCTAAGGAACCCACGGGCCACGGGAGAAGTTCCGGGGGAGGGGTGGCGGAGGACTTGGACATAATTGAAAGCAGACACAGGTGGGCGCATCTCCGAGGGACTACGCGTTACACGCTCAGGTGAGAAAAACAGCGGCCTTTTAAGGAACTGGGAAAAGGGACGCTGAGGATAAACCAGCAGGAGAAGGGAAATGACAAAGATGAGAGTAGAAATCAATGAAACGGAAAACAAACTCATAAAAAAAATCAATGAAACCAAAGGCTGTTTCTTTGAAAAGAGCAATAAAGCCCTAGCCGGTTTGGCTCATTGGTTAGAGCGTCGGCCTGTGGGCACCTTGGTTGCAAGCACATCCCCAGTGGGGAAGGGGGGGGTGTGCAGGAGGCAGCTGATGGATGTTTCTCTCTCATTGATGTTTCTAACTCTATCCCTCTCCCTTCCTCTCTGTGAGAAATCAATAAAATACATTTTAAAAAGAAAAGAGAACTCCAGGCCTTCAGTGGGAAGGGTCAGTGTCAGTCTCTCGCACAACGTGAGGGGAGGGGAGCCCTCCCGCCGGGTCCTATGCAGCCGGCATTCCTGCAGGACCCCACCCAGAGGCCTGCTTCCCCGCCTGAGGGCAGGGCCCGTGCCAGGTGTCCGCGATGCCGGGATGAACAGCGAGCCTTCTCCTGGACACGCCCTGCGGCCCTGTCTGTGCCGGCTCTATCGGAGGGCAGACAGTCCGACTGACCGGGCAGGGCCGTCTCCCCTGCGGGCACCAGGCCCCGCCCTCCCGGCTCCGGGTGGGGTTGGCACTTGGGGTGATGGAGGCCTGGGGGTGCAGGGTGAGAGGGGCTCACCAGGCTTGTCTTTCCTCGGCCACAGGCATCGCTAAGCTCCCCGAGGGCTTATCCCCTCCCCCCCTCACCTAAGGCCAAGGTCAGGCCAGCTCCCAGCTCCCAGCTCCCGGGCTGAGAGGGCCCCCACGGGCTCAAGGTCACAGGCCCCAGGTGACAGAGCGGCTTTGAGGCTGACCACGTAGCTGCCGCCTGGAGGCTGGAGGGTCCCGGGTTCGGGATGAAAAGCTGCGTCCTGCGGTGGGTGCAGGGCGCTGGCGGGAGGCAGTTATTGTGGGGTGGGGGTGGAGGGGTGCAGAGGGAGGGTGCGGGTAGGCTTCGGGCCTCAAGCACCCAGACCCCAATCCTCTAGAACCCAAGGGGGCGGAGCCTGAGCGCCCCAAGCCTGCGGGTGGCGTCTCCCCGGGGGCCCTGAGAAGTGTGTCCGCCCACGCCTCGTGGACAGGGGGAGTGAGAACCGGCCCTGCAGGTGGGCCCAGCTTGGGCACCGTGGGGACCCGGGGATCCCCGCGGCCGGGGCGGCGCGGGCCTGGGTGCTTTGCGCCTCGGGGTGCGGTTCGGCCGCCTTCCATCCTGTGGGTTTCCCGGAGCTCAGACCCGCGCCACACCCCGACCTGGGCCCGCCGCGCCCATCCCACCCGGCCGCCGCCCGCCCCCGAGTGGACAGTCGCGGGTGGGCAGACGCAGGCCCTGCGGGCGGGGCGGGGCGGGGCGGCGCTGTCCGCGGTGCTGGCCGGGCCGGCGGGCGCCATGGGGAACCGCAGCGCCGCGGGGGCCGCGGGGGCCGCGCTGCCGGGGCTGCGGGGCGGCGGCGCGGGGGCGGCGGCGCTGGCGGGCGGCGTGCTGCTCATCGGCGCGGTGCTCGCGGGGAACTCGCTCGTGTGCGTGAGCGTGGCCGCCGAGCGCGCCCTGCGGACGCCCGCCAACTACTTCGTGCTGAGCCTGGCGGCCGCCGACCTGCTGCTGGCGCTGCTGGTGCTGCCGCTGTTCGTGTACTCGGAGGTGGGTGCCCCCCCGCCTGCCCGGCCCGCCGCCCCCCGCGCCTCCGAGCCCGGCCCGCTGCCGGGACCCCGCCCCGTGCCTCCTGGGAACCTCGTTACTGCCCGGCAGGCCTCTGTCCTTCCAGCCGGGCCCCAGCAGCAGAACTGGGGAGTCCAGAGGCCCCCGCCCTCAGCGGGGCCCACCGCCCGGGGAGCCAGCTCCCCGGAGCACAGACATCACCGCACGGGCCCAGCCGCGGGACCGGGAGCCACACACTGCAGCCCTGGAAGGCGCCCCTCCCTGCACGGAGCAGCCCCAGGGGGAGGGCAGGGAGGGCAGGAGGAGGTGGGGGACAGCAGGACTGAGGGGGGCTGTGGGGTCCAGAGGGCCGTGCGGGGCACCTGACCTGGCGCGGGCGGGGAGGCGGGTTCCTAAGGGAGACGGAGAGGGGGCAGCGCTGGGTCGAGGCCGCAGGACGCGGTGCCCTGAGAGCCCCGAGCAGATGTCACCGCGAAGGTCTTAGGCTCCTAATCGTCCCGAGTCGGCAGGACGGGATTTAGGGGGAGCTGTCTGCTCCGCTGCCCTTGGGGGGCGCTGGGCAGTGAGGAGGCTTCATATTTTTAATTCGTTTGCTCTCCGACCTTTCACTGGTGAGGGCAGAGTGAGCCGTTTGTCCAAACCCCGGGGCAGGGACAGCTTAGCCTGACAGACGGCCTGCCAGCCGTGGTCTGGGGAGAGCATGAGCGGCGGGCGGGTGGGGACCCCCGAGCCCCGGTCATCAGAGACCGGGGTCCGCTTCCCCTGTCCCCCGCCCCGACCCCCCGGGCCTGCCCAGTTCTAACAGAGGAGGCGCGGTGGGGGGACCGGCGAGGGCTGGGCCTGGGTCCCTGGTTGCCGCCACGCCCCCTCCTCTCGCCCAGGCCCAGGGCGGCGTGTGGCTGCTGGGCCCCCGCCTCTGCGACGCGCTCATGGCCATGGACGTCATGCTGTGCACCGCTTCCATCTTCAACCTGTGCGCCATCAGCGTGGACAGGTGGGCGGCCCGCCCCGGCCCGCCGCCCCCGCTGCACCACTCGCCGCGACCCCAGACCCCCTGGCCCGCCCCATCTCCCCTGGCCCCGCCCCGCGGCCTCTCTGGCCACGCCCACTCCGCAACCCCTCCTAGATGGCCCCGCCCCTCGCCAGCCCTCTCCTCTGGCCCTGCCCCCAGCTCCCGTCCCCTCCGAGATGGCCCGGCCCCGCCCTCCAACGCCCCGCCCTCGTCCCCTCTGAGATGGCCCTGCCCACTCCCTCTCCTGCTTCTGACCCCGCCCAGCCTCTCTGGCCCCGCCTCCAAACCCCCAGCCCCACACTCAGGCCCCGCCCCTCTAAGATAGCCCCGCCCCCGCCCCTGTTCCGCTCCCCCGGCCCGTCCCGCCTCCCAACGCCCCGCCCCCGCCCCATCCCCTCTGAGATGGCCCCGCCCACTCCTGTCCCGCTTCTCTGACCCCGCCCAGCCTCCCTGGCCCCGCCTCCAAATTCCCCACCCACCAGACCCCGCCCCTCTGAGATAACCCCGCCCCGTCCCCTCTGAGATGGCCCCGCCCACTCCCTGTCCCGCTTCTCTGACCCCGCCCCGCCTCCCTGGCCCCGCCTCCAAATTCCCCACCCACCAGGCCCCGCCCCTCTGATGGCCCCGCCCCAGCTCCCCCAAGTCCCGCCGCCCCTCCGGTCGGTGCTCCCGCAGGTTCGTGGCCGTGGCCCTGCCGCTGCGCTACAACCGCCCGGGCCGCGGCGGCCGGCAGCTGCTGCTCATCGGAGCCACGTGGCTGCTGGCGGCGGCGGTGGCGGCGCCCGTGCTGTGCGGCCTCAACGACACGCGCGGCCGCGACCCCACGGCGTGCCGCCTGGAGGATCGCGACTACGTGGTCTACTCGTCCGTGTGCTCCTTCCTGCTGCCCTGCCCGCTGCTGCTGCTGCTGTCCGCCGCCACCTTCCGGGGCCTGCGGCGCTGGGGGGCCGCGCGCCGCGCCAAGCTGCTCGCCCGCGCGCCCCGCCGGCCCAGCGGCCCCGGCCCGCCGCCCCCCGCCGCCGCCGCGCCCCCCGCGGCCGGCCCGCCCCCGCCGCCCCCGGCCCCGCCGCCAGCCCGCCGCCGACGCGCCCAGATCGCCGGCCGGGAGCGCAAGGCCATGAGGGTCCTGCCCGTGGTGGTCGGTGGGTGCCGGAGGGCGCGGCGCGGGGTGGCGGCCCGGGCCCCGGGCTCTGCAGGGCCCGGCTCACCCCCGCCCGCACCCCTCGCCAGGGGCCTTCCTGGTTTGCTGGACGCCCTTCTTCGTGGTGCACGTCACGCGCGCGCTGTGCGCCGCCTGCGCGGTGCCCCCGCGGCTGGTGAGCGCCGTCACCTGGCTGGGCTACCTCAACAGCGCCCTCAACCCGCTGCTCTACTCGCTCTTCCACGCCGGGTTCCGCTCTGCCTTCCGCAAGGCCCTGCGCCCCTGCTGCTGAGCCGCCCCTCTTCTCCCCCCGCCAGCTGTCCAGGAGTGCCCGCCCTGCCTCAGGGACCAGCACCGTGGGGCTCAGTGGTCAGTGCTGGGAGGGGCAGGCATGGGCAGTCTCCGTGTGGCTGAGCTGAAGGGATGAGGCTGCACGCAGGCTGTGACTTCCAAACTGGATAGGCAGCTCCGGCCGCTGCCCCAGTCCCTGGGTGACGGGCGGGCAGATGGCTGCAGGGCCTGCTGTCCTGAGGCTGGTGCACTTCCGTCAAGGCTTTCTCACCACAAGATCAGGAGAAACTGAGGCAGGCCGACCCGCCTCCCAGCGTCTGGAAGGTGAGAGCTGGGATTGCGTTAGGGATCGACTTTAATGAGACACATATATATACACGCGTGTTACACACACAACACACCCGTGGGTAAGACCGGACCCTCGTGATCCAAGAATAAAAGCACCGTGAGCCGCCGCGGCCTGGCCTTCCGGGGCGGTGGGGGCTCACGTCCCAGGGGCACCCCGCTCTGTCCGTAACTTGTCCAGCAAGTTTTTTTCCTTCTCCACACCCCGCCCCCCGGCGGAGTCCTGGAGGGGGCCCGGCCCCGGCAGCCGGTTCACGGGGGACGCGGGTCACCCTCACACGGCGACCTTCTCCATCACGCCCTCGGCGACCTGCACGTCGTCCCCCTGCACGGTGACTGACGCCGCCTGCCCGCACATGTGCTGGTGGTCCTTCCAGTCCTGCGGGGAGAGGCACCGTGACAGAGCGGCCCCAGAGCCGCTGGGAGCCCCCGCCGAGGCCCAGCCTGGCCCACGGCGTCTGAGGGGCTGGCAACCGGGAGGAGCCTCAAACCCGAGGCCCTGAAGGCGTCCAGGGACCTGCACACGGCGAGTCTGTGCCGCTGGCGATTCTCGGCCGGGCACATGCTGGGATGCGGGCTGGATCCCCCGCGGGGGGGCGTGCAGGAGGCAGCCGATGGATGATTCTCTCACCACTGATGTTTCTCTCTCTCCCTCCCCCTTCCTCTCTGAAAGCAATAGAAAGACATTTAAAAAATAAAATAACGTCCTTGGAAGAACACTGTATCTGCGCTGCTGCCACACGCGGTTTCCCGGGAGGACGGGGCGGGCGCTGACCGAGGTGGGCATGGAGCCTGGACCAGGGCTTGCAGGAGGCTGGACACAGGGAAGGGTGTGTGCCCGTGGCGTGACGGGAAGGCGGGTGGACACGCACCTCGGAGGAACAGGGCCAGTGCCTGCCGCCGTACGGGCCGCCGGTGGAGGTGGACAGCTCTCCGCTGTCCTGCCCGCTCTTCCTAGAGTGCAGTGAGCAGGTCCCGGCCTCCCCGCCCCAACGACCCCTCCCTGTGTCTGGGAAGCCCTTGCCACGCCCGTGCCACACCCCACACCCCACGGCTCACGGCCCTGCTTGGTCATCCTCTCGGGGACCTCGCGGAGAAGGGCCGGTGCTCAGGGCCCTGCCCGGGGACAGGCGTCCTCCCCACCGCCATCCTCCCTCACGCAGGAATCCCCTGCAGGCTGAGGGGTAAGCAGGCGGGGCCCAGCGAGGCGGCCTCGAGGCCCTGGCAAACACCGTTTAACCTCCTCCGGGGAAGGCCGAACGGTGGCAACAGACACAGGGGTTCCGCTGGGCGCGGACCGCAGACCACAGGCCAAGGCCAAGGCCACGGTGAGCAGCTTCGCCGGACAGGCAGCCTACCTTGCGCTGGCAGAAGGTGGAGCAGTAGTTGACCTTGTGGCAGCCGGTGCACTCGCTCAGGGCCTCCCGGCCGCAGTTGACACAGGACTGCTGCAGGGACAGAGCCGGTCAGAGCGGCACCGGGGAGGGCTGGGCCACCCCGCGCCCTCGCCCGCCCGCTCCGGGGCAGAGGACCCAGGGCCCAGGCTGGGGCAGAATTCCCCGCGGGCGGTGATAGGCCTCGGCTCCGGCCAGCGGGTACCGAGCGCCCACCCCGTCCGGCGCTGTGCCGGCCCTCCAGCCACGAGGCTCCTGGGTCATTGTGTGCATCGTGTGTAAACTGCGGGCTGGGAGCTTCCTCTCTGACCAGCTGAGGGCCACACACAGGGATGCCAGCCTGGCCCCGGCGGACCGCAATGGCACGGTGGGTGACACGGCAGACACGCCCTGAGGTCAGCTCCAAGCACGGAGCACAGCAACAGGCAGCAGACGGTGCACGCCAGCACACGCGTGTCAAACGTGCCGGCCGCATGTGGCCCATAATAAATATTTTTGCGACCCAGCCAACGTGACAGTATGTAAGAAACATGTTAACCTCTGGCCGGTGTGCTCAGTGGATAGAGCATCAGCCTGCGGACCGAAGGGTCCTGGGTTCGATTCAGGTCAAGGGCATGCACCTCAGTTGCAGGCTCCTCCCTGGCCTGGGCCCTGCTGGGGCGCGTGCGGGAGGCAACCCATGGATGTGCTTCTCTCACATCGGTGTTTCTGTCTTTTCCTCTTCCTCTCTCTCTAAAGATCAATGGGAAAATACCCTCGGGTGAGGATTAAAGAAAGCACGTTTTAATAAAAATGTTGTAACTTAATGCTGACAATATCCTGTCCTACGTAGTGAATAACGAACTACAACGTTGGCTAACGACTGATGACTACAGTTGTGTTGCATTCATTTCCCGCGCGCCTCACGCACAGGCGACTCTCTCTCCCCACCGATGGGGGCGAAGAATATCTAGCAGCCGGTGGCCCCGCATTAGCCTTGGACCGGCGTGTTCGGTGTGTGCAGCAGCAGGACGAGGAAAACAGGTTTACTGCGCCACTTATCCATGTGTGTGGCTCTTCGGTGTCTGTGCTCTGTGCTAACAGTGGCTGTTAGTTCCAGTCTCTGTGTCCCCCCGTCTGTCGGACGAACCGTTTCTGTGAAAAGGGAGCTTTGGTTTCTGCGGCCACACGAGCAAGCACCTGCTTGTGGCCCGTGTGGCCTGAGGGTGTGACGTGCTCAGGACCTGCCGGTGCCCACCAGCCCCAGCCAGCCCGGTTTCTGTTCTGAACTCCAGTTCCGTCTTCGCAGAAGGCTATATTTAACACGCACTGCCACTCAGCAGCCACCGTGTGGGCACTTGCGTCACCCGGGTCCCGTGTCCCCGGCTGGACTGCTCGTGACGAAACCGAGAGGGGGGCGGGGGGGGGGGGGTGAAGGCGCCTGCAGGAGGGAGGGCTCCCCAGGGAGATCAGTCTGCTGAGGGGAGCAGGGTGGAGGCACCGGCCCAGGAGGCTGCGCCCGCATCAGGACGGGACAACCCTGAGGGTCCGGCAGCGCTAAGCTCGGCCTTTTATTTATTTATTCTTTTAAAAAATGTATTTTATTGATTTTTTAGAGAGGAAGAGAGACAAAGAGCCAGATGAGAAACATCGACCAGCTGCCTCCGGCACACCCCCTACTGGGGATGTGCCCGCAACCAAGGTACATGCCCTTGACCAGAATCGAACTCGGGACCTTTCAGTCCGCAGGCCGACGCTCTATCCACTGAGCAACACCGGCCTTTTAAATCCCAGTCCGCGGGGAGTGGGCCGCCACGCCCCTGTGTGCGCTCTCGGTCACGGGGCTGGGGGCAGGTCTCGCCCTCTGACCCTGCGGCCTCTGTCTTCCGGAGGCAGCGTGGCAGGTCCTCACAAGCTTCCCTCCCGTTACCAGGGCTTGCCAGTCCAATGTCCGACAACCACAGGTTCCCGGACGACAGCTCGAGGGCCCTGAGCGGCTGGGGGAGCCTCGGAGGGTGGTCTCCCTGAGCCTTCATTCCACAGGGCTGCTTGCTGAGGGTGGCCGTGCTCACCAATGGGCATTGACTGGCGGGGCCCCAGGCGGGCAGGGGTGGCCCAGCCTGGCAGGGTGAGGACCTCCCATCTCGGGCCTCTGTGCTCAGTTTTCAACAAAAAACTGTTCTTTTTTATTGAATTTCCTGGGGTGACTTTGGGCTCAAGGGTACCATCTACACTCTGTCACCTGTCACTGTGCTGTGTTCACCACCCAGGTCACAGCTCCTTCCCTCACCATTTACCGTGGCCCCTTTACCCGAGTCTACCCGCCCCCTCCATCCCGGCACCCCCAGTACCCCCTCAGCCTCTCAGCCCCGTCACCATGTTGTCTGTGCCCGGGAGGCCACACATTGTCCAAGAATGACACGTCTCACCTCGGCCAGTGTGGCTCAGGGGTTGACCCTCGACCTAAGACCCAGGAGGTCATAGTTTGATTCCCAGTCAGGGCATGCAGGAGGCAGCCGACCCATGATTCTCTCTCCTCGCTGATGTTTCTCTCTCCCCCTTCCTCCCCCTCCCTCTATGAAATCAATAAGAATATAGATATGTAGATAAAGAAGATGACACATTGTATCTACAGCCCAAGAGAAAGGTCCGGTGTGTCTGACAGCCCAGCCCCCTCACAGCCCAGCCCCCTCACAGGTCGAGCCCCCCTCCCCCCTCACAGGCCGAGCCCCCTCAGGAGAGGGCCTCGGAGAAACATGGCGGCCGCGCCGGGCTGCTCCCTTGTGGGAACGGCACCTGACAGCGGCTCCCACCCACCCCGGACACACACACACGCACACACACACACACACACACACACACACACACACACACACACACGGCTGCAGCCTGTCCGCTCAGGGAGCGAGCTCAGGGCGGGGTGGGGGGGTGACGCAGGAAGGAAGATGTGGAACCAAGTGGAGAGCGTTCCCCTTTCGCTTCCTCGCTGGCCCCCCGTCTGATCCCTGAGCAGCGGGCGGCCCCAACCCAAGCTCCACCTGCCCGTCTGTCCGTCCGTCCGTCCGTCCTGCGTCCCGGCGGAACGGGTCCCCTCACTCCCGTCCCAGCTGCCTGGCGAGGGGGCTGGGGAGGATTCGGGTCATTCTAAGTAATAACCCGTGTCTGTTCCCACCCCGTGCTCCCCCGCACCCAGGGCCAGAGACAGGCTGGGCCTCCTGCCTCTGGCGCCCGGGCCGGGGAACCCCGCGGGCGGGCGGGCAGCCCGATGCAGGCAGAGGGGGCGCTGCCCAGGGCCCCTCGTGGCCGCCTTTTAAGACACCGACACACACACACACACACACACACACACCGCGCTCACCTCGGCAACTCGTGTACTAAACTGACCGACCCAGCACGGCCCTGCGCCAGGACGACACGCAGATTCGAAAAGCGTTCCACCTTAAAGCGAATCACAACCCCCAAGCCCTGGCCCACGTCTCAGGGGCTAGAGCGTGGGTCCACGAACCAGGAGTCACAGTGCAATTCCCAGTCAGGGCGTGTGCCCGGGCGTGTGCCCGGGCCCCAGTGCGGGGTGTGCAGGAGGCAGCTGATGGACATTCCTCTCTCTCTCTCCCTTCCCCTCTCTCTAAACATCAATAAGGGCACATTTTAAAAATTAGGGCTAGGACAGACCTTAGGAGCCCCTAACGTGTATGAGTCAAGGGGCACACGATTGGTTACCCCCCTCACCCCTGTCTCAGCCCGGACACAGGCGCGAAGGGCCACGCACAGGCGCGAAGGGCCACGCCCGGCAGCAGGTGGGGGTGCAGGGCGCGGCCAGAGGGGTTCCCCTCACACAGGGAGGCCGGCGGAGGGCCGGCACAGCCCCGCAGGAAGGGGAGAGGCCCGGCCGCCGGTGCTGGGGGAGGAAAGGCCGCCGCCTCCACCGTGAACGTGCCACGGCGCCGGAGCCGCCGGCGGGCCGGGCAGGAAGACCACCCGCAGCGGAGGCACCGGCAGACCCAGCCCGCGGCGGGCGGGCAGCCAGGAGGGCGGAATGTGCTCAGGCACGGAGGCCCAGGGGCCGCGGTGGCAGCTGGGACACGGGCAGCGACCGGACCACGCGGGACAGCCTGCAGGGGGCACTGCTGCCTCCGCCAGGCAGACCCCCGCGTCCGCCCTGGAGACAAGCCGGGCCGGCAAGCCCTCCCAGAGGGCGACTAGGGGGCGACACAGAGGAGGGGGCGACGGGGGAGGGGGCAACGGGGGAGGGGGCCGGAGGAGGGCGACGCAGCCCCCGGTACAGGCCGGGTCACACGGCCGAGTCTGGCGCGTCCTCCACCAGCACCTCGGCTGCCAGGCGGCGGCAGTGGGAGAACCAGCTGGTTCCGGGGCACGGCTTTCACTTCTCCAGAGGAGCAGGTGCTGCTGCTCCCCCAGCCGCGGGCACTGGGTTTCATTTCTCCGCCGGGAGCTCGGTGGCTCCCGGTTTCCCCACGGGGCCCACGCTGCGGGGAGGTGGAGGGCGAGCGCTCACTGCAGGCGGCCACGACGGGGCTTCGCCTTTAAAACCCACCGCCCGGGGCCCCGGGCACTGGGCAGGCGTGGGCTGGCAGTACTGCTGTCCGCACCGGCGCTTCCCTTGCTGTGCAGCCGGAGCGGGAGAGAACCGTGCCGCCACGCACAGGCCGACGCCTGGCCCCTGCCCGCCAGGGCTGGAATTGCACTGTTTAAATTATCTCCCTCTTCGCGGTAGAAGCAACATCTTTCTTCCCTGAAAACAAATCCATCACCATGGCGTCTGGCGGGCACTGATGAGGTACAGAATCGTCTGACCACTGAGCTACCCCTGGAACCAGCGGAAGGTCACCTGTCAACTGCCATCGAGAGTAAAACACTTCTAAAGGAAATCAGCTAACCACACGTTGGGAACTCATTTAGGGAATTAACCGTGAAAGCTCGTCTATCCTTTGACCCGAGAGGCAGACGTAAGTGGAAGCGTTTTCTAGCACAGGCTTTCTTTCTTGGGCAGACGTGGTGAGGCAAGTCAATCTGAATTTGCTTGCGCACCCCACGCACACTTGCTGAGTTCGGAAGCTCAGCTAACATCACGCCAGTCCCCCCAGCACGCATGGCACCCAGCAAGTACTCCCCCTCCCCCCACGCACTCCCAGCCTCCCCCACCTCCCCCAGCTGGGCGTGAGGAGGGCGGGACCACGTGCCCGATCCCTTGTCCATCCACACCTGTGCCCCCAGGCGGCCCGCTCCGCACTCACGCTACCTCCTTGCGCTCGGCGTCCTGCGCCCGGGCCTGGGCGGCCGCGGCCTCGCGGTAGGAGCTGGCCTGCTTGGCTTGCTCAAACAGCGCCTTCAGCTGCTGGGCCGTGCTGAGCAGGGAGTTGACCATCTCCTCCAGGTACAGCCAGCTCCGCGGCTCCGACAGCTCCAGCCCGTTGACCATGGCGGGCGAGACGGCCTTGGCGGGGTGGGAGGGCGGCACGGCCAGGGCCGGCAGGGAGGTCAGCACTGGGCGTTAGGAAAACAGGACAAAACCAGCGTCAGGGCAGCTCCCCGCTCCCGGCCTGCGCCTACACGCTCGGCCTGAGGCCGCTCGGTCTCCTCGCTCCACGGCCCGGACGGGGGGCGGGAGGCAGTCCGGGGACACAGGCCACGAGCTTCCCGGCCGGGCGGGAGGGGCTCAGGGTGGCCTCCCAACAGGAACCTCAGGACCGAGGGCGGGGCCGGGCCGGGAAGGGCAGGTGACGGAGGCGGGGCCTCTGCTGGGAGCGGTGACGGAAACGCACGTCACTGGGGGGGGGGGGCAGCTGGGACTCCGTGAGCTCAGCCCCTCGGCTCAGAGGCGAGGGCAGCCCTGGCCGGTGTGGCTCCGCTGGAGGGGGCGGCACCCGCACCGGTCATGGCTCGTTCCGAGGCTGTGGGTTCGACACCCGGAGAGAGAACTACTGGATGTTCCTCGCTCTCCCTTCCTCTCTCTCTGAAAACCAATGAACATGCCCCTGGTAAGGATAAAAACAAAAATACAAGCCCTCACTTTTACTTTGTTTTTGTTATTATTGTATAACCCTCACCGAGGGCATTTTTCCATTGGCTTTTAGAGAGAGTGGAAGGGAGGCCGAGACAGAGAAAGAAACATGGATGTGAGATGCATGGACAGGTTGCCTCCTGCACCCGCCCCGACCGGGCTGGGGAACCTGCCCTGGACCAGAAATCAAACCCTCGCCCGGCGGCTGACGGTCCAACCACGGCGCCACAGCAGCCAGGCAGAGCCCCTGTGTCCGGGAGGAGCCCGTGGCGGCGGCCCTGGCTGCGGGAGCCGGGCGGCTGCGGTCGCGCCCATCGATGGAGGACGAGAGAACTGAGCCTCTCGGTCCCGAGGAGACAGTTATGGAGACGGAAGAAGGGAACCGGGACCCTGTGGCCTCTGTGCTTTGGGCGAAGGGGAGACTCAGCCACAGCGGGGGAGGGGGGCAGCGCACAGAGACCCACACCCAGCACAGGGCCCAGGGGCTGCTGGAGGCCACACCCAGCTCTCAGGAGCACAGCCCCTCTCCTGGGTCACTGGGCGAGGGTGCCGGACCGACCAGCAGCTCCAGCCCACGGACCGGGCCGGCCCTCCCCGGGCGAGGGCCAGGACCAGCCCCGATCCGAGCCCCGGTGCCTGCGGTGCCAGAGGCAGGGTGCTCGGCCAGCAGGCAGACTGGGGCAGCGCGGGAGCAGCCACGGCACAGGTCCCGGTCTCCTGCCGAGGGCGCCCACCGAGGGCACACGCTGACCCGGGGAAGGTGCAGCTCGCCACCTAGGCCCAGCCCAGGCGCGCCCCGGCCCGGGGGCTAGAGGTGACGGCAGGGAGGGCAGAGGCAGCGTGATGTGGGGGTGCTTACACGGGAAAAGGGGATGGAACACGCACGGGAGACTGCGCCGCGGCTCACAGAACTGCGGCCTCTCTGGGCGAGCCCCTTCCCGGTACAGAGCGAGCCGGTCCTCGAGGGGAAGGTGACCGGCTTCTCCGGTCACACGGTCTCTGTACACACGCGTGCCCGGGTCCTCATAAACCCATGACAAACCCATGACAAACCCCCGACCCGGGGCCCCAGCAGACAAAGCCAAGCACACGCTCCTCACGCAGGGTCCCTGCCAGCCCCCGGACTGACCTATTTTGGGGTGCGCGGTCGGCAACGCGGCTTCCGGGAAGGGTGCCACCTGGCAGCTGTCCTGGTAGCCGGGGTAGTGGGGCTCCGCATGGCCCACCCGGCACGGGGGCTGCACGCTGGCCTCTTGCACTGCAGCGAGAAAGGGGTGCTGGTGCCAGGCCGCGCAGACACGGCCCCGTGGCGCCACCCCCCGCAGTTCCCGCCACGCGTGGCAGTGGCCGAGACGGGGGTCTGAGCTGAGCCAGCAACAGAACCGGGTGAAGCAAAACACAGGAAACATCGGTCCCCACGGCCCTCCCCAGCACGGCTGCGAGCACACACACTGCACACGTGCTCACGCGTGTCCCCACGGGCCACGCTGGCCTAGAGTGGGCTGGGCAGCTGGGCTTTTCAGGTGGCCTGGTCCTGCCCTGCTCCCCACCCCCCTCCTCACCCCCCGCACCACCCCCCTCGCTGCCCCGAGCTCCCCACGCCCCAGCTCACGCCTCCCGGTGCCACGGGGCTGCCGGCCAGCGGAACTGCCCCCGAGGCGCCCTCGCTGCGCCCGATGAGGCGGGCGAGGTGGGTGCGGGGTGCGGGTCAGCGGCGCTGAGGCCACTTGCCTGTGGCTCCCGCGAACACGTCCCCCTGGGCCGGGCTCTCGGAGATGACGGCCGTGGCCTCCACAGTGGACGCCCGGTCGAAGGTCAGCGCGCCAGAGGTAGTGATCTGTCCTGAGGGGGTCACAGTGACTGCGGGGGCAGAGGCGGCTCTTACTGCGGGCGGGGCCGCGGGGACCCTCGCAGCTGCAGACTCCTCTGCGGCCGGCCCGGGAGGAACGGGGGCTGGGAGGGGGGACTCACAGGCGGTGGCGGCCGTGGCGGGGAGCAGCGTGATGTTCTTGGGGGCCTCCTTCTTGCCCGGGGCGGCGGGCAGCTCGTTCTCCTTCTTGCGCCGCTTGTAGGGGACGAAGAGCCGGACGGGGCCGCTCTGCGGGGAGCACGGCGAGGGCGCTGGTGGGCGCGGCTCCCACCCACGGACTAAGCGGGGCCCAGGGCCCCGTCCATAGGGAGAACCCCTCTGAGGCCCCCTGTCCTTCAGGACAGGGCAGGTGCTTCCGGAAGGGGCACAGGAACGACAGGGGTGACCAGGGGAGTGTGGGCAACGCACCGGACACCCAGGAGCCCGAGGAGACGAGGGGCCACGCGAAGGAGAGACCGCAGGCGCTGGCCCCACCGGGAAGAGGCGCTGCGGTGACCGCTAGGGACGGGACCAGGGACACAGGAGCGGGGAGGCCCCAGCCTCAGGGACGCTGTCTCGCGGCCCCGAGCTCCAGGAGGAACCCCGCCTGCCCGGCCCCCCGCTGGGGAGCCTGGCGTAGAGTCTGGAGCGTCTCTCTGGTCCCCTCGGCACTTTCCACCTCTTACTGCGCCCCCGGCCAGACACAGCCATTGCAGGGCGCCTGGCCCGTGCTCGGCTGGCTGAGCTTCCGTCATCCGTACATCACGGTTTCAGAGTGATTACCATGAGGGCACGTGAGAGACAACCGGTCTCTCTCTCCCTCTTTCTCTCTCTCTCCCTCCCCCCTTCTCCCTGGAAAGTAATAAAGTTTTTGTTTTTAAGTGTCTGGGCCTGGCCAGAATAGCTCAGTGGTTGAGCGTTGACCTATGAACCAGGAAGTTCCGGGTTAAGGGCATGTGCCCAGGTTGTGGGCTCCATCCCCAGTGGAGGGGCCGTGCCGGAGGCAGCCAGTCAGCGATTCTCTCTCGTCACGGATGCCGCGATCTCTCTCCCCCTCTCCCTCTGAAATCGATAAAAAAGAATCTAGTTAAAAGTGTCTGGTTTGGGGCTCAGCTCTCCACTATCTCAGGACGCTTCGCTGACGTTCCCCTAACAGCCGAGGCCTGGTCCCCAGAGGGAAGTGTGAAAACGGGGTTTGAGCGGAAACTGTCCGAAGGGGCACCGGGGACGCGGGGGGAGTAAGAGGAGGTGCAGGCGCCAGGGCTGCCGGCGGTGAGTCCACACTCACCAAGGTCATGTCGTCGCAGCAGGCGGCGCAGGTGCAGGAGGCCGCGTGGGGGTTCAGGATCCCGTCCTGGAACGAGAAGGTGCCGCCACCCGTCAGTCTGCCTGAACGTGAGCAGTCCCTAAAGAGAGATCCTGCACTTTCCAGAACCTTCCCTCCCTCCAGGATGTTGATCTCCCTCCCCCCCATATCTACTCCCAGGAAGCCCGGCTGGGACAGAACACACCAGCTGCGCCCAGGCCTCCCGCACTCCATGGGCAGGCGACGCCATCGGCCCATCGGAGCGTCGGGAGAGGAGACACAGGCGGCCACGTGGCGCCCAGGGCCCGGCTGCGGTGCAATCCAGCCGGGGCCGGGAGCCGCCCCGAGGCGGGCGGGCGGGCGGGCGGGGGCGCGGGGGCGCGGGCGCACCTGGATCAGGCACTGCAGCGGCCGGCCTGCGTAGCGGATGCTCCGCTTCCAGTCCTTGCTGCTGGCCCTCCCGGCCATGGCCTCGAACTCCGTGGGGCTGTACCAGTTCTCCCCCTGCTTGATGCACCGGCCCCGGCCGCCTGGAACACAGGACGGCCGGTTCCCGCCTCCTGCCCGGCTGGTCCGGGCCTGGACCTCACCCGCTCCTGCGTGGGCCCCGGCCGAGGGGCAGGGCTGCCCGCGTCCTGGATCTGCAGCCGCTGCCCACCCAGCCACGCCGAGCCCCAGGCAGCTGCCCAGCCGGAGCCCGCTGCCCCGGCCCCATCTGAGCCAGGAACAGACGCTCGGCCGCCTCTCCCGCGCTGGGTCACCGCGCTTCCTGGTTGACCAGGTCTCCTCCCCCCACCCACACCCCACCCCGCACCACCGGGACCTCCTGGGCGCCGCGGGCTGCCAGCCGGTCCGGCGGGCGGGCGCCCACCTGAGCCCAGCCGGTTCTTGTAGAGCGTGCCGCTGATGTTACGGCAGCGCACAGGCAGCTCGCTGTCGTACACCGACGGGTCCCAGTTGTACTTGCTGCCCCCCTTCTCCTGCCCGGGCGCCAGGGGCGTGGGAGGCGACTGCGGACCTGGGCACAGAGAGCGTCTGGCGGTGAGACCCGGACAAGCCGGGAGGAACGGGGCCGGTCAGTCCCCACGGCAGTCTCGGTGTCCCCCGGTGACCCCCCCAGCACCGCCCTCCACTCCAGATGGGGCCCCGCGGGCAAGCCTTCCTCAGCTGGAAAACCCCACTTAGTAATAGCTGCTATTCCAGCCCTGGCCGGTGTGGCTCAGTGGACAGAGTGTCGCCCTGCAGACAGAAAGGACCCGGATTTGGGTCCTGGGTTTGATTCTGGTCGGGGCACAGGCCTGGGTTGTGGGCTTGATCCCCAGTGTGGGGTGGGCATGCAGGAGGCAGCCAATCAGTGATTCTCTCATCACTGATGTTTCTCTCTCCCTCTCTCTCCCTCTCTGAAACCAATAAAAACATGTCTTAAAAAGTTAACAGCAGCCGAGACCGGTTTGGCTCAATGGATACAGCATCGGCTTGGGGACTGAGGGTTCTGGGTTCGATTCCGGTCAGGGGCATGTACCTTGGTTTCGGGCATATCCCCAGTAGGGGGTGTGCAAGAGGCAGCTGATCGATGACTCTCAATGATGTTTCTAACTCTATCTCTCTCCCTTCCTCTCTGTACAAAATCAATAAAAATATATTTAAAAAAAAAAGTTAACAGTAATTGCTATTCCAAACTGACCGCAGAAATAAGCAAGGGCCCCCAGAACCCCCCGGCTGTGGGGGGCAGCCCGTACCTGGGGTGAGCGGGGCGGCCGGCCCCTTCAGCCCCGCAGTCTCCACGATGCTCCCGTCCGTGTGCACCACGATCAGCGTGGCCTTTTCGGGGTTCAGGCTGTCACCGATCTGCAGGGCGGTCCTGCCGGACTAGAGGGGAGGGCACCCGATCGTCTGGGGACGACTGCCCCTGCCGCGAGGCTCTCCCAACCGTCACCGCGGGGACGGTGTCACCCCGGCAGCTGTGTGGCCCCGACCGAGCTCACCGGAGACCCCTGCCGGAGCGCAGCACCGGCTGCTCCAGAGAAGCCTGAAACAGGCCCGGCCGCAGGGCCGCCGGGAGGGAGGCTGGGCCGGGGAAGCCGGGCACTTCCCCTCAGACCGGCCCGGGGAAGCCGGCCGGTGGCCGGTGGGCACTCCCATCCTAGGGCCCTGCTCGGCCACCCGCGAGGGGGCGGGAGCGCTGTGCCCTGACCCCGGGGCTGGGCCCACATTTCACGACTGGTCCCCCTTCAGCTCTACCCCAAAGCCCCCGAACCCCCCTCCCCGGCAATGGCCCTCCCCAACCCCCCTTCCCCGGCAGCAGCCCCCCCCAAACCCCTTTCCCAACAGCAGCCCCCCCGAACCCCCTCCCCGGCAGTGGCCCTCCCCAAACCCCTTCCCCAACAGCAGCCCCCCCGAACCCCCTCCTCGGCAGCAGCCCCCCCGAACCCCCTCCCCGGCAGTGGCCCTCCCCAAACCCGTTCCCCAACAGCAGCCCCCCCCGAACCCCCTCCTCGGCAGTGGCCCTCCCCAAACCCCTTCCCCAACAGCAGCCCCCCCCGAACCCCCTCCTCAGCAGCAGCCCCCCCGAACCCCCTCCCCGGCAGTGGCCCTCCCCAAACCCCTTCCCCAACAGCAGCCCCCCCGAACCCCCTCCCCGGCAGCAGCCCCCCCTCAAACCCCCTCCCCGGCAGCGGCCCCCCAGAACCCCCTCCCCGGCAGCGGCCCCCCCGAACCCCCTCCTCGGCAGCGGCTCCCCCGAACCCCCTCCTCGGTAGCGGCCCCCCCGATCCCCCTCCTCGGCAGCGGCCCCCCCGAACCCCCTCCCCGGCAGCGGCCCCCCCGAACCCCCTCCCCGGCAGCGGCCCCCCCAGAGCAGGAGCCGGGCCGGGGAAGCCCCGGACGACTCAGGGCAGCTTACCAGCACGTGGCCGGAGAGCGAGGCGGCGTTGGCCACTGAGGTGGTGAAGACGTTGTCCGCCGAGGCGCCCACATTGGCCACCGTCACGGTGGTCACCTCTGCAACACAGGAGCCGGCTCAGCGCCACCGGAGCCCGGCCTCGCAGCGCCCGACGCCGGGCTGCTCCCCAACGCCGGCCGCACGGAGGCCCTGGCTATGGGGGCGCCTGCGGCTGCCGGGAGAAGCCACCGGGAGAGCCTTCCCGCCGCGATGGGCCCCCGGCGCCCCGGCGCCCCCAGACGCCCTGGCTCCCGTCCCCTTCGAGGAGAAACACGCCTGCCCCGGAGGGACCCCCAGACGGCGGCCGCCTGCAGCAGCTCCTGCTGGCTCTGCCCTCCCGGGGCTCCTGCCCCGCCTCCCCCTTTCCTTCCACGGAGCCCGCCCTGCGTGGGGAGGGAACCCTGTCTGAACGCACACAGCAGGCCTCTGCCCAACAGGGAGCCTCCGAGGGCCCCTAGAACCCCCTAACCTATGTCAGTGTTACCGCTTCAACCCGCAAAACACAACCACAGCCCGGCCGGCCGGCGCGGCTCAGGGCTGAGCATCAACCTAGGAAGCAGGAGGCCACGGTTCCGTTCCCGGGCAGGGCACAGGCTGGGTTGTGGGCTCCATCCCCAGTGGGAGGCGTGCAGGAGACAGCGGGTCCGTGATTCTCATCATTGATGTTTCTCTCTCTCTCTCCCTCTCCCTTCTTTGTGATCAACAAAAATACATTTAAAACAAACAAAAAACACAACCCTAAAAATTTGCAGGGAAAAAAATCACGCTTCTGCACTGTGAAATCTATGCGCAAAAGGGACAAAAACCCGAAGGAAACCTCACGGTGCAAAGTCCCAACGTTAATCCAAAGTTTAGCAACAAAAACAAAACTAAGAGCCACAATGCCTCCGAGGACCCGGCACAGACCACACAGGCACCAGCGCTGGGGCACCCCACACACAGCTGGTTCACCCGCACGCACACACCAGGAACAGACAGACAGACAAGGCTGGCTGGGCAAGGGGAAAGAGCACGGAGTGCTGAACAGGAGGGGGTGGGCTGGACAAGGAAAGGGGGTTCAGGGAGCAGATGTGCCTGCAGGGCCAGGTGTGCAGGAACCACCGGGCACAGGACAGGTGTGAGGCAGGTGCCGGGGAGGTGGGCCGGCTATGGGGCTTTGCAGGGGGTGTATGTGGGGGGGCTTTGCAGGGGGTGTATGTGGGGGGGGCTTTGCAGGGGGTGTATGTGGGGGGGCTTTGCAGGGGGTGTATGTGGGGGGGTCTTTGCAGGGGAAGTGATGTGTGTGGGGGGACTTTGCAGGGGAGGTGCATGTGGGGGGGCTTTGCAGGGGAGGTGATGGGGGGCTTTGCAGGGGAGGTGATTGGGGGGGTTTTGCAGGGGAGGTGATTGGGGGGCTTTGCAGGGGGTGTATGTGGGGGGCTTTGCAGGGGAGGTGCATGTGGGGGCAGGTGCTTCGGGCAGGCCTGTGGTCCAGGTGTGCGCGGGCAGGTGCGGGTGTGTGTGTGCGGGCGGTGCGCGGGGCAGACAGGGCCTGGTCCGGAGGGGCAGGTGCAGGGCGGACGGGTGGGCCGGTGGGAGCTGGAGTGCAGGCTCTGCGGGGTGAGAGTGCGGGCCAGCAGGTGAGGGTGCATGCGGTCAGGTTACGTGCGGAGCAGGTGCACGCCGTGCAGGCGTGGGCTGGGGCGGGGCGTGCAGGGGCGCGCGCGGGCGGGCGGCGCGGGCCGGCAGCACTTGCCTGCGAAGGCGGCGGCCGCAGCAGCCTCGTCGGGGCCGGGCAGGGCCTCGGCGCCCATGTCCATGTGCCGGGGCTCGGCGGCCATCACCGCCACGGCCGTCACCCGCCGCGTCTCGCGCTCCGCCTGCGCGTCCCCGTCCTCCTCCGAGTCCTCGTCCCTGCGGAGCACCGGCTCGTCCGCCTCGCTCCCCGCCGCGGCCGCGGCCGCCGCCGCCACAGCGGCCGCGGCCGCCACCGCCGCCGCCTCGGCCAGGCCCAGCTGCTTGGCGGCCGCGTCCGAGTCCTCCATCCGGACTCCGCCGAGCCCGCCCGGCCGCGCGGCGAGCCGAGCCGAGGACGCCCGAGGGCGGCCGAACCGGCACGAAGGGGCCCGGCGAGCCGAGCCGACGCCGGGAGTCCGGAACCGAGCGCCGCCGAAGGCGCGCGAGCGCGCGGCGCGGGGGACGCCGGGATCGCGGCGGACCGGGGGCGGGGCCGCGCGGCAAGATGGCGGCCGCGCGGCGCGGTGAGGGCGCTGGGCCCGGGGCCGGGCGGGGCCGGGGGCGGGGGCCGGTGCTCCGCGGGGCTGGACGGGCGCCCACCCCGGGGCGGGCCTCCTGGGCGGCTCCGCGGGGCCCTGTCCGCCGGGGCCCGCGCCGCCCTCAGCCCTCAGCCGGCTGCGTGGACCGGCCGCGCGCGGAGCCCTCCCGGCGGGGCCCGGCGCGGCCGTGGGGCCCGGCGTCCCTGGGCGGCGGCGCTCGGGGTCCCGGGGGCGCGAGGCGGGCGGGCGCGGGGCCCAGGGAGGCCGGGGCCCGTGTGCGCGTCCCCGGGCCCGGCCCCTGACCGCCCTCTCTCCCGCAGGGAGCGCGTCCCCCGCGGCCGTATCCTGCCGCCGCGCCCCGTCCTCCGAGCCCGGCGACGGCTGTCGGGAGGCGGTGCGCTCGGCCCGGTTCTGCGGGTCGAGGTGACTCCCGAAGGGGACGCTGGCCCGGCACCGCCGCTCCGCCGCGCCCGGAGTGGGGCGGGCCCGCCGGGGCTGGGAGCCAGGCCCCCGATGCGCGGAGCCCCCGAAAGTTGGTGGCGGGGACTTAACTGCCCCCCAAGTGAGGGGAGTAGGCTTTATTCCAGGAAAACAAAGCCCCTTTCTCCCGGCCTTGTAGCGGGGCCGCGGTCAGGGTGATGCCCAGCGCACTGAGGCTCCTGCCTGCTGCGCCCAGTCAGTCCCCGGCTCTAGGCCAGGATGTCCCTGCGAGGGGTGCCCCCCCCCCCGCTCCCGGGGCTCCAGGGGCAGTATTGATGGGTGCCTGGCAGGCAGGACTCCATGGCACCACGGGTGCCTAAGCTGGGCACCGTGTTTGTGGCGGCCTGGCAGCCCCTCTTGCCCGGTGCTGGGTGGGCGCCCGGGGCAGCACGGCTGCTGGACGGAGTCCTTAACGGCTGGCCAGCTCTCCTCGGTCCTCCTGCAGATGGTGCTCTGCCTCAGCGGGGTGTATTCCGCCCTCTACCTCCTGGCCACGCTCCTGCTGATCGCCTACAAAAGTGGGTCCTGAGCGCAGGGGCGGGTGAGGGTGGGGGTGGGGGGCTTGGGTGCTGCCGCTGGACCCTGAGCTCAGGTCGGTACCCACCCCTGCAGGCCAGACGTTCAGTTACCCTCAGGACCGCCTGGTGCTCGACCTGACGCTGCTGCTCCTGGCCGGGCCCCTGGAAGCAGCCCGCTGGCACTGCGGTGAGCGGGCTGCACTGGGGAGCGGGCTGCACTGCGGGGAGCGGGCTGCACTGGGGGAGCGGGCTGCACTGGGGAGCGGGCTGCACTGCGGGGAGCGGGCCGCACTGCGGGAGCGGGCTGCACTGGGGAGCGGGCTGCACTGCGGGGAGCGGGCTGCACTGGGGAGCGGGCCGCACTGGGGGAGCGGGCCGCACTGCGGGAGCGGGCTGCACTGGGGAGCGGGCCGCACTGGGGAGCGGGCTGCACTGGGGAGCGGGCCGCACTGGGGGAGCGGGCTGCACTGCGGGGAGCGGGCTGCACTGGGGGAGCGGGCTGCACTGGGGGAGCGGGCTGCACTGGGGAGCGGGCTGCACTGCGGGGAGCGGGCTGCACTGGGGGAGCGGGCTGCACTGCGGGGAGCGGGCTGCACGGGGGGAGCGGGCCGCACGGGGGGAGCGGGCTGCACGGGGGGAGCGGGCTGCACTGGGGAGCAGGCTGCACGGGGGGAGCGGGCTGCACGGGGGGAGCGGGCCGCACGGGGGGAGCGGGCTGCACGGGGGGAGCGGGCTGCACGGGGGGAGCGGGCCGCACGGGGGGAGCGGGCTGCACGGGGGGAGCGGGCCGCACGGGGGGAGCGGGCTGCACGGGGGGAGCGGGCCGCACGGGGGGAGCGGCCTGCACTGCGGGGAGCGGGCCAGCGGGGGGGGGGGCAGACTGGGGGGAGCAGACCAGCGGGTGGGGGGGGGCCAGACTGCCGGGAGCGGGCCAGCGGTTGGGGGGCAGATTAGGGGGAGCGGGCCGCACTGCGGGGAGCGGGCCAGTGGGTGGGGGGGCAGGCTGGGGGTAGCGGACCAGCTTGGAGGTAGGGGGCAGGCTGGCTGCTGGGGACTGACCGGCCGCAGGGAGTTCGGGCACTGTGAGGCAGACGGCTGGCTTCCCGTGACCTCTGAGCAGCCTCGTTGCAGCACGCTCTAGGAGACGCTTGAACGCGCTCAAGTGCTCCTCCAGCTGCCTGCAGGCTCGCCACGGCCGTACGGTGAATGAAGTATCATCCATTCATTGGGAAGCCTGGCCAGAGGCTCCTGGGGGACAGCCGCAGGGTAGCAGCACTGCCCCGCAGCCGAACGCTCTGCTCCCCCTGCTCCCCGAAGCCGCAGCGGTCTGTCCGTCCCCACCAGGACCGCTGGCTGCAGGCCGGAGGTGGAGGCCTTGCAGAGCTTCTACAGAAGCACTGTGTGCCCTCTGCCCTCTGCCCCTCACTCACCCCGAGGGCCCGGATTCCTGCCCTGTCTGCCTCCCGCACTCACAGGCATGCGCTCCCTAGTACCTCAGGGCCTGATGTGTCCCACCTGCCACACCCCGACTGGCCTGGGGGGGTGGGGCTCAGGGGAGACGGAAGGACTGCTCGGCCATCCTGCTGAGTGCGCTGGGCCTTCGTGTCCACTGTCACAGGCCAGCCTCCTGCCGTGGGCGGGTGGCGAGTGGCATAGAACTGCCTGCCCACCCAAGCTCCCCCCACTGTGGGCTCTGGGTGCCCTGGGCATGTGGGCATCGCATTTTCCACGATTGCCCCGTTTGTGAAATCCAGTTTTGTCTTTCCTAACTACACATTAGTTTTTCTGGGCCTTACTCCAGAGTAAAATACCTTAGGAAAAGGCGTGAGATTGTGCTTGGGATGGTTTTCCCACCCACTCAGCCGCCCAGAGGCAGGTGAGGTCAGCTGTGGCTGGTGCTCACCCTCCTGAGGACGATGCTCCTTATATTTTGCTTTCCAACACCGAGCCCCGGGTGGTAGGTGGTCCCGCACTGACGCCCACCGGTGCACGCGGTGGTGGGTCCCTACCAGGTGCCCGCAGCCTGGCACTCACCATGTCTGTTCTGCTCCACAGGCACCAAGGGCAACCTGACAGAGACAGAGCTGCCGCTGGCTGCCAGCCTGGTGCTCACCGTGGCCAGCTCCCTGCTGTCCGTCTACTTCCTGCTCTGGCAGACTCTGGTGCTGTGGGCGGACTCAGTCCTCAGTGCCACGCTCCTGGCGCTCCATGGCCTGGAGGCCGTCCTGCAGGTGGCGGCCATCGCTGCCCTCATCAGCTAGCTGGGCGCCTGAGGCCCGGGCAGCCCTGGCCTGCTGGGAGCCCGCGGCAAGGGAGGGCATGCTCCCAGGTGGTTTGGGCGGGTTAGAGTGTTGGGGGCAGGACCAGGCAGAACCAAGTGTTGGTGATGGGGAAAGATGCAGGCTGAGTCAGGGGCTGCCTTGGACAACCCTCGGGGTACCCCCCCCAAGGCAGCAGGGGCAGTGGGCTTCACCGGGCACCGCCTAGGAGCCTGGCCCCTCCCTCGAGGGTGTGCCGGGCCACGCACATTTTCCCACCGTGGCAGCATTCCTGGGTGGCAGGGAGCCCCGGACCCTCAGCCGCTCCGGCCGAGTCCCGGTGGAGATCTCAGAGTGGAAGGTGCCCGGGTGGCCTCTCCGCTCCTTCCCGGGGCTCTGGGTCAGCCGACCCCGGGCCGCACACCTCTCCCGGCGGGTTGGTGCGGCCACTTCAGGGCTCAGGTGTCCTGCTCAGCCATTAGAATGCCCGGCCCGTTGGCCCGGAGCGCCGGCCGGACCCGGGCCTGCTGTAAGCGGATCCTTCCGCATCGCCGTCCGCGTGCTCCTCCGGAGCGTGTTCTGTGCGCAACAACATGTCCAAGCGGGCTGGGTCCTCCCCGCGGTGTTCAATAAAGATGCGTTTCCGCTCCTCCCTGCATCTTCCTGACTGGCCGCCCCTCCTCCAGGCTCCAGCTCCGCCGCTGCGCTGGGCCCGCCCTGGGCCCAGGACCCAGACCTAACCTCCCCGCAGGCCCCGGGCCACGGAGAGGGGGGGACGCCGGGGCTCCAGGTGGCCACGACCTGCCCGCCGTCAGTGCTGCTCATGTGATCCAGGCCATGGCGTTCAGACGCCACTTGGCCAACAGGGGAGGAGGGCAGGGGTGCCTTCCCTGCTGGGTGCTCAGCACTCAACCAGGAAGCCAGTGCTCTGAGGGCAAAGGCCACTTCCTCTTCCCCCTATAGGCACCCCCTCTGCAAACACCCCCCACAGGCACCCCACACACACCCCTGCAATGCCTCCAGACCTGTCCCTGGGGTCCTGGCACCAGGAAAGTGCAGTGTGGGTGCCTTCCTGCCCCCGGGGTTCCCCCAAGAAGCCCTCTGTGCCAGCTGGGAACAGAGGCAACTGCCGCCTCCTGGGCTCAGGCCCGAGACCCTTTGTGCAACCTCTTCAGCTCCCACAGCCAGGAGAGGAGCTGGACCAGGACCCGGGCTGCACCTCCGCCCTGGCCTGCCCTCTGCGCTCAGCCCTCGCTCCACTGCATGGCAGAGGCCTGGAGAGGGTGCAGGAGGAAGGACCCTGCCCCACGCGGCAGAGGCTGGGCCTGGGCTGAGGAGGGAGGCACGGCCCGGAGCACTCCCGCCCCATGGTTCCTGCCCCGGGACAGCCAGGCCCCGGGCTTCCCAGCGTCCACCAGTCACCACCCCTCGGGGCTGGCCCCTGCTGGGTGCGGAGAATAGGGGCTTCGGAGTTCCTGCTGAGAAGGACCCCTTCCCCCTGAGACACCCACAGGAGCGGCCTGCCCCTAAGCTGGGGCCAACCAGGGGCCCGGGGAAGGTGTCACAGCTTCGCCCTGCAGGTCCCCGAGCGCCCAGCTCTAGGGGCGAGGTCTGGCGGGGCGGCCAGTGGCTGTTGGGCAGGGATCCCCCGCGGGGAGCCCTGGGGGCGGGGCTGGGGCGGCGCCGGAGCCGTCCCGCCCCGCCCCTCGGTGTTGTCCCGGTTCTAACCTGCCGCTCAGGTTCCTGGTGGCGGCTCCGCCCCTGTCCGGGCCCAGCCCTGCCGCGTCCTCCGTGCGCAGGAGCCCGTGTGGACAGACGGGCGGACGGACGCGCGGGGCGAGGGGGCCCGCAGGCGGCGAGCAGCAGGTGAGCGCCCGGGGATCCGGGACCAGCGCGCCCCCCGGCCCCGCCCCGCCCCGCCCGGCCTCAGTTTCCCCAGGCGGCGGGGCGGCGGCCGAGTCTGGGCGGGAGGCGGCGGGCGGGCGGTCGGGGCGCGAGGGGCTGGAGCTCGTGGCCGGAGTCTGTCCCGCTGCGGCCCGGCCTGCCTGTCGGCGGGTTCGCGGGGCCGGGGTAGCCAGGGCGCCAGCCAGCCGGGGCGCGGTGCGGCACCCCGTCCTCTGCCGAAAGGTTGGGGAGGGGGCTCCCGTCCTCGCAGGCCGCACCCCCATTCCGGGGCGCTGGGCCTCCCCGGGGGAGCCGACCTGGAGGTGCGGGCTCCAGGTGGTCAGACGGCAGGAGGCACTTCCTGGGCGGCAGCGAGGAAGTCGGGCCGGGAGCTGGGACGGGGCAGGCCCAGGGTCACGGCCCGGGTGTGGGAGTTTCAGGGCGGCGGGCAGGGCCGGGGAGTGGACTGGCCGCCTCCCGCTCTCCCACATTCTTCCTCCGGGGCAGCCCCGGCGAGGGTGTGCCTGGGGAGGCCTCGTCACAGGCCCCTGCCCTCCCCGGGTGGAGTCTGGCCCAGGCCAGGCCCAGCTGGCGGCCCTCCCCCAGCCCTGCACACACACACACACACACACACACTCACACTCTCACACACACACACACTCACACTCACACACACACACACACACACACACACACACTCTCACACACTAACACTCACTCACACCCTGGTCCTGCCCAGGCCTCGCCAGGTCCTGCCTGGTGCACCGCCTGGTGCCCCAGAGCGCCCGCAGGCCTGCCCCCCCAGTGTGCTCAGCACCTGCCTGCTCCCCACCTTCCCCATCATCCCTCTGGCCGCCAGGCCCCTTCCTCACCCGCAGCTCCAGCCAGGGCCCCACCTGGCTCAGCGGACTCCTCCCCAAGGTCACAGGCTACAGGCTGGAATTTGAACCTGGATCCGGTCCCTCCGCCCTCCCTGCCCTGCTGGGGCCCCCTCCCCTGCCGGAAAATGACCGCAGTAAAACCAAAGTGCAGCCTGGGCCTAGGGCCCTGGGGGGGAGGGAGGCGCCCTCCTGTCACCCAGGGACCCAGATGCCAGCGGCAGGGCCCCTCCCTCTGGTCCTGATGCTCCCCACCCACCCACCTGCCCCAGGGCTGAAGGCACGGGTTCCCAGCCGGGCTTCCGAGGGGAGTGCGCAGCCGGTGGGGCTGAGTGTGCCCGCAGGCCCTGTTTCACCGAGGGGTGTGTGCCTCACACATGTGCCCGTGCCCTTGGCCCAGCCCGCCAGGAATCCCATTAAGCAAATATTCGGCTCACCCACTGAGGTCATGAGCATTCCGGGCATTCTCGGGGCACTGATGGATGGAGGGAGCGGGGCCCCCTCCCCGGAGCCCGGACGCTGTGCAGGCGGGCAGGCAGGGGCTGTGGCTAGAGGCCCCCCGGCCGCACACTTCCTGGTGGGCCTCCCCGCAGACAGAACCCGGTCAGACCGGCACTCCCCGGGATGCTCCCCGCCCTGGATGCCAGCACCCCTGGTTTGTGGCCACTGGCCGGGCCGACCCTGACACTGAAGCCACTTGCTGGAGACCTTTGACAGGAGGAGGATGTGGGCCCAGCGTTCCCACGGGGGGCACACCCAGGGGTGCCAGGCTCTGCTCCTGCCCCTGGGGGTCCCCTGGCTCCAGCTCATCGGGCCTGCCCCGTCCCGTCTCGGGGCCTCAGATGCCATTCCCTGTTTAAGGTGCTTCCTCCCAGCCCCCTCCGAGCTCCCAGGACCGCCTGCTCCAGCCCCCCCAGACAGCCGCTGGGAGCGGAACCCTCTGTGGCCTGTCCGGGGGTCCCTGTGGAGGGCCCAGGGTCTGGGGAGGGAGGGGCCTCGGTGACGGCTGCTGGGACATGGTCGGGAGGTGGCCCTGGGCATCTGGATCCTGGGTGGCGGTCAGGGCTCCGGCCTGGATCTGGGCGGGGGACGAGGAGAGCCTGTGAGGCTGGGAGGTGTCAGCCTGCTCTCCCTCCGCCCAGGGGTGAGCGCTCTGGGCCTGGCCCGCGCTGGGACCTGCCAGCCGCCACTGGCCGCGGAGGACACCATGAGCCAGTCGGGGTCTCTGAGCTGCTGCCCAGGCGCCGCCAAGTGAGTCCCCACCTCACACCCCCTCCCATCATCTGCCTGCCCCCCACCTTCCCCGTCATCCCTCCTGCCGCCAGGCCCCCCACCCCGCCCACCACAAGCATCCCGGGAAGGGGTGCCGCGGCCCCACCCTCACAGCCCCTCCCCGCAGCGGCAGCCTGGGCCGGTCTGACAGCGCCGCCAAGATGAGTGCCAAGGACCTGTTCGGTGAGTGAGGGTTGAGGACGGGAGGGTCTCCCCCTTCGGGCAGTGCTGCGCCCCCACCAGGGGAGGTGCAGTCAGTGCTGGGCACCCGGGAGGCTCCGGGACCCCAATCAAGCAGCCCCTCGGCCCCTCCGCACAGCTCCGGGCTGGTCCCCCCCCGCCAGGTAAGGGGAGAGCCTTCACTAATAATTCAGGGCCATCAATATTGATCCGGCTGAGCTGCTGCAACCCGATCGGAGGGGCCTGGGTGCCAGGTGTCTGCTGCGGGAGGGCCTGGCCACCCCCGGCCTGCCCCTCCCCCGGCCCTGCCCCAGGCCATGGGCTCGTCTGTGGGTGTGGACAGGTGCCCAGTCTGGAGAGCCAGGGGCCCTGGGTGGGCAGGGAGATGTTAGGTGGCAGCAGGTGGGGGGCAGCCTCCTGCACCCCCACCCCGGGGCAGACCCCAGTCCCAGGCACCACCAGGGCCCGAGCCGGCCAGCCCAGGATGGAGGGGCCACCTTTTGCCAGGACCCAGTCTTTCCTGGTGGCCACGAGGAGCCCTCCGAGCACTGTCCTCCCCGCTGGCTACCACCTCCACTCTGCGACTTCACCCCACCCCACCCCCGTGGCCCAGCCGGCGGGTCCAGCCCCTGGCCGGGGCCGGGCCGCCTCGGGGGAGTGACTGGCGTGTCCCCGTGCAGAGCAGAGGAAGAAGTACTCCAACTCCAACATCATCATGCACGAGACCTCGCAGTATCACGTGCAGGTGAGCGGCCCTCCGGCCCCAGGGGCCCCGCGGGGAAACCGAGGCCCGGGAGAAGTGTCGGCCCAGCTCCTGACACCGTGCCAGGGGCCAGAGCCAGGGACGCCCACACCGGTCCGGCTCCGCCACAGCGGGGGCCTCCCTCCAGTTCGGGGAGCTCACAGTCCGGGGGTCGCAGGGCGCCCTGAGTCAGTGTGGGGGGAAGAGGGTACTGGCGGCCAACTCAGCACAGGTGGGGCCAAGGCCTGGGGCCGCCGGGCAAGCCTCAGGCGGGAAGACCCAGCGGGAGGGGAACTGTCGCCCCAAAGCAAGGCAGCAGACGGAGGGGGAGCTGGCGGGCGCGGTGGGAGCCCACGGCGGCCTGGCCCTGAGCTCCCCTCGGCCGCGGCCCCCAGGAGGGCCAGCTCCGGGGCCCATCTCACTCCCACCCAGACCTCAGGCTGCATGTTCCCTGCGTGACCTTCCTGCCGGCCACATTCCTGCCTCCCGGTCACCGTCCACGCCCGCAGACAGCAGGGCCAGGGGCGGCTGAGGAGGGAGAGGGGGGACCCGGACCAGGATGAGGGGGCCCTAGACCAGGAAGGCATGTACTTCCCTCCCCATCGCACCCTCCCCACCCACAGAGGTCAGACAAGTCACTGCTTCCCGAGCCTCAGTCTCCTCATCCATACAATGGGCCCACAGTGTCACTGGGAGTTCCTCTGGCTGGTGAACTGGGCTGGGGCCATTCCGTGCTGCCGGGCTGGTGACTGCTGCTGACTCAGTGCCCAAGGTCAGGGCAGGGAGGGCGAGCAGGTCAGCTCTGCCACCGGGCCTTCCAGCTCGGCTCCTGGACTTTGGTCCTGTCCCGGCCTGTGAGGGACCAAACCAGGGCGCCTCGTCTGCCCTCCCTGCAGCCTGCACGGCTGGGCGTGGGCAGGATTTGCCTGCTCCTCCCAGATGAGGAAACTGAGGCATCCAGAAAGGGTGAGAGGCAGGGGCTGGGCCCTGAGAGGCCCTGCAGCGGGTGATTTTGTTGGTTGACTTTTCAGAATGCGTGCCAGACATTGGTGTTGAGGGGGTTGCAGCTCTGTTACAGACTGTGGGGCCACCACGGAACGGCTCCATCCCCCACGGCCTTGCGCTGTGCTGTCCTCCCCCCGTCCTCCCCCGACCCCCGTCACCACCGGTTTGTCTTTCTGGGAGTCCCCCACAAATGAGGTCACACAGCTCGTAACTGCCTGATTTTGCTCGCAGCGTTTGGAGAAAATGGGAAGGGGGAGGGTAAGCCTCCTACGGCCGGAGCTGCCCACTGAATGGCACTGCCCGGCGAAGACACCCTCCCCGCGGCTGGCCAGCCCGCTCCCTGGGAGGAGACGCTTAGGGAGATGGCACCGGGCGCGGCCACCTCTTCTGTTGAGCTCGAGGCTGTGTAGTCAGTGGCACGGCTCCGCCCGAGCACTGAAGGGTCCTCCTGGGTTTGCTGGGTGCTTCACTTCAGGCTTTTACATTTCGGTCTAGAAGCCATTTCCGTTTTTAACTTTAACTTTTTCATCTGTAACGATTTCTCTCTTAGAAAAATCATTTTTAAATATATATATTTTTTTATTTCAGAAAGGGAGAGGGATGCCGGGACCGGTTTGGCTCAATGGATAGAGCATGCGCTTGGGGATTGAAGGGTCCCGGGTTCGATTCTGGTCAAGGGCATGTACCTTGGTTGCCGGCGTATCCCTAGTAGGGGGTGTGCAAGAGGCAGCTGATCCATGACTCTCTCTCATCGATGTTTCTAACTATCTCTCTCCCTTCCTCTCTGTGAAAAATCAATAAAATATATTTAAAAAAAAAAAAAAAGAAAAGAAAGAAAGTGAGAGGGAGAGAGAGCAAAACATTAATGATGAGAGAGAGTCATGGATCGGCTGCCTCCTGCAGGCCCCACACTGGGGATGGAGCCCAAAACCTGGGCATGTGCCCTTGTCTGGACTCAAACCTGGGACCCTTCAGTCTTATGCTCTATCCACTGAGTCAAACGAACTAGGGCAAAAAAATCATTCTTTAAAATATGTTTTTTATTGGTGTTGTTTTAGAGAGAGAGGAGAAGGGGGGGAGAGAGAGAGAGGGAGAGAGAGAAACAGGAATGTGGGAATTGGCCATCGGCGGCCTCCCGCACGCCCCCTTCTGGGGACAGAGTCCGATGGAGTGTCTTACGGGAACTGAACCTGTGCTTTCTGCTCCTCGGAGGACCTCACCCACCCGAGCCACGCCCGCCAGGCTCTGTCTGGGCTAATGTCACTTTTAGCCTCACTTTTTTATTTGGTTGTTTTTTGGTGGTTTTTTTTTTTTTTTTAATATATATTTTATTGATTTTTTACAGAGAGGAAGAGAGAGGGATAGAGAGTTAGAAACATCGATGAGAGAGAATCACCAATCAGCTGCCTCTTGCACACCCCTTACTGGGGATGTGCCCGCAACCAACGTACATGCCTCTGACCGGAATCGAACCTAGGACCTTTCAGTCCGCAGGCCGGCGCTCTATCCACTGAGCCACACCGGTTTCGGCTGTTTCTTTTCTCCGCAGATGTTTTGATGCCGCAGGTTGCTCCAGGGTCACCTCTACTTTCTGGTTTCCCTGTTGCTTCTCTGGCCCCGGGTTGTTCCGAAGCATGTTCCTTAATTCCAGTTATTTGGGGTTTTCCAATCATTTTTTTGTTATTCGTGTCTAATTTAATTCTGTTATGGTCCGAGAGCATACTCGTATGCTTTGACTCATCTGAAGTTTACTGACTTTTTGGGCCCCACGGCGCCTTTGGTTTGGTTCCGTTTGGTTCGGCTGGATTTGGCTCAGTTTGGTTCGGTCCGGTTTAGTTTGGTTCAGTTTGGTGAGGCTGGGTTCGGTTTGGTTTGGTTCGGTCCATTTTGGTTCAGTTTGGTTCAGTTCGGTTTGGTTTGGTTCAGTTTGGTTCGGTCCAGTTTAGTTTGGTTCGGTTTGGTTCGGCTGGGTTTGGTTCAGTTTGGTTCGGTTTGGTTTAGTTTGGTTCGGTTTGGTTCGGCTGGGTTTTGCTCACAGACAGGCTGCCTTACAGCCCCTTGTGCCCACTTACCTCTTTAACCAGCTGGTGGACACAGCAGTCGGGTCCAGCCTGGGCAGCGCTCTCCCCGCACCTGGCTCCCCGCACAGGGCACATGCCTCCCACAAGGCTCGTCAGTCCTGGCCCACAGTCGAGGTTAAAGTGTTCAACCGGGACTGACTCCTAAGGTCCCGGCACATAGTCCATCCTGTGGGAGAGCGACAGGTGTCTGTAAGGAAGTCCCGTCGGCGCTCTGACCCTTCTGCTGGAGGCTGCGGAGGGGTCTTCTTGTTTATCTGCCGGTGGACCTATTCTCGGTGTCTTTCTTATCACAGGACAAAGCGGGGCTGCTTCAAGGTCAGGCCCTGTGCAGTGGGAGTGCTCGGCCCACGGACTGCGGGGTCTCGGGTTCGATTCCGGTCATTCTGGTCACGGGCACGCTCCTCAGTTGTAGGCCTGACCACTGGCTCCGGGTCGGGCAGTGCAGGAGGCAGCCATTGATGTGTCTCTCCGTCTCTCCCCTCCCCTCCCACTCGGCTGAAAGCCACTGGAAACTGCCTTTCCTCACCAGCCAGCCAGCTCGCCGGGTCTGCGGTCGCTGCTTCCCTTTACTTTCCACTTTGCGTGCGGCTTTCTTCCCGGAAAGAGGTGCTTCGTGTTTGTGCTACGTCCAGAGCGGTGCTTCCTTTGGAGCCCCTGGACTTCCTTCCCGGCCTGGGGGCCGCTGGGAAGGCCTTTCTGAGAGGGTCGGGAGCTGTCCAGCGCTTTCTCCGGCGCCTCGCAGGGCCCTGTTCTGGTTAAGTCTTGACGGTCTGGAGTCAGTGTCCCTGTCCATCCAGCTGTCCCAGGAAGGGGGGGGTAAAGGGAGGGCTGGGCTGGGCATCTGGACGCTTACTGGTTCCTGGCGCCAAGGCCTGCTGTGTGTGGGCGCTGCCCCAGCCTGGGACACAGAGGGGAGCAGGAGCACAACGGACGTCACCTGAGATGACGTCAGCTCCCGTGTGCTCAGTGGTCAGGCTGTGACCTATGAACCAGGAGGCCAGGGTTCGATTCCCGGTCAGGGCACAAACCCGGGGTACAGGCTCCATCTCGTGTGGGGTGTGCAGGAGGCAGCCGACCCATGATCCTCTCATCATTGATGTTTCTCTCTCTACCTTCTTGTCCTCTCTGACATCAATAAAAACATTTAAAAACAAAACCCCACGTGCTCGCTTCGGCAGCACATATACTAAAAACAAAACCCCAGGCCGGTCAGGGGAGGGTGCCCGTGATGCCACAGCTGGGGCCCGTCTCCGAGCTGGGAGGTGGGAGTGCAGCTGGGGGTCTGTCTTGGAGCTGGGAAGGCAGGAGGTGTGACTGGGGGCCAGTCTCTGGCCGGGAAGGTGGGAGGGCGGCAGTCAGCACGGGGGCTGTGGGGAGCCCCCCAGGCAGAGGTGGGGGAGAGAGGGTGAGGCTCAGTCCTGCGGCCAGGTTCAGACACCCGCAGGGAGCCGCCGGACGCCTGGGGCGGCCGTGCCTGTCGGACCCCAGGCAGAGTCCCTCTCCAGCCGGGCGTGGCCCCGAGGGCTCTGTCCGAGTGACCGCTGCCCCCCAGCACCTGGCCACCTTCATCATGGACAAGAGCGAGGCCATCGTGTCCGTGGAGGACGCCGTGCGGAAGCTGGTGCAGCTGAGCGCCAAGGAGAAGATCTGGGCGCAGGAGATGCTGCTGCAGGTCAATGACCAGGCTCTGCGGCTGCTCGACATGGAGACCCAGGTGTGTGTGTGTGAGTGAGTGTGTGTGTGAGTGTGTGTGTGTGTGTGAGTGTGTGTGAGAGTGTGTGTGTGTGTGTGTGTGTGTGTGTGAGTGTGTGTGTGAGTGAGTGTGTGTGTGTGTGAGAGTGTGTGTGTGTGAGTGTGTGTGTGAGAGTGTGTGTGTGTGGTGTGTGTGTGTGTGAGTGAGTGTGTGTGGTGTGTGTGTGTGTGTGTGTGTGAGTGTGTGTGTGTGTGAGAGTGTGTGGGGGTGTGAGTGTGTGTGTGGTGTGTGTGAGTGTGTGTGTGTGTGGTGTGTGTGTGAGTGTGTGGGGTGTGTGTGTGTGTGTGAGAGTGTGTGGGGTGTGTGTGTGAGAGTGTGTGGGGTGTGTGTGTGTGTGTAGTGGGGGTAAGTGTGTGTGGGGGTGTGTGTGTGTATGTGAAGGGTATGTGTGGGGTGTGTGGGGGGGTGTGAGTGTGTGTGTGTGTGTGTGTGTGTGTGTGTGTAGGGGGGTGAGTGTGTGTGTGAAGGGGAGGCTGTGTGTGTGGTGTGTGTATGTGTGGGGTGTGTGGGGGTGTGAGTGTGTGAAGGGGAGGCTGTGTGTGTGGTGTGTGTATGTGTGGGGTGTGTATGGGGGTATGAGTGTGTGTGTGTGTGTGTGTGTGTAGGGGGGGTGAGTGTGTGTGTGTGGGGTGTGTGTGTGTTTGTGTGGGGTGTGTGTGGGGGTGTGAGTGTGTGAAGGGGAGGCTGTGTGTGTGGTGTGTGTGTGAGAGTGTGTGGGGGTGTGAGTGTGTGTGGTGTGGGGGGGTGAGTGTGTGTGGGGTGTGTGTGGATGTATGTGTGTGGGGTGTGTGTGTGTATATGTGTGGGGTGTGTATAGGGGTATGAGTGTGTGTGTGTGTGTAGGGGGGGTGAGTGTGTGTGTGGGGGGTGTGTGTGTGTTTGTGTGGGGTGTGTGTGGGGGTATGAGTGTGTGTGTGTGTGTAGGGGGGGTGAGTGTGTTTGTGTGGGGTGTGTGTGGGGGTGTGAGTGTGTGAAGGGGAGGCTGTGTGTGTGGTGTGTGTATGTGTGGGGTGTGTGGGGGTATGAGTGTGTGTGTGTGTGTGTGTAGGGGGGGTGAGTGTGTGTGTGTGGTGTGTGTTTGTGTGGGGTGTGTGTGGGGGTGTGAGTGTGTGAAGGGGAGGCTGTGTGTGTGTGTGTGAAGGGCAGGCTGGCAGGGAGGACTGCGGGGGCCCAGCAGCCACCTCCCAGGCTGCCTCCACCTCGGCCGGCGAGGCTCCGGGGTTGAGCTGCTTCCAAGAACCCAGGGGTCGCTGGTTCACTCCGGGCAGGGACACAGGCCCGGGTCGTGGGCTCCATCCCAGGTGGGGTGTGTAGGAGGCAGCGGATGGATGTTTCTCTCCCTCCGCCCTTCTTCTCTAAACCGATAAAAACACCGCTTTTTTAAAGAGCCTGTTCCCGGGCTGTGCCCGCCTGGGCGCTGGGTCCGGTCTGTGTGCATCTGTGGCCACCGCTCCGGGGAGCCGTTACTGGGCCGCGTCCGTGCGGGGCCTGGAGTCACGGGGGCGGGGGTGCCCCTGGCACAGGCTCCATGCCCACGCCCCGGCACTGTGTCCTGGGCCCAGCCCGTGTTTGAGCTGCGTCTGGGGCTCACGGCTGTGGCCCGGGGCGCCTGGACGAGCCGCCTGTCCCCCAGGAGGAGCTGGAGAACTTCCCGCTGCCCACCGTGCGGCACAGCCAGACGGTGCTCAACCAGCTGCGCTACCCGTCCGTGCTGCTGCTCGTGTGCCAGGACTCGGAGCAGAGCAAGCCCGACATCCACTTCTTCCACTGCGACGAGGTGGAGGTGCGCGCTGGGGGGGTGCGCGAGAGGTGGGCCATGGGGGGGAGCTGGGCCATGGGGGGGAAGGTGAGCCGTGGGGGGGAGCTGGGCCATGGGGGGAGTGCTGGGGGGGAGTGAGCGGCTGGGGGGGGAGCCAGGTCATGGGGGGGAGTGCTGGGGGGGAGCTGGGCCATGGGGGGGACTGCTGGGGGGGGGAGCCGGGCCTTGGGGGGGAAGGTGGGCCGTGGGGGGGAGCTGGGCCATGGGGGGAGTGCTGGGGGGGAGGTGGGCCATGGGGGGGAGTGCTGGTGGTGAATGAGCGGCTGGGGGGGGAGCCAGGTCATGGGGGGGAATGCTGAGGGGAGGTGGGCCATGGGGGGGAATGCTGGGGGGAGCCGGGCCATGGGGGGAATGCTGGGAGGAGGTGGGCCATGGGGGGAGGTGGGCCATGGGGGGGAGTGCTGGGGGGGAGTGAGCGGCTGGGGGGGGAGCCAGGTCATGGTGGGGAGTGCTGGGGGGGAGGTGGGCCATGGGGGGGAGTGCTGGTGGGGAGTGAGCGGCTGGGGGGGGTGAGCCGGGCCATGGGGGGAGTGCTGGGGGGAGGTGGGCCATGGGGAGGTGGGCACCGGGAGCCAGCTGAGGTGCCCACAGGCGGAGCTGGTGCACGAGGACATCGAGAGCGCGCTGGCCGACTGCCGGCTGGGGAAGAAGATGCGGCCCCAGACCCTCAAGTAGGCCTGGCCCGGGGGGGGGGGGATGGGGGAGGGGTGCGGGGAGGGCCCCCAGGGCCGGCTGTGAGCGACAGGCCCTCTGCCCAGGGGCCACCAGGAGAAGATCCGGCAGCGGCTGTCGGTGCTGCCCCCGCGCCAGGGCCCCGCGCCCGTGCCCTTCCAGCCCTTCGCCCAGAGCTCGCCCTCGAAGAACCGCGTGGGCCTGCCCGTGCCGCCCAGCGAGCCAGGTGCGCGGGGGCTGGTCTGGGGCCCAGTCCTCCGTCTGGGGCTCAGTCAGCGGCAGCTCTGCCCCCCCCCCCTCCAGGCTACCGCGCCCAGGAGGCTGCCGATGAGGAGCCCCCGCGAGCCGTGCTGGCCCAGAGGATAGAGAAGGAGACGGTAGGTCCCAGCCTGAGGGCGCCCTCCCCCTGCACCCACCTCTCCCCTGCACCACCCTCCCCCTGCACCCACCCTCTCCCTGCACCACCCTCCCCCCTGCACCACCCTCTCCCCTGCACCACCCTCCCCCTGCACCCACCCTCTCCCTGCACCACCCTCCCCCCTGCACCCACCCTCTCCCCTGCACCCACGCCTCCCCCTGCACCACCCTCTCCCTGCACCACCTTCTCCCCTGCACCACCCTCCCCCTGCACCCACCCTCTCCCTGCACCCACCCTCCTCCTGCACCACCCTCCCCCCTGCACCCACCCTCCCCCTGCACCACCCTCTCCCCTGCACTACCCTCTCCCTGCACCACCCTCCCCCTGCACCCACCCTCCTCCTGCACCCACCCTCCCCCCTGCACCACCCTCCCCCTGCACCCACCCCTCCCCCTGCACCCACCCTCCTCCTGCACCACCCTCCCCCCTGCACCCACCCTCCCCCTGCACCACCCTCTCCCCTGCACTACCCTCTCCCTGCACCCACCCTCCTCCTGCACCACCCTCTCCCTGCACCACCTTCTCCCCTGCACCACCCTCCCCCTGCACCCACCCTCTCCCTGCACCATCCACCCCCTGCACCCACCCTCTCCCTGCACCATCCACCCCCTGCACCCACCCTCCTCCTGTACCATCCACCCCCTGCACCAACCCTCTCCCTGTACCACCCTCCCCCTGCACCCACCCTCCTCCTGCACCACCCTCCCCCCTGCACCATCCACCCCCTGCACCCACCCTCCTCCTGCACCACCCTCCCCCCTGCACTACCCTCCCCCTGCACCCACCCTCCTGCTGCACCACCCTCTCCCCTGACCATCCATCCCCTGAACCCACCCTCCCCCTGCACCCACCCTCCCCCTGCACCCACCCTCTCCCTGCACCACCCTCTCCCTGCACCACCCCTCCCCCTGCACCCACCCTCTCCGGGCAGAGGCCTAGAGGCAGCCCATGCGCCCAGAGCGGGGGGAGGGGGAGCCTGGCCGACGCCACCGCTCTGCCCGCAGCAAATCCTCAACTGCGCGCTGGATGACATCGAGTGGTTCGTGGCCCGTCTGCAGAAGGCGGCCGAGGCCTTCAAGCAGCTCAACCAGCGCAAGAAGGGCAAGAGGAAGGGCAAGCGGGGCCCGGCAGGTGCGGGGCGGGGCGGAGGGGGTGCGGGCCCAGCAGGCGCGGGAGGGGGGAAGGGGAGCGCGGGGGCGGGGGGTGCGGGAGGCCACCCTATCCCGGCGGCCGGGCTCACACATGCACACATCCTCCCTCCGCGCAGAGGGGGTCCTCACGCTGCGGGCGCGGCCGCCCTCCGAGGCCGAGTTCGTGGACTGTTTCCAGAAAACCAAGCTGGCTATCAACCTGCTGGTGAGGCCGGCGCCTGCCGCCCTGGGCCCGGGAGAGCGGGGCGGAGGGTTAGGGTCCTCCCTCAGCCGGCGCGGCCGCCCCTTGCTCACCAGCGCCCCCTGCCGCCCGCAGGCCAAGCTGCAGAAGCACATCCAGAACCCGAGCGCCGCCGAGCTGGTCCACTTCCTCTTCGGGCCGCTGGACCTGGTGCCTGGGGCGGGCGGGGACTGAGGGCGGGACGGACGGGCGGGCGGGCCCCACCCCCGTGACCCCTCTGAACCCCCTGTGCCCCAGATCGTCAGCACCTGCGGCGGCCCGGACATCGCGCGCTCCGTGCACAGCCCCCTGCTCTCCCGGGACGCCGTGGGCTTCCTGCGGGGCCACCTGGTCCCCAAGGAGATGGCGCTGTGGGACTCGCTGGGGGAGGCGTGGACGCGCCCCCGGTACGGCGGCGGGGGGGCCCCCAAGCTCAGGGTGTTTGGGGCGGGCGGGCTGGGGGGGCGTGACTCACCCAGCCCCCCCCCAGCTCCGAGTGGCCCCGGGAGCCGCAGCAGCTGCTCTACGTGCCCAAGTTCCACAGCGGCTGGGAGCCGCCGCTGGACGTGCTGCGGGAGGCGCCCTGGGAGGTGGAGGGGCCGGCCGCGCCCCGCGCCGAGGTCAGAGCACCCCCGCCCCCGGCCCCCTCGGCCGCCCGCCTCCACCCCCTCTCCTCCCCACACCCCCCTCCGGCCTCACCCACCCACACCGGCCCGCGCCTCTCCCGCAGCCCTCCCCGCCCTCCCCCGGCCGCCGGTCCTTCCGGAACTCCGTGAAGCAGAGCCTGGTGCCCGAGCCCGTGTCCCCCGGGGATGCGCTCCCCTCCCCGCACGCGCACAGGTAGGTGAGGGGGACCGTCACCCCTCACACGGAGGCCACGGGGGGGGGGGCAGCAGAGCTCAGGGGCTCAGACAGCTCTTCCCGCTGGAGCCGGGCTTCCCTCCAACCGGAGGCCGTGAACCTCAGGCCTGTCCAGCGCCGCCCACAACCCACCGCCTCCTGCTCCCGCCTGGCTCCGCGCTTTGTGCTGTAGACGCGGTTAGACATGTGTGACCTCAGGGTCTGACCAGCCCCTGCCCCTGCCCCTCCCCCTACACACACACACATACATACACACACATCTTCACACATACACACACATCTATACACACATATATATACACGCACGTACACATACACATAAACACACATACACACATTTTCACACGTACACACATCTATACACATATACATGCATACACGCACATACACACACATCTATACACACATACACATACATACACGCACATATACACATCTTCACACACCCACACACACACCTGGAAAGACCACTCCCCTCAGGCCCAGGATCTGCCCGGAGTGCGTACCCTGCCGGACCCCAGGTTCCGCTTCAGGAGGGGCGACCCCAAAGCCACGTGTTCCCCGTGAGCTTCCCTCCGCCCGCACCAGCCACCCCGGCCTGGGCCGCCCATGAAAAACATGTCCACCCTTTGACCGGACTGCCCCCCCAACCCTGACAGCCCGTCCACCCGCCGGGGCTCTGGGGTGCGCTCCAGCCTCAGACCCCTCCCTCCTGAGTGTCTCGGGCCCCACCTGGACGAGGGAGGCACCTGATGGGGGGCCAGGGTGGACCAGGAGGGGGCGCTGGGCGGCAGCCTGGCTCCGTGCTGAGGTCAGGACCCGCCCAGAGCCGCCCCCCCCCCCCTGTACCCCTCAGCCCACGGGCGTCCTCCCGGGGAGCTCAGGACTGTCCCTCCCTCCTGGTGGGCTGCTTTCCCGAGGCGGCAGCGACCTTGTCATTTCTGGGGTACCCGCCTGGCCCTGGTGTGCCCAGGGGGCCGGGCCTGGGGACCCCTGAGGTGGCTTGGGTTGGGGCTGGCCTTGCTATGCCCAAGGCACCCGGGGCCCGCCGGCCTCCGCCCGCCATCGCACCCCCGCCTCCCACAGGGCCCCCCACCGCGATGCTCTGGGCTGTCACAGTTTCCATTCCCGGCTGCGAGTGGCTCAGCTCTCACTGCAGCCTGAGCGAGCGCGGGAGGCACCGCACGCCCAGAGCTGCCCCTGCCCCAGCCCAGCCAGGAGACCCTGGGCCCCGGCCCCCGCCTCAGCCCTCTGCTCCTCGCAGGGGCTACGAAGCCACGCCGGCCATGGCCAAGTACGTCAAGGTTCTCTACGACTTCACCGCCCGCAACGCCAACGAGCTGTCGGTGCTCAGGGACGAGGTCCTGGAGGTGCGTGGGGCTGTAGGGGGGGCGGGGGAGGGCAGATCCATGACTCTGGGACCGGCTTGGCTGCCCCCCTTTCCCCCAGGCACCCCCCTCCTACCCCTGGGCTCCGGCCTGGGTCCAAGCAGACACTGGATGAGGGACAACCCCCCCCCCCCAGGCCTCCGAGGGGCACGGGCGCCTGTGCTGGGTTCAGGACAGAGGGTGGGCGCTCCCTGTGCCGACTGGGGGAGCCCCGACCCAGCAGGGCCTTGTCCATGCCCACCTCTGGTCCCCCCTGGGCACCACCTGGGTTTGGTGCCAGCCCTAAATCTGGGTCACCCGTCAGGGGAGGGAAGAGGGGTGAGCTGAGGGTGATCTACATCCGCAGCTAGCCCGGGGCACCCCGCTCAGCGCGCAGCTGGGGGGCCATGGGGAGGCCCAGCACCTGGAGAAGGTGACTGTCCCCTTAGGACTGGGGGGCTCAGGGGAGACGCTAGGGCCCCATGGACCATCTGCACAGACCCCGTGCTCCCGGCCCGTGGCCGAGGGCGGGGGGGGGCTGCTGGGGGTGCCAGCGGGTGATGGGGGCACCCGCAGGTGCTGGAGGACGGGCACCAGTGGTGGAAGCTGCGCAGTCGCAGCGGCCAGGCTGGCTACGTGCCCCGAAACATCCTGGATGAGGTCCGGGCGGAGGAGGCCGGCGCCCCCCACGAGGTGAGGGTGATGGGTGAGGGCTCTGGCTGTCCCAGCACCACTGGGCAGGGGTGGGGGGTGGAGGGGTGGGGGGTAGGGGCGGTGCATGGGTCTCAGGGAGACCCCTCTACAGGGGCTCCAGGTGTGGCCCAGGCCAGTTGGGGGCTGGGCAGGCTCCGGAGGGAAGGGGGCGGGGCTCCTGCTGGGAGGGAGATGAGTGACGGGTGGGCTCCGCCCCTGTCCCCCCCCCCCACTTCCAGGCGGGTCTGAAGTACTGGGGTCCTGTCAGCCCCACCCACAAGCTGCCCTCTAGCTTCACCGGAAACAAAGACGGTGAGGGGGGCGGGGCGGGGCAGAGCCACCTGGGGCGGGAGGGGAAGGGGAAGCCCTGGAGGGAGGGGAGCCCAGGGGGGAGGGGAGGGGACCCTGGATGAGGTCCGGGCGGAGGAGGCCGGCGCCCCCCACGAGGTGAGGGTGATGGGTGAGGGCTCTGGCTGTCCCAGGGGGAGGGGACCCCCGGGGGAGGGGAGCACAGGGGGAGGGGAGCACAGGGGGAGGGGAGCCCGGGAGAAGGGGAGCCCTGGGGGAGGGTGAAGAGCCTGACCCGCCCCTCCCCCCCAGAGCTCATCCACCACATGGACGAGGTCAACGACGAGCTGGTCAAGAAGATCAGCCACATCAAGGCGCAGCCGCAGCGGCACTTCCGCGTGGAGCGCAGCCAGCCCGTGCACCTGCCGCTCACCTACGAGTCCGGCCCGGACCAGGTGCGCGCCTGGCTGGAAGCCAAGGCCTTCAGCGCCAGGTGCGTGGGCGGCGCGGGCAGGTGCCCGGGGTGCGGGGTGCGGGTGGGCGAGGCCGCCACGCCCGCAGGGCCCGCCTTCACTCCGCCCGCCCCGCCCGCCCCGCAGGATCGTGGACAACCTGGGCATCCTGACGGGGCCCCAGCTCTTCTCGCTCAACAAGGACGAGCTGAAGAAGGTGTGCGGGGAGGAGGGCATCCGCGTGTACAGCCAGCTCACCGTGCAGAAGGCGGTGCTGGAGGTGAGCCCCGCGCACCCCCACCCTCCCGCCCAGCCCCGCCCCCTGCGCACCCCGTGCCCCTCCCCCGCCCCGCCTCCCGTGCCCGCCCCGCACCACCTCCCCGCCTGATCTCCCGGCCTGATGGCGGTCCCGCCGGGCGCCCGGGCTGAGGCCGCCTCTCCCGCCCCAGAAGCAGCACGGAGGGTCGGAGCTGGAGGAACTCATGAGCAAGTTCCATTCCAAGAGGCTGGAGGGGGACAGCTAGGCCCGGCTGGAGACCCGCGCCGGCCCACCGCGTGGAGTAGTGTTTGTATGCGTGTGCATTTGTACCGGACACGGGGCAGCTCACCTGGGGGCAGTTCACCTGCCTCCTGCCCACGGCCCACCTCACCGCCTGCCCACGGCCCACCTCAGCCAAACTTGCCGCCTGGAGGTGCCAGCCCCTCCCTGCTCTCACCACCTCTGGCCACCTCTACCCACAAGGGGTCCCTGGGCCTCTGCCCCTGTCCCACTTACATGACTGCCCCCATCCACTGGTACTCCCTGCACTCCCCCCCGGCTGGCCGTGGGCCCGAGGGCAGCACACCTCAGCCACTCAGCACCCAGCCATCCAGCGCCCACCCTGTGCTCTGCTCCCCAGTGGCCAGAAGCAGATGCAGACTGGACTCACCCAAGCACTGGCCTGGTCATCCCACCCACCCCCACTGCCCGCACCCCCATTGCCCACACACCCCTGCCTGCACCCCCACTGCCTGCATCCCCCTGCCCACACCCCCCTGCCCACACCCCCCTGCCCACACCCCCGCCCATCCCTGAAGCAGAGCCCAAGAATGGACTGTCTGGCCAGCCTCAGGCCAGCCTGGCCCTGTGTGCTGAGCCGGGGCCTGGGAGGCCTGGAGCCCTGGACTCAGACCGCACCCCAGAACTGAGAGCCACACTCCGAGGCGCTGACATTAAACCAGTTTTCTCCTCGCACCCCCGCATCTGTCTCCTAGAGTGGGGGCCACTGTGGGCCAAGGTTGGGAAGTTGCAGCTGTGTGAGAGCTGGGGCAGGGGCAGGCCGGGCCAGGCGGGCGGTGGAGGCCCCAATCCGCCGCTCACCCTGACCCTGTTGGGAGCCCCTCCCCTTCACAGGATCCCAGAGGGGCCAGGGGACATGCCTGGGAGGGGAGAGGCTGAGGGGGCCCCTGCCCAGAGGCCAAAGACGGGCACCCAGGCCGTGGGAGCGGTGGGAGCCAGATCTGCCTGAGCTCAGCTGGGTGGGGAGCACAGGGCGTGCGTCAGAGGAGCGAGAAGCTAAGCGGAGGGGGACGGGGGGGAGGGGCTGAAGCTGGGTCAGCTGGGATAGCGTCATTGCAGGAGCCAGAGGCACAGAGGGCTGCACTCCGCCAAGCACCCGACCACCGGGGGGAGCCAGCGCCCCACCCTGGGAGGAGGCCACCGCACCCTCTGCTGGCCACTCTGCGTGCTGCAGCGCGCGTCCAGGGGCGCCCTAGCGCCTGTCTGCCTGGGGGCGTCCTGACCTGCAGGGAGCCGGGGGAGCAGCCCGGGGCAGGGTCTCCAGAGGGGTCTGGGCCGGGCGGGCGCCACGGGGAGCTCGGATGCAGAGGGCAGCTGGGGCCGGGCAGGGCTGACGGGAGGGCGACCCCTGCTGCTGGGCCGTCAGGACGGGACCAGTCTCCACGTCTGGAAAGCTCTGTGTGGCCGGGACAGGCCACCCCGGGCCAGTCTGCAGCGGCTCCTCGGGACTGGAGTGTCTGGGCCATCTGGGCCATCACAGCCCATCCCCCCAGGAAGGAAGGACCCCCTCCAGGCCAGGAAAGAAGCTCTAGCCCTAACCGGTTTGGCTCAGTGGATAGAGTGTTGGCCTTTGGACTGAAGGGTCCCAGGTTCGATTCGTCAAGAGCCCATGCCCCGGGCTGTGGGCTCCATCGCCAGTGAGGGGTGTACAGGAGGCAGCTGATCCATGATTCTTTCTCATCATGGATATTTCTATCTCTCCCTTCTTCTCCCTTCTTCTCTGAAATCGATAAGAATATATTTCTAAAAAAAATAAATAAGTTAAAGAAGTTCTGGCCTCCGAGCCTGGGCAGGCCCCTGTGGACAGGGAGGTGGCCCCCAGGGGATAAGAGGAGGGCATGGGGCAATGTCCCACCCATCGGGAACCACCAGGAGGTACAGGCAAGGCTACCCCCACTGCCCTGCTAGGCTGAGCCCCTCCCTCAGAGCGGGAGGGACATCCCGGCTCCACTGCCCCTGCTGGCCCAGGGGTGCCAGTGAGGGGTGTACAGGAGGCAGCTAATCCATGATTCTTTCTCATCATGGATATTTCTATCTCTCCCTTCTTCTCCCTTCTTCTCTGAAATCGATAAGAATATATTTCTAAAAAAATATAAATAAATAAGCCACTCAGCACCCAGCCATCCAGCGCCCACCCTGTGCTCTGCTCCCTGGTGGCCAGAAGCAGGTGCAGACTGGACTCAGCAGGGCTCCCGGTCGCCAGCACAGCCTGGGCTTGGGGCCACTGCCTCTGGGCTAGGGTGCTGATCTCTGAGCCCCAGAACCGAATCTGCTTCCTGGGTTCAGGTGCAGGTGGGCCCGTTTCAAGTTCCTAACCACTCCCCCCCTTCGCCCCCGTGCAGACTGCGCGGGCAGAGATCTGGTGGTGCTGCCCAGGGGTGGGGCTGCAGAGGGGACAACTGGGCAAAGGAGGGCCAGAACCGGGTGAGGGCGGAGCTGCCTGCCCAGTGCCCTCTCTGTGCTCAGCAAATGCTGAGGAACAAGGCCCGCTGTCTGCTGTCTGTCTCGGGGACAGGCCTGTCTTTGTGCCCCCCAACCCCCCGCCTCCCCCCACAGTGGCCTTGGCCCCACACCCACCCCAGCTGGCCCGGAGGCAAGAGGGCACAGGGCTGTGGGGAGCGTTCTTTCTTCCAAGAACTCTCCGCCCAGCTCAGGGGTGGAGTGTCCACTTAGGAACCGGAGGTCAGGGTTCGATTCCCAGTGGGGACACATGCCAGGGTTGCAGGTCCGATCCCCCATGTGGGGCGTGCAGGAGGCAACCGGTTGACGATTCTCTCTCATCATGGATGTTTCTCTCTTCCTCTCTAAAGTCAATACAAATATATTAAATAATAATTTCTTTTCCTAGGAAATACACTTTGCATGTTGAATGCTGGCGGCTGCGTGGGCTCCCCCAGGGCCTGTGTGGGGGGTGGGGGGATGGCAGAGGGAGGAAGGCCTCTGAGGCTTGAGGGGGATGGGCCCCCGGAGACACTTTGGGTTCAGGAAATGGCGCCTCTGGGTGAGAAGTGAGATTAGCGTTGCTGGGCCCTTGCACTGTCCCCCGAGGGCTGTGGGGCCCCGTTGAGGAAGGTCCTGAGACCGAGGTATTGCACCCCTTCTTCCTGGGCGTTGCAGGCCCTGTGCGGAGGGTGGGGGGAGTCACTCCCTCCCCCTGGTCAGGCATGTGGGGGAGGCAACCAGTCGATGGCTACTCTCACATCAGAGTTTCTCTCTCTCCCTCCCTCCCTGACTCCCTCCCTCCTACTTTTTGAAAAGCAAAGGGAAAGACACCCTCGGATGTGGATTGACAAAATAATAATAACAACAACAATAAAGCAAGTGCAGACAGGAGGGGAACCAGACACAAGAAGCCACGCCCCTGGGGACGCCTGCAGATGGGGGTGTGGGGAGAGCCGCTGGGGGGGTGGCCTTTGCAGAGAACACCCCATGAGGACAGAAAAGGGGTGCCCCCAGGTCTGGGAACAGTAAACACGCCCCCTCGGGCCTATGGAGCCCAGTCCTGGGCCCTGCCACTCACATCTCCCTGCCCCCACAGCAACGCTGCTAATGGGGGGCTCCCCCTCCCCCTCCCCGCCTGCTGCCTCCGGGTGCCCCGGCCCCGTGTATGTCTTCACCGGACGTTTGACCTGTGACAGGAAGATGAAGCAAGTCTCACGTCCCCTCCCAGTCTGCAAACCACCACCATCTCCAGAACTTTCCAAACAAAACTCTGTCCCCATTAAACACCCCCCTCCCTTTCCTGTCCGTGGGTCTGACCCGGGGGCCTCCTCTGAGCGGGTCCCACAGGGTCCGTCCCCCTGGGTTCCCCTGGGGCTGGCTTATTCCCTAGGCACAGCATCCTTATGCCCGTCTGGGGCCGCGGCAGGTCCCTTTCCCTTTAAGGCAGTGAGATCCCATTGTGTGGAACACAGCCAGCACCCCATTCCCATGTGAGGTCTCCCCCACATTGAGCTGGCGCCCTACATTCAACTCCACCGACACTGTGGACCCCGAAGCCCTCAGATCCCACAGGCTAGGGGCTCAGTCCCGAAAGACTGCACCCCAGATGCCAACCACAGCCCGCTGGGACCCTGAGGCTCCCAGGACGCCTCCCGGTTCCTTTGCCAGGCCTCTGGCTGTGACTGCTCCCCAGAAGGCCTGCATAGACTCCTGCGATGGAAGGGACTGTAGGGGCGGGGGGCTCTGCACTGGGAAGGGGGGGAGAGGGGCTCCTGAACACCCGTGTTCCCCCCACGCAGGCGGCAAAGCACAGCGAGCTGCAGCGGCCGGCGGCCTGAGCCCACAGCTCTCTGCGGACGGAGTGTCCCTTCCCACTGTGCCCAGCGCGGGCCTGAGTGGCCTTCTCTCGGCTATGCACTCTTACCCCATCTTACTCCACTCTTCCCCCTCCCTGGACCCAGGGCCTAGAAGGCGCGTGTCCGTGTTTGTGTTCTGCTCTACTTGAAAACAGGGGCATTTGGTGGTTGAATCAGCCATCAAGACCCTGACTCTGGCCCAGCCGGTGTTGCGCAGTGGTTGAGCATCCTCCCACGATCCAAGAGGTCACAGGTTCGATTCCTGGTCAGGGCCTGTGCCAGGCTGCAGACTCCATTCTCAGGAGGGGGCGGGAGTGCAGGAGGCAGCCGATTGATGTTTCTCTCCCTCTCGCCCTTCCTCTCTGTAAAAACCCCTGAAGATGCCTATGTGTTTAAGAATGTGAGTCTCTCCAGGGAGAGTGGCCTTTGCTGCGTTGTCTGCGGGTTCGAGCCTTAAATTCATCCTGTGGATGAGGCCGCCCTGTTGATTGCATTGTTTTGTTTTTTTTCTTCTTCTTCTTGTTACTAAGCTCTGCACCTGCGGCCCCTGAGCCCGGACCCCAGCTGTGCCTTTTCTGTGAGTGACAGCCCCTGGCAAGGGGCTGGGCGGGTCAGCGCTGCTCTGGGGAAAGGTCTCTGCCCAGAGGGAATGATCCACACTGACAGAGGCTTTTATTTACCTTAAAACACGCTTTTGTTGTTTTTAGGGGGGGGGGGAGGGAGGGAGAGAACATCGGCTGCCTTCCCACCAGGAACCAAACAGAAACCTGGGTGTGTGCCTTGACCAGGAACTGACCGTGACGGGCGATCCTCAGCCTCTCCCGCCCTTTGTCCCGTTCACCTGACTCAGCCCCCGCCCCAGGTCTCTGCCCAGGCCCCGCTCCGCTCCCTGCCTCGTCAGGCGCCGCCACATTCCGGGGTTACCCCACCCCCTCACCCACCCAGAGACCAGGAAGGGCAGAGGCTGAACCACAGCCACACCCAGGTCGGTGCAGCTCCCGAGCGGGCCCAGCACCCTGCCTCTGCCCACGGCCCCTCCCTCCACGCTCCGACCTGCGCCTGCGCCTGCGCCCTCAGCGGCCTGCGCACCTGTCCACCTGTGCCCAGGTCTGCTCCTGCCCCTGCCCCCCCCCCCGACCTCCCCCGTCACCCCGACATCCTGGAGGGTGACGAAGGCCTCTGTTGCACCAGTGCCCTGGACCCCAGCCACGGCCCTCCAGGGACCTGCTGAACCCCTCTCCTCTCCTGCCCCCCCCCCCCCCAACTCGCAGTCATTTCCCTCCACGCCACCGCCTGCTCCCTCCGCAGCGAACCTGCGGGAGGAAGTGTGGGAAGTGTGTCTCCTCCTTCTCCCGGCCGCCTCCCTGCGCTGCCCTGGCCTGGCCAGCCCTGAGCCCCCTCCCCGCTGGGGCCCGGTTCTCCACTGGACGCTCCGCCCTGGCCTCTCCCCTGGGCCCCTGCCCCCCACAGAGCTCTGCCCCAGGGAGTGCGAAGAACAGTCCCATGGAGTGTTTCGGAGCCTGAGGCCTCGGGCACCTGTGGGCCTGGTGCTGCCCAGCAGCTGCCCATCCTGAACCCAGGCAGGAAGGCCTGGCGCAGCCTGGGGCTCCCCACCTGCCGAGGCGCTGACCCCGCAGCCTGGTCTCCCGCCCTCAGCCCTCGGGTCCCTTCCTCGCACCAAATACCCTGACCCGGGAGGGCGCCAGGCCGAGGGAGCAGGTGCCCCAGAAGGGGCAGCAGAGGCTAAGCCCAGGCCCCAGCGCAGGGTCAGGATCAGCGGACAGAGGCCTGATCACGGTCCGCAGCGAGGGCTGTGGTCAAGCCACTGCCCCATGGAGGTCCAGCGGGGCGCCCTCTGAGACGCTGTTGGGTGGGGGTGCACCGCTGAGGGGGGGACATCGCTGAGGGGGACACTGCTGAGGGGGGGCACCGCTGAGGGGGGGCACCGCTGAGGGGGGGACATCGCTGAGGGGGACACTGCTGAGGGGGGGCACCGCTGAGGGGGGACACCGCTGAGGGGGGACACCGCTGAGGGGGGGCACCGCTGAGGGGGGGACATCGCTGAGGGGGACACTGCTGAGGGGGGGCACCGCTGAGGGGGGACACCGCTGAGGGGGGACACCGCTGAGGGGGGAACACCGCTGAGGGGGGGCACCGCTGAGGGGGGGACACCGCTGAGGGGGGTGCATCGCTGAGGGGGGTGCATCGCTGAGGGGGACACCACTGAGGGGAGCACCGCTGAGGGGGGGCACCGCTGAGGGGGACACCGCTGAGGGGGGGACACCGCTGAGGGGGACACCACTGAGGGGGGGACACCGCTGAGGGGGACACCGCTGAGGGGGACACCGCTGAGGGGGGACACCGCTGAGGGGGACACCGCTGAGGGGGATACCGCTGAGGGGGACACCGCTGAGGGGGATACCGCTGAGGGGGGACACCGCTGAGGGGGATACCGCTGAGGGGAACACCGCTGAGGGGGGCACCGCTGAGGGGGGGCACCGCTGAGGGGGACACCGCTGAGGGGGACACCGCTGAGGGGGGACACCGCTGAGGGGGACACCGCTGAGGGGGATACCGCTGAGGGGGACACCGCTGAGGGGGGCACCGCTGAGGGGGGCACCGCTGAGGGGGACACCGCTGAGGGAGGAACACCGCTGAGGGGGGACACCGCTGAGGGGGGGCACCGCTGAGGGGGGGCACCGCTGAGGGGGGGCACCGCTGAGGGGGGGCACCGCTGAGGGGGACACCGCTCCAGGGTGTCCCACCCAGGCTGCAGGCTGCGTGCGCCCAGGACGTGCGGCCCACGTTGCCCGCCCGCCCGCCTTTCACCCGGACCTTGAGGGGCCGCGACCCCCGCCGCCCACAGCCGCCGGGGGCGGGGTTTCGGGCCAGGGGGCGGGGCCAACCCGGGGCGGGGCCTCCCGCTTCCCGGCGGCTCCCGATTGGCCGGCGGCCGGGGCGGGCCGCGGGGCATTGTGGGCCGCCCGCTGCCGCCGCGTCTCGCCATGTCCGGCTCCCCGGTGAAGCGGCAGAGGATGGAGAGCGCCCTGGACCAGCTCAAGCAGTTCACCACCGTGGTGGCCGACACGGGCGACTTCCACGGTGCGGCGCGGCGCGGCCCGAGCGGGCGTGGGGGGCGGGGGCGCCGGGGCGGCCGCCCCGGGCCCAGCCCCGCTCCGGGCCCAGCCCCGCGCCAGGCGGCTCCGGGGGCGCAGGACACGGGGCGCCGCGGCAGGAGCGGCCGGAGCGGCCGGAGCGGCCGGAGCGGGAGGCCGGGCCCGGCGCGGAGCGCGCAGTCTGAGCCCCGCCCTGCCGGCGCCCCCGCCCCGGGCGCGGAGGCCGGAGTCCGCGGGGGTCGGGCTGCCAAGGCTCCGGGTTGGGGAGGGTCCGGGCGGCCTTGTCCGCGCGTGGTGACCGCTCGGCGGGACAGACCGAGCGCGGGGCCCGGGCGGCCGCCCCTGCGCCTGCTGCAGCCTCGGCCCCCGGGACGCGGGCCGTGGGGCGGGAGCGGGGGCTGGAGCCGGGCTGGGAGAGCGGGCCGGGCCGGGCTCAGTCGGTCCGGGCAGGACCTCCCTCCTCCCGGGGCGCGGGGTGGGTGTGGCCGCCCGTTTCTGCTTTCTCATGGTGACTGGGGAAGCCGCTCCTCTGGTGACCGTAAGACGGAGCTAAGAGGGTTGTTGATCTAGCAGAGCCTCCGGGAGGAGCACCTGCGGCTTGGCCGGCGGCAGGTTAGGGCGGTCCGGCCAGAGGGGGGGCCGGACGCGGTGCTTCCCCCGGAGTTTGGGACTCCGGCCAGGCGGCCCTGGGTCTGCTCCCTGCGCTCAGCCTGTCACACCTTCTGGAGAGTGCTTGCTGGTTTTCTTTTTAAAAACAACTAAACCCAGTGACTTGACATTTTCCGATATTCACTTTATAAAGTTATTGATACTGTGCATCCATGAGTGTGCAAGGCAGCTGAGGGCCTTGGTTTTGTGGGCGTGTTAAGAAGTGAAGGTTCTCACCTTTGCCCGGGGTGGGGGGAGAGGCCCCTGCCTGGACCAATGCCCTCCTGCATCTGCTTTACAGCCCAGGGACCTCATCTGTTGAATCCCTGATGGGTCTTTTTAAAATATATATATATTTTTTTTAATTGATTTTTTTTTTTTTTTTTAAAGAGAGGAAGGGAGAGGGAGAGTTAGAAACATCGATGAGAGAGAAACATCAATCAGCTGCCTCCTGCACACCTCCTACTGGGGTTGTACCCGCAACCAAGATACATGCCCCCGACCGGAATCGAACCCTGGACCCTTCAGTCCGCAGGCCGACGCTCTATCCACTGAGCCAAACCAGTTTTGACCCTGATGGGTCTTTAATGTGGTTAAAGGTCAGCCCTGTCAAGGCGTCCTTCTCTATAATACAAGCAGAGGCGCTGCCTTCAGCCACCTCCTGGGGGTTCGCACACCCGTGCAAGCGCCACTCCTGAGCCCGATTTCCTAACGCATTGTTTAGAAACAGAGACGTCTAGATGTTGCAGAATCAGCCCACAGAGTCCCTGGCCCGGCGCCCGCCTCAGGGACACCTGTGCGCCTGCACCGTCCTGTTCACAGGATTCACCGTGTGCACCAGATCCCACCACAGGGTGGCCCTTGATGGGGTTGAGGACAGCTGTAGGTTTTGTGGGCACCGGGACAGTTAGGACACAGCGGGCCACGGCAGGACCATCTCCCGAGTCCTGACACCATACCTCGGCACACAGGTGTCCCCATGGCGGGTGCCGGGCCAGGGACCCTGTGAGCTGGGACTCCTGAGAGCCACCTGTTCTGCCGGCCTGATCTGCCTCCTATGTGGGGTCGTCAGAGGGCACTTAGAAAATACTCTTGCTCAAGGAACTTACAGAAGCAGCGAGCCCTCTGGCCGCTCTGCACGCCCCTCTCCCCCTGACAGCTGGTCAGGAGACCCCAGAGTGGCCCCATGGCCTGGAACCCCGGCCTGGTTACCTGGGAATTAGGAGAGAGGGGTTTAAAGGAGAAAGCAAGCAGTCCTTGATCCATGTTGATCCATGGACCCAGGTTCCTCACAATCGCTGGCGCTGCGGGGAAGCAGGGCGCCCTCTGCTGTCCGAACATCCCAGGGCCTCCCTCCCCACCCAGCAGTGAAGTCAGCCCTTGGCTGTCCCTGTGCAAGCAGCTGCCTCCTGCCAGCCTCAGGGTGGGGGGACATGGGTGTGAAGTGTGGCTGTACCCCAGCTTGGGAAACAGTTTAGTTTTGTTAGCCTTTACCCAAGGGTATTTTCCATTGGTTTTTAGAGAGTGAAAGGGAGGGGAAAAGACAGACAGATACATCAATGTGGGACACATTAATCAATGTGTTGCCTCTGCACGCGTCCCGAACCGGGGATCGAACCTGCAATCCCGGTACATGCCCTTGACTGGAATCAGACCAGAGACCCTTCAGTCTTCAGGCCAACGCTCTATCCACTGGGCCACACCGGCCGGGGCGGAAACACTCGTGGCTGCGTGTGTCTAGGGCTCAGGGACGGTCACAGACTCAAGCATGCCGCACTTCCTTTCTTTCTAAAACTCTCTAGCCATCGACCAGTACAAGCCCCAGGATGCCACCACCAACCCGTCCCTGATCCTGGCTGCAGCGCAGATGCCCGCCTACCAGGAGCTGGTGGAGGAGGCCATCGCCTACGGCAAGAAGCTGGGCGGGTGAGTGCGGGGTCCCAGGGCGAGTGTGCGGGCCCCAGGCAGGCCCACTCTCTCCCTCACGCTGAGCTCCAGTGTGTGATGGCTCTTTTGTCCATGTCTTTAACAGCTGCTCAGAGTAAAGTTCCCTCTTAGGGACACGGTCCGGCTTCTTGGGGTGCTTTTTGCCGCGATGCAGCCGTCACCAGTCTGGTCCCAGCCGCTCCCTGCCGCTGTGGCCGGTCCTGCCCCCCTCCAGGCACAATCAGGCGTCGCGTTACATGCTCACTGGGGTGAGCTCGGGAGCAGTGGCCGCTGGCTGGGATGCCCGGTGGCATGCAGTGTGCAGGCTGCACGTGCCCTGCCTTAGCCGGCTTCACTTTCCCTTCCCTCGTGGCTGGTCTGTTGTGTGTACCAGCCAGGCCTGGGTGCTTCCGTGCCTTCGTCACTCACAGGCCCAGGTCCTGGCTGACACGCTGGCTGAGACGCTCCGCGTGCACTTGACTGGTCTGCCTAGACGACTCCAAAGAGATGCTTTTTCACGAGCTCAGAGCCGGAGGCGCTCAGCGGGATGTGGAGGTGGAGGTGGCCGGGTGACGGCCACACCACAGTAAATGCCTCGTGCCCTAGCTGTGCGCTCCTAGGTTAAGGTGGTGACTTCCCACTGTGGGTATTTTCCAGGGATAAACGTGGGTTTTTAAAAAATATATTTTATTAATTTTTTACAGAGAGGAAGGGAGAGGGATAGAGAGTCAGAAACATCGATGAGAGAGAAACAACCATCAGCTGCCTCCTGCACACCCACCACTGGGAATGTGCTGCAACCAAGGTACGTGCCCTTGACCGGAATCGAACCCGGGACTTTTCAGTCCTCAGGCCGACGCTCTATCCACTGGGCCAAACCAGTTTTGGTGATAAATGCGTTTTGAAGAAAGAAGGGGCAGCCCGGCCGGCCTGGCTCAGGGGCTGAGTGTAGGACTATGGACCAAGAGGTCATGATTCGATTCCCAGTCGGGGCACAGGCTGGGTTGCAGGTTCGATCCCCAGTGGGGGCTGCAGGGGCCGCGGTCAGTGGTTCTCACCAATAGAAAGACGTTGAGGAAAAGAAACGGAGGAAGCTGTGGTGCAGGGTCTCCGGGAGCGGCTTGCCCTGAACCCTGGGCACTGACTGACCATCTCCGGCCCGGCCCCTGGGTTTCAGGTCCCAGGAAGAACAGATTCAAAACGCCACCGATAAGCTGTACGTGCTGTTTGGAGCGGAAATACTGAAGAAGATTCCAGGCCGCGTGTCCACGGAAGTGGATGCCAGGTAAGGGTGCGGGCGGGCGGGGCAGCAGCTTCTTGGTCCGAGACCCGCCAGCCTGGCTCCCTGCCCCCCCGCCTGCAGCCGCCCTGGCGTCACAGGAGGGCAGGCGGTCGGGAGCCAGCACTGCTGCTGCCCGCTCGCCCTCAACGCCCCTCACCGCGGCCCTGGCTCTTCCAGGCTCTCCTTTGACAAGGACGCCATGGTGGCCCGAGCCCTGCGCCTCATCGAGCTCTACAAGGACGCCGGGGTCAGCAAGGACCGCATCCTGATCAAGCTGTCGTCCACCTGGGAAGGGATTCAGGCTGGAAAGTAAGTGTCCCCCCCCCCGCCCCCAGCTGACCGAGCAGGCGGGTCCAGGGACAGGCCCCAAGGACCTGCTGGGTGACCCTCAGGAACAAGTGCTGTGACACCCGAGTCCTCACACGGCGCGCACAGTCGCCGGCAGAGCCTCTTAGGCCGGGTGAGGCTCGGAGGCCGGCCCTCTGGTCTCATCCGCGGGAACAGCCGTGCCGGGCCTTGTGTCCGCTGCGCCCCCCTGCACGGCGCTCCACTCTGCTGCCTGTTCTGGGCATCTCACACGGTGACTCATGACACGTGGCCTCCCCGTGGCACGTTTCCAGGGCTCACCCTGTGGCAGTCAGGACTGCGTCCCTTTCAAGTTGAATGTCCCGCTGTGTGCACGCTGCCTTTTCTGTGTCCGTCCGTCCTCTGTGGCCACATGGTTGTGTCATCGCTCCCGGACACACACCGGTCATCTGGCCGGCCGCGGTGCCCGTTGGAGGAGGCACTGCTTCTTGTGTGGGCTCTTCCTCACTATGGCCACACGGTGGAGCCCTTCTCAGCTGGCCCGCGGTGGCAGTTTGTGGCCAGAGGAGCCTGAGAAGAGGTCCAGCTGTCACAGCCCTTGCCCCGCCCACACGGCAGAGTGAGATGTCACGGTGGACTGACAGGCCGCCGCAGGGCAGGCTGGGAAGGGTGAGAGTGGGCAAAGGAGGCCGTGGCTCCGGGGAGAGGCAGGCAGCACTGCGGCCTGAGATGACGGCCGGTGTCCAGCCCCAGGCGGTTCTGGCTGAGGGGGGACCGCGGCCTGTCCGTCTGTAACTGGGTTTGAGGGGAAGTGAGCGGGGAGCCGGAGAGCCGGGGTGACGTGTGCGTCCCGCAGGGAGCTGGAGGAGCGGCACGGCATCCACTGCAACATGACGCTGCTCTTCTCCTTCGCCCAGGCCGTGGCCTGCGCCGAGGCGGGCGTCACGCTCATCTCCCCCTTCGTGGGGCGCATCCTCGACTGGCACGTGGCCAACACGGACAAGAAGACCTACGAGCCCCAGGAGGACCCTGGTGAGCGGCCTGGCCCCGGGCAGGTGCGAGGGGGCGGGCGGCGGGCGCCGTGGTGACGCTGGTCTCCTCTAGGAGTGAAGAGCGTCACCAAGATCTACAACTACTACAAGAAGTTCGGCTACAAGACCATCGTCATGGGCGCCTCCTTCCGCAACACGGGCGAGATCAAGGCGCTGGCCGGCTGCGACTTCCTCACCATCTCGCCCAAGCTGCTGGGCGAGCTGCTCAAGGACAGCAGCAAGCTGGCGCCCGCGCTGTCGGCCAAGGCGGGTGAGGCCCAGCCCCTGCGGGGGGCTGCCTGCACCCAGTTCCCTGAGGGGTGGGGTGGGGTGGGCAGGGCTGGGAGGGCACAGGGCGGCCGGGCCAGGCGGGAGGGCGGCTCGGCGGGTGTGGAAGGTCTGCTGCCTGTCCCAGCCCAGGCCAGCGCGCTGGAGAAGGTGCACCTGGACGAGAAGGCCTTCCGCTGGCTGCACAATGAGGACCAGATGGCCGTGGAGAAGCTCTCGGACGGCATCCGCAAGTTTGCTGCCGACGCCGTGAAGCTGGAGCGGGTGCTGGCGGTGAGTGCCGGGCGAGCTGGCAGGGCTGGCATTCTGTGTGCTGCCGGACCCCATGGGCGGTGCGGACCACAGAGGGAGCCTGACGCGCCCACCCGGCCCCTCCTCTCTCCTGCAGGACCGCATGTTCAGCGCAGAGAACGGGAAGTAGCCTTGCAGGCAGCAGACCACTCTGGCTGTGGATGTGCATCTGATTGCACAAGTCCGGTGACCAATCTGCCATTTTCTATGGGAGTAGGGACGGATCATGGGTTTCTGATTTTGTGAAATTCTGCCTAATCATTAAAGCAGTTGTTTTCTGAAGCTTGCTTCATTTCCTGACGGCCTGTGCCTCTTGGCACCAGCTGCCCAGCCACCAGCTACAGCCAGGGCCCTGCCGAGACGGGCAGCATTGCCTGCCCACCTGCTGCTGGGTGGGCATCCACCGGAGCCCTTCCTGTGCCCAGATCCCTTGGTGGGGCAAGGGCTGTACTGGGCCCTGGGGCTGTCCTCATCGGAACCTGCCGTCTCTTGTGTGGGTCTCTTGTGACCCGAGGCCCTGACCAGCGGGCAGGCCAGTGGCACCACCTGGTGGGGCAGCTCAGCACAGCTGCACTGGTTCATCTAACCCGGGGTGTCCTGGCTGGTCCCTAAACCTGGAGGGGGTGGTGCGGCTAAGAACACACTAGGACGCTGTTTGGACTTTGGGCACCACGGCTGTACTGGGAAGGGCCTGGGCGGTGATGGGTGGAGGGAGGACGGACCAGCCTCTGTTCCTGGAGGGAGCCGGGCAGGGCAGGGCTGGGCGAGGACTCGGTCCAGGAGCCAGTGCCCAGGCAGAGGATAAGGAGGCGTGTCTCCGTCTGGCCGTCCACGTTGGCATGAGCAGAAACGTGTCGGACTGACCTGGCTACACCAAAGGGTCAGCAGAGCCGCCCTGCCCTCCCCCACCTGGGCTTTCTATTCCGGAACCGGACGGCCACCTTCCCCCTCAGCCTTCCACGGGGACCTGATGAGGCCCAGTCCCCGTGTGCTCCAGAACAGCGGGGCCCATGGCTGCAGTTCCCAGGGGGCCCAGGGACAGGCGCTATGGGTGCCCGACCGGCCCTGGATGAGCTCAGCCGCCCTGGGTGCTAAGGGGGCCTGTTGGGTGGGCGTCCAGCAGTGGTGGGCAGGGGCATTGCACCCACCCGGACCCCTTCTCTTGGGTGCCCACCAGCCCCGGGGTCTGCATGGACACCGGACAGGTGGTTGTGGCACTTGGTGTGACTATCCGCATTCAGCTCAGGAGCCCCCCCAAGAGAGCATGTCCACGTGCCCACTCCCACCGCGAGCCACGGGAGCATCGGGATGGTCCACACAAACCATCCCTCACGTCCACGGGGTAGGGTGTCGTCAGGACCTCATTCTGTTTTTTATTTTACTTTCTAATTTCTTAAAATATATTTTATTGATTTTTTACAGAGAGGAAGAGAGAAAGAGGGACAGAAAGCCAGAAACATCGATGAGAGAGAAACATCGACCAGCTGCCTCCCGCACCCCCCTCCCCCACTGGAGACATACCCGCAACCAATGCACATGCCCCCGACCGGAATCGAACCCGGGACCCCTCAGTCTGCAGACCGATGCTCCATCCACTGAGCCATACCGGCTTTGGTTCTCTTTGTTTTTTAATGTATTTTAAAAATATATATATTTTATTGATTTTTCACAGAGGAAGAGAGAAGGACAGAGAGTCAGGAACATCACTGAGAGAGAATAATCCATCAACTTCCTCCTGCACACCCCCTCCTGGGGATGTGCCCGCAACGAAGGTACATGCCCTTGACCGGAATCGAACCTGGGACCTTTCAGTCCGCAGGCTGACGCTCTATCCACTGAGCCAAACCGGTTTCAGCTTTTAATGTATTTTTATTGGTTTCATAGAGAAAGGAGAGGGAAACAGAAACATCACTGATGACAGAATCACTGATTAGCTGCCTCCTGCACACACCACACGGGACTGAGCCCACCACCCATGCGTGTGCTCCGACTGGAAATTGAACCCACTGAGCCATATGGGCTGGGCAGGACTTCATTCTTTCACGGCAAACGCCTCACCACATGGCGATAACGCTGCCCTTTAACAAGATCCATTCTCGGGCCAGCCTGTCTGTTCCTTCCTGAGCGCGCTGCTGCAGAGCTCCTGGGCGCCTGGGGGAATCCGAGGCTCCATCCCGCCCCTGCCCTGCCAGGGCTTTCCGGTTCCTCCTCCCACCCTCACTCAGGACCGAGCTGCAGGGAGCAGAGTAGGCGTGGCCGGTCAGAAACCTCAGCAGGAGTGACTGATTTTACGGGTGATACAGACCATGCCCTGGAGGTGTGTCTGTCAGGGTTTGAGCAGACAGCCACCCGTCACCTGGGCACATGGGGCTGACGGCCAGGCCGATTCGCCTTCCGGGAAATGCCGACAGGATGCCGAGTATGAGCTGGTCCAGGGCCCGGAGGAAGCACCGGGCCCGGGGGCTCCCCTGCTGGTTCCCAGGGGCTGGAAGCAGCGACGCAGCAAGCCCAGCTCCAGAGGGGACCCCCCCAGCCCAGCCCGGCACCCGGGGAGCCTGTCAGGGCCTCCCTCCAAGCGGAGCTGCTTCTGTGTCCACCCTGACACCCTTGGAGCAGCCGCAGGATGGGGATGTGCAGCGCTGTCGCAGGAGCCCCTGGGCCGAGTTCGAAGGTCAAAGGTCCACCGTTTCAATGTCAGGGCTGCGGATGCAGTGCCGTCCGCCCTGAGGTCCGCCCTGGCCTGACATGGCCCCCGCTGCCCTGAGCCCACACACGGCAACGGCTGAAATCAGGGCGAGTCGGGGGCCCTGCGCCGGGACCACATTAGTTCCCCTTCGCCTTTGACCCAACTCAAAAGTGCTGACCAAGCTCCAGCCAGCTGGCTCCTCCACACTCAGCAGCACCCGCAGGGCTGGGGGACAGAGACGGCCAGGGCACGGCCCGCCCCACAGGCACCGACTCTGGGACCCCTGCCTGTCACTGCTGGGCCAGCGTGGTCATCCTGCTCCCAGGGGGGTCGACCTCTGCTCCCGACCTGGGCGCCAGGGACAGGCAGAGGGGGCACCCAGTGCTGGTGCAGGAAGACCAGAGGGGCCACTGCCCCACCCTGCAACGCCCCCGCTGATTCTCTGGGTACAACTCCCTGGGGACCACTCCACATGGCACCCGAGCCCCACCTGGTGCCAGGGCAGCACCTGGGCCTCGCACCCCAAGACCTGACACCCTCAGGCTGACTCCTGGAGGCCCCGCAGGCCCACAGGCCCGGTCGGCCAGGTGAAGTCAGCCTCAGGGGCTGTCGGAGGCTCGGGTCCTGAGGCGGGAGTCCCGTGGCCTGGGCACCTGGGCCCTCTGGAGGTGGTGGCATCCACTGGCAGCCAGGCTGGCTCAGCAAGGACTGCATCACTTCCTGCAGGACGGACACCAGGTCAGGGCTCGGAAGCCAGCAGTAGCCATCACAGGGACCATGGCCCAGCAGCCCGCCCATCACCCAGCTGCTCACCGGCTGCCACAGAGGAAGAGCAGGTTCTGCACGGCGGGCACAGTGGAACCCGCGTTCTGGCCCGTGACGAGGTGGCGGTCCAGGACCACGTGCACCGCGTCAGGCTCGCTGGCTGCAGGAGACCCGAGGGCACAGGCCTCAGGCGCAGCTCCATGTGGGCACCGCCCAGGCCCGGCCCCCCCATCCTCGTGGGGCCGTGAGCTCCAGGTCAGCCTGCGGGTTTCAGAGCCACCGGCCACCGAGGTCGACTGGGTGCCCAGCCCCAGGAGGCTGGCCTGGCCAGTGTGCTCCCCTGACCCCCGCCCCCACCCCCCGGTGCCTGCAGCGCCGCCCAGCTCACCACTGAAGCCGGCGCCGGCGTCCTTCACGAAGTCCTCCACGATGAGGGGCAGGCGGGCGAAGCCGGGGGCCCTGACCAGCTCGTACACGGAGGGCTGCGGGAGGGCGCCGGGCTCAGGCAGGTCCAAGCCAGCAGGGCCTGCCTCCCTCCAGGTGGGGCGGGAGCACAGCCCTGCCCTAAGACCGAGCCCCGGTGCGGCCCTCCGGCTGTGGGCTTCCAGGGCACACACACCCCTCCCCCAGAGTGGAGGCACAGGGAAGGCCAGCGGGGCCCCGCGAGGAGTGAAAGGCCCGGAGGCGGAACAGCCACGGCCTGTGGGTGGGGCGGGGCCACGGGAGCACTGAGGAGTGGCCCAGCTCCTCTCCGGTCCCGGCCTCACCTGGACCTGAACCTGGGACCACATCAGCTGTGTGCAGCCTCCAGCAGCCAGGCCTCAGGCCTCACCACACAGACCCTCCCGCCTGGCCTGCTCCCTGCCCCTCCAGCCAAATGGAGCCCTGCCTCTCGTCAGGCCAAAGCAACTCAACCCACCCACTCTCCCACCCACAGCCAGCAAGGCAAACCGGCTGCAGGGTCGGGGGAGGCGGGGTCTGTCCTCACCCGCGGCCCGAACAGGCCTCCCAGGATGTGAGCGGACGACGACAACGCTAGCCCGGTGCCGCGCGGACAGGCGGCGGTCACACGGCCAGAGGGACCACGGCCGGTGCCCGCCGCCCGTGCTTCGGGCTGACCACGCGGGGGCGGCACTCACCCCGGTCACGCTGTAGCCCTGGAACACCCAGGACCGGTCCTCGTTGGTGGCACAGCACAGGGCGGCGACCCCGTGGCCAACGGCACAGATGGGCTCTGAAAGCGGCGGCAGGGCGGGTGAGCCTGAGGCCGGTCTGGCCTCTCCCAATGCCCCCCCCCCAACCGCGGACTCCTGGAGGCCCCTTCTCCCCGCCCCCAGCGGACTCCTGGAGGCCCCTGCCCCCGCACCCCCCCCCACAGCGGACTCCTGGAGGCCCCTGCCCCCGCCCCACCCCTTCCCAGGCAACACAGGAGCTGCTGCTTCCGGCTCAAATCTCAAGTCCCGGCGACTGAGAAACAAGGACAAGGGGCGTCTCCAGGGCAGCAGGTCTATTTGCCGGCCCAGCGGCATCCACACTCACTGCCCGGCCTCTCAGAGCCAACAGCCTGCACCCTCCAGGCCCTCTGATGGCAAAGGTCTCGTGGCACCACCATCACCATCACCGCTGTCACCGCCGCGAGGGGCAGCCACCGGGAAACGCCCCTCCTGACTTCCAACTCCCAGGGCCTCCGGGCCTTGGCTCCGGGCCTGCCACCCAGGGGCCCCCTGGCACCAGTGCGTTCCCACGGCTGAGGTGGCCGGGAACAACGGCTGCCTGTGCCGGGGCTGGTGCGGCGACAAAGGGCACTGTGGAGCCCGGTTTTGTGGGCTGGCCCCTAGCGACCAGACGGGCGCATCTGAGGCCAAGGCAGCCAGGGCAGCGGGCCAGGTCTCCAGAGCGGCCTTTCTCCCAGCCTGCTGGCCTCAGCCCCAGCCTGGACCCGGTGCTTTCCCACCAGGAACAAAGCCACATCCTGCCCTCCCCCTCGGAGGGGCCAGGGGGCCAGCCAGAGGCCCACAGGGGTGCTGGCCAAAAGGCAGGAATGCCCACGCTCATGTGTGGGACACTGAGTCAACCTGACCCTCACTGGCCAGATCACAGCTCTACACTGAGTGATCTGACATCTCCAGCCCTAAGACCTGACCCTGCAATCCACGGCTGCCGTGCCCACACCCAGCACAGGCACTTCCGCCTCCCCTCCCTGTTTGTGGAGCCCCCCATGGGTCAGAGGTCACCTACTGCTCTCGGAGTGGAAGTGCTGCAGGATTCGGGCCAGAGACCCACTGTTGGCCAGGTCCGCCAGGGCCCCGGGGCAGCTGGGAATCAGGAGGGCATGGTACCGGGCACCTGGGGGAGACCACAGGCCAGTCAGTCCCCTTGCTCCTGCCGCCAGTCACCATCCTCTGTCCCTGTCCCCACATGGGCTCTGGCTCCCACAGCCACGGACCCTTCCTGCCTCCCCATCTCCACGTGCCCGCCACCTCTCCCCGCAGAGGCAGCTGGGAACTCTGGGCCCAAGATGCAGGAGGGGGCAGCCACAGTCACAGCGCCTGGCAGCAAGCCCGGGAGCTCCAGGGGCAGAGGGATGGAGTGCTGTGGGCCACAAACCCACCTGGAACCCCACACGCCCGACCCTCCAAGGTCTCGGGCCCTCACCGTCGATGGACTCGAGCTTGGCGGGGCTGGCATAGGCCTTGAGGCGGAAGTCCTGCACCCAGCGTGCATTGCTCTCATTCACGTCCACGAAGTCCATGGTCTTCCCCTGCGGAGCCCCGGGGCAGAGGTCAGCGCGGGCGCCCCTGCTGGCTCACCCTGGTGCTCAGAAACAGGGAAGGAGCCGGACCAGCGGCAGCCCCTCAGGGACGAAGGTCCCTCAGCCCAGCCCTCTCAGCAGAGCCCAACACACCCAAGCCTCACGTTGCCCGCCCACACTGGTCCTCAGCCGCCTATGAGGCTGCGCCCTTCCTGCTGGACAGTCTGCGCCATCTTTCCTCTCGCGAGCAGACGCCGACCCATGATGCCGATGGGTCTGGGTCCCTCAGCAGCCTCGGCTCACCACTTTCCCCAGCAACAGCCCCCCAGAAGGAAAGGGGGCCGGACTTACCCCAGGGGTGGCCACCTGCAGGTTGAAGGCAGCGCTGGCCAGTGTGAAACAGTGGAGGAAGGACTGGGCTGACACCCCTGCAAGAAGGACACATGGCTGAGTGCTGGGCCCGGCAGCCCCCCTGCCCAGCCACCCCTGCCCTGGCCCAGGACCCCCGAGGCACAGCCCCTCATCTCCCTGGGCTCGCCCCCAGTCTGGCCCTGGAGGCCTTTCCAGAAAGCACAGCCGAGTGAGCGGTTCCCTTACACTCGGCTCACCTGCTCACTCAACCAGCAGGGCCTGGTTTACCCCTAAGTCACTGGTCGGCAATCTGCGGCTCCCGAGCCACATGCGGCTCTCTGGCCCCTTGAGTGTGGCTCTTCCACAAAATACCACCGCCTGGGCGTCTATTGTGAAGTGGCGTTAGAAGAAGTCTTTAAAAAACTTGGCTCTCAAAAGAAATTTCAATCGTGCTGTTGATATTTGGCTCTGGTGACGGATGAGTTTGCTGACCACGGACCTAAGTTAGCCAGGGAGGGAGCGGCTGAGCCCCCACCCCACCAGAGGGCAGGGCTCCTGCCCAGGAGCTGGGGCTAGGGCTCCTTCACAGGAAGGTGGGTGCACCCTCCGCCTGGGCCAGGGCAGGGTCCCAGCCCTGTCCTCACAGGAGCTCCTGCCCACGCCCAGTCTGGAAGCTCCTGGCTGCGGCCCCACCAGGAACATCCACCTCTAAAGGGCGTGACCCGCATCCTTCCGCCCCTGTTTTAACCCTGGGACCCAATCCCTACACCTCAGCTTCACCTTTATTCACGCTTATGAGTTAGTACATGTTCACTGTAGGAAGTCCACACATTGAGCAAAAAGTCTTTCCAAATCACCCCTCCCCGCCTCCCCGGCCGCCTTCCCAGTTCCTCAAACCCTTGCTCTCCCACCTCCACCTCCGACCCCCACCACCTTCACCCCAGGTCCCTAGGGGGGACTAATCGGGGCCACTGGTCCTTTCAGAGCTGTGCCCCCGCCCATGTTCTCAGCATCCCCTCCGCCTGGCACAGCCAAGCTGGAGCGACCCCTCCCCCTCATCCCGCTCCAACCTGTCTCCCAGGGCTGAACCCCCTCAATGGCTGCTCCGGCCCTTGAACTCCCCACGGGGGTGGGGGTAGGACCCTGGCTTCGGCCCTCGTTCTAGGCTCACGCCACTCAGGGCCCCTGGGGCTCGGCGCACTGTGGCCCGTGACCCGCGGTGCTCGCTCCTTGAGGACCCAGCAACCACACAAGTTACCCCGTCCCAGCCCCGGTCCTCCACCACCTCCGTGTGCCAGGGACACACCGGGGAGGACCAGGGCCCGGATCTGCTCATTTCTTCCCGCCGGCCCTGCAGCCCAGGCCCTGAGGGAGGGGCTGCACCACGGCCCCGGGAGCCCCACGGCCCCTCTGGCGCCTCCCGCGGGGCAGGGCCGGGTCCTCAGCCCCCGGCCCGGGGTCCCGCTCCAGCCGCCTCCTCCTCGGCGAGGCCGGGGCGCCGGGCAGTGCGGGCATCGAGCCCCGCAGGCTCGTGACCACCCGTCGGGAGGCCACGCTCCCAAGGCCACGGCTGTCCGGCGCCCGGCCTGTCGGAGGCCACGTCCGGGGACACCCACTGCCCCCGCCCCGGGCGGGCCGAGGGCGCTGCCTGCTGGGCCCGCTGGACGCGGCCGGCGTGTTTGCCTCGCCCTCCCGCGGCTCCCCGGCACCCGCCGCCCTCCCTCCGCGCAAGCCTCACCCTCGGCGGCGCCGCTGGCCACGAGGAGGCAGGTGGGCCGGCTCGGGAGCCGCTCGGACGCCATGGTCTCCGCCGCAGACGGCGCGGTCTGCGCGTGCGCGGGCCCTGCCTGCGCGCGCACCTGGCCGGGGACGCGCTGGTCACGTGCCGCCGAGGCCTGGGGGCGGGGCCTGGGGCGGCGCTGTGCGCACGCGCCGTCCTCCAGCGCGTCTCCGGCCTCCCGCCTCCCGCCGCTGCGCCCCGGGTCCTCCCCGACGCCCCAGCTCGGCGGCCCCTGCGGCCCGCGGGGAGCCCCGAGCTCGGCGGCAGGCCCGGACCCCTGCGCGGCCTGGTTTCTCTCTCTCCCCTTGCGCGGGCGGGCGGAATGGGAACCGGGAGAGAAGCCGCCTGCCCGGCCCAGGGTCCCTCCCTGAGGATCGGGCACCGAACTCGCGATCCCCGAGAGCCCAGCAGCCCTGGGGGCGGGGCGGGGCGGAGCGCCGGCCAGAGGGCTCCTGTCCTGGGCGGGGGCAGGGACGTGGGGTCAGGAAGGAGCCCGCACAGCGGTTCAGAGGGTGGGGAGGGCGGGGCGGCGAGGGGAGGGAGAGAGGCGGTGGGTGCCCGTCCTAGGGGGCCAGGGCTTGAAGCTCCGAGCAGAGGGGTCCATGAGCAGGGAGGGTCTGCAGGTGGGGCCCGGTGGTGGGGTCTGCCCCATAGGATGGTTGGGGAAGACGGAGTATCCACATTCCTGGGGTTCAGCCACGCCCCTGGAAGGTGGGGTGTCACTGCCTGAGATGGGGTGCTGAGTTAGTGAGCAAAGTCAAAGTGCCGTGGGGCCACGTTGCATTGGAGGCAGTTTTATCAGGGTGTCCGGGGCAGTGGGTGGGGGTGGACACGTGGGCCTTCAGTGGATGGCGGGTACTCTGAGGCCTGGCTGGAGGGGAGGGAGGCCTGGGGAGGACCCAAGCTGGGTTAAGAGGGTGGCCCAGCTGAGACCGGTTTGGCTCAGTAGATAAGAGTGTCGGCCTGTGGACTGAAAGGTCCCAGATTCGATTCCGGTCAAGTGCAGGCATGTGCCTTGGTTGTGGGCACATCCCCAGTGGGAGGTGTGCGGGAGGCAGCCGATCAATGTTTCTCTCTCATCGATGTTTTTAACTCTATCCCTCTCCCTTTCTCTCTAAAAAAATCAATTAAAAAATCAATCAATAAATAAATAATAAATAAAATATTTTTTAAAAGAAAATAAAAATAAAAAACCAATAAAATATTTTTAAAAGATAAAATAAAAATAAAAAATCAATAAAAGGCTGGCCCAGCCCGACCAATGTGGCTCGGGGGTTGAGCATCAACCTATGAACGGAAGGTTACGGTTCCGTTCCTGGCCAGGCCACATGCCCGTGTTGCAGGCTCCATCCCCAGTGTGGGGCGTGCAGGAGGCAGCCGATCAATGATTTCCTCTCATCATCATTTCTCCCTCTCCCTTCCTCTCTGAAACCAATAAAAATATATTTTCAAAAAAGAGAGAGTGTGGCCCTGCCCCTGGGCCCCTCGGTCCCCCTACAGGACCTCCTGCTGCCAGTGTGCAGGGAAGGCAGCAGGTGCCCTCAGGTCCTTCCAGCCTCTGCTGACTGGGCACCCCTTTGTCACAGCGGGAACTGCTCGAGTCCAGGCCAAGGTCCCTGCTGCCTCACAGACTGGCTCTGCCCTCTGCCCAGCCCAGCCCGTGCTGCCTCGGGCACAGTCAGCGGCACCTTGCCCTCACCTCCTCAGGGCCCTCCCGCGGGCGGTGGAGGAGGAGCTGAGGCTCCTGGCGCTGGCAGGGTGTGGGATGGGACAGGGGAACCTGATGCCTGGGGTGGGGGTGGGGGTGGGGGTGCAGGAGGTGAGATGGAGGCCAGCAGGCCCGAGGTCAGACCACAGGCTTTCTGGCTCTAGGGAAGGGTCCCATCCACCTTGCAAATCCATGGGTGTCAGACCCAGGAGCCAGAGGGAGACCACGGGGGAGGGGGCCCCCTGCTGGCCCAGCCCCACCTGCACGCCCGGGCCCTGAGCGGCTGAGGCGCAGGTGCAGGTGCTCCTGGTGGGGAAGCTCTTCCTGCCACGAGACTCGTTAAGTCCTTTCTGTCCCCACGGAAGCGGGCGGAGGAGGAAGCCGGGCGGCGGCAGCGCCTGGAGGCCAGTGTGTGCGTGCCCCTGTGCGCACGGCGGGCCCCTCTGTGCACCGGGGCGGCAGCGTGCCTGCCGGCTCACAGGCCTGAGCAGGGGGAGCGGACGCCGAGGCCAGGCCCCCTGTGGGCATCACCTTCGGTCTATATCTCCGCATGTGACCCGTCCAGCTGGCGTGTTTAGGCCACAGCTCCAGGTGGGCCAGCGGTGAAGCCTCAGCCCCTGTGGCTTCTGGGTGCTGCCGGGCCTCCTGCTCCCTTCCTTGGGGAATCCCTCCTTTCGGGAGCACGCCTGTGCCACGGAGATGCCCAGATGTGCCACGCCGGTCACTGCGAGGCAGGGAGCCTCTATCTGCCCAGGCCTGGGAGCAGGTGTGAGGTCGGGGGGCCGAGTGGTGAGGTGGGGGCCGGCTGAAGGCCCAGGAAGCCAGGGTGAGGGTCCGCAGTGGGGAGTCACCCCTCCTGTCCCGATGCAGGAAGAGAGGTTCTGAAACCACCCCCAGCCCAGGCCCAGATCCGGGGCAGGTGGGTTCTGGAGGCATTGGCCACGAATGCATTCATGGTGGGTCCCCAAAGGAGCTGCACCCTCCGGGGGGGGGGGGTCGCTAGAGAGGAAACAAAGTGGCCCCTACACGTGCGCCCTCTCTTCCTTGTTCCGGCCATCTGTGCCCGGGGTGCCCCCCGTGGCACGAGGGGCGGGGGGCTGGTGCTCAGAATGCAAAGGCTGGGACGGAGTCTCCGGTCCACCTGGAGCCTGGGTGGGATCGGGGGGTGGGGGGTGCTGCTGCCCCTGAGTCCTGTTCCCCTGAGTCCTTTGGTGCCTGGTCTTCGGTTTAGACCCTAACGCAGTTCTGTGGTGCCGGCCGGCGGGCTCAGTGGCTGAGTGTTGGCCCAGGAACCAAGAGGTCGCTGGTGTGATTCCCGGTCAGGGCACATGCCCGGGTTGCGGGCTCGGTCCCCCCGACCACTCGGCCCCCTGACCTCACACCTGCTCCCAGGACTGGGCAGCTGAGCAAACGTCAGAGGAGAAGCCGGGAGCTCGCTGCTCCAGCACCGGGCAGGTGTTGTGTGGCTGATCCCCAGCAGGAGACAGCGGCATCGGCACACGCTGTTTCACCCAGGCCCACCAGCAGGCATGTCACGTGGAGCAGGGTCCTGAGCGCCGTGGCCACAGCACAGTCATGCGTGGGAAGGTGGGGCAGCCCGAATGTCCGTGGATGGGGGTGGACACAGAGCAGCCACCCCCACTCAGGGCTGCGCAGCCTCAGAAGGGGAGCGAACCCCCACCTGCCGGGACGTGGGGCCACCCTGAGGCCATCCCGGGGGGCGGAGGCTGCATCCTGGAGGGTCAGAGCTGCAGCGGCAGGAGGCAGGACGGTGTGTGGCGGGGGCGGGCGTTTGGGGAAGAGGGTCAGTTCGGTAAAATGAAGGGAGTCCTGAGCCCCAGCCGGCGTGGCTCAGGGGCTGAACATCGACCTGTGAACCCTGAGATCAGGGTTCCATCCTGGTCAGGGCGCCTGCCCAGGCTGCAGGCTCGGTCCCCACACTGCACAGGAGGGACGGGGCACATCACCGACCCAGGCTTCTCTCTGCTCATGGTGGCGGTCGCCCTCTCCCTCACCCTGCCTCCCTGACCTCAACACAAATATGTTTGAGAGAGCGTTCGGGAGACGCTGGGGACGGTGCGGTGGTGTGAACGCACTCCCTGCCGGGGCTGTGCACCTGGGAGGCTGGGGGAACCGCAGGTGCAGGTTCTGTGAAGCTTACGTTCAGAACCGGCAGCGCACACCACGCAGCACCAGGCCCAGAGGGCAGCCCAAGGCACCCGCTGCCCCTGTCTGTAGGTGGAAAAACACGGAAACTCCATCCACACCCACAGGGAACCCATAGCCAGGGGGCGCCTCGCGGTGCAACGTCACAGCATCCAAGCACCGGCCAGGCCAGACCCTGAGCCCAGCCTTCGCTGCCTGGCCTCCTCCGGCTCGGGCCTCCTCCCTCCTGGCCCCCTAAGTGTCAGGAGGGTGAGTTGGCTGTTTGTTTTGACGGTTCCAGTCACAGAGGAGAGAACGGGAGAGGGGGTGGCCCGGCGGAGTGGCCCCTGGTGCTTAGGGGCAGGGGGACAGGAACCTAGGGGACGTGTGATGTCGGGCCACGGCCAGGATAGCGGAGTGGGGAGCCCAGCAAGGTCAGCAGGAGGCAGCCTGTGGGCGGCCTGGGCCGGGCGCCGGGTCTGTTCGGACGCTCGCAGGAACGTGTCTGGTGTCTGGGCCTGAGGCAGGGCGCTCCACAGGGTCTGCCCCTCGGCGGTGGGCACAGGGGGACCAGCGTGAAGATGCGCCCGTGACCTTAGAGAAGGCAGTGCCCAGGGGGCCTTCTCCCCTGCCCATGCCCAGCCAGCCAGCCGCCTGCAGCTGGGGTCCCGGCAGGCCAAGCCAGGTGGGCACCGGAGCTGTGGGTGGGAGGTGAAGAAAGGAACGCCCACCCCACAGTCTCCCCTGTGCCCTCCCAGGATGGGGTGCTCCCTGCAGAGAGGGGGTGTACGCAGAAAAAGGGCCCCCCTGGCTGGAGGCCCACCTGTGGGACAAGGCCCCCCTCCCCACCCCAAGCCCCGTGCCGCCCCAAGCAGTGCGGCCAGGGCAGCTGGAGGTGGGGCAGAGCCAGCCAGGCGGGGTGGTGGCAGGGGAGCGCCAGGTGGTGTGGGTGTGGGTGTGGGTGTGGGACCCCGGCTCTCCCAGCCTCATGCAGGTGAGACGCCAGCCCAGCCGAGAGACAAGTTTATTGTAGGCCCAGCTGCATCGGGCCCGGCGTTCCAGCGGCCGGCCGGCCATGGACGGGCAGTCTGGGTTCCACGGTGCCCACCACTGCCCTCCAGAGCCCGCCCGTGCCACCGTGCCGTGGCCATGCCGGGACTCCATGGGCAGGAGAGGGGCTGCCCAGCACGGCCCCCTGCGGGCACATGGGGCAGTGGGTGTGGTGATGGTCACCCACCACGTGGTTCTACTCTACCTGTTATTGCATTTATACGCTTGTTCGACTCAAAGGACGCTGGGTAAGGCAGGAGGGGCCTCTCCGGGGCATCTTTGGGGGATCGGCAGACACAGCTGCGGGGCAGGTTCTTGATACCCTCCTCCCTGCCTATTCCTACCTAGCTGCCCCCCCCCGGACAGTTGCCACAGGAGGGGGAGAGGGCTCGGGGCAGGAAGTGAGGTGACCCCTCTGGAGACGGGCCTTGCACCGTCTCCCCAGCTCGGGGAGGGCAGCAGGCAGAGGTGGCAGGAAGCCTGGGGTCAGCCCTGGAGTGGCTCAGCTCGCAGACCCCACTCCGCCGGCTGCAAGCAGAGAGCAGAGGAGGGCAGGTGAGACAGCCACACCTTTAATGTCCACGCGGCCGGCCCAGGTCAGAGCCCGGCCTGGGCCCTGAGCCTTGGTCTCCTCCGGCCTGGGGCTCTTCAGGAAGTGGCCAGGAAACCCCCAGGACCCGGGGCCCCTTGGGACAAGCTGGCCCTGCTCAGGCTCCACCCCACCCACCGCCCCATGTGCCCGGCCCGAGCCCTCTGCCCGAGGCCACGGCTCCACCCTGCGCTGCTCAGGCCCAGGAGCCGGTCCCTGCCTGGGGGAGGGGGAGGGAGACACGCTAGGGACCAGCTAAGGGGGCGAGCCCCACTGCCCGGGCAGCCTGTCCGTGTCTCCCCGTGTCGGGCGTGTGTGTATATGTCGCCTATGGGCTATGGGTACACAGCTATGAGTTGGCATGCACATCCCGCAGTTGGTCCGCTCGGGGCGCGGGCGCCGCCGGGCAACGCGTCACTTTTTCCGTGCCAGGAACACCACCCCGAGAATCAGGGCCACGGCGGCCATGGCCGCACCCCCGGCCAGCAGCAGGGGCGTCAAGTTCTCGAAGGAGCAGGGGCCTTGGCCTCCACGGCCCCCACTGGGGACCTGGTCCCCCTCGGCCCCGTCGCCAGGGCCCTTGGGCTCAGGGGCGGCGGGGGCCGGGGCGGCGGGGGCCGGGGCGGCGGGGGCGGCCGGCTTCAGGTTGCTGTGGTTGTGCAGGAGGGCGGGGTCCACTTTGGCCGGTGTCTTCTTGGCTGGCGGCGGGGCGGGGGCCACGGGCGGATCCTGCTTCTCCGCCTGGACCTCCTTCTTCCCAGGCTTGGCCGAGGGGGCTTTCCCGTCCACCACTGGAGGGCCTCGGACCTCTGCCCCGGCCTGGGGCCCCTTGGCATCGGGCTTGGGGCTGTTGGCTGCCTTCCCTTTGGACTCCATGATGCCGTGGGGTTGCGGATGGACAGGTGGCGGGACCACGGCTGCTCAGGACAGCTCACCCTTGGGCATTACGTGGGCCTGGAGGGGGGAGACACAAGGACGCCCATCCTGTCCAGTCCCCACCGCCTTGTCCCCGTAGCGACACCGCTCAGTCCTCTGGACCCCCGAAAGCCCCAGCTCAGAATCCTCCTCTTCCGGGGCCCAGCCCCCGCCTATCCCCGGCCACACCCTGAGGCTCCCCGCCCCCCCAGGCTGGACTGTGGGCCCCGCACAGGCTGAGGGGGGGGGAGTGAGCCCAGGTTTCCTCGTCTATAAAATGGTCTTCCCGGAACTCAAGCTGTGGCCATGACGCTGGCCTAGGGCAGGGAGGCCCTGGCAGGGAGCGAGAGTCACCAGCCCTGAGAGGGTGTGTGGCCAGGGGAGGGGCAGCAGATGGGTTTGGGCAGCACTGACCACGTACCCTTCTCAGGGGGACGGGTCCAGGCGGAGGGCAGGGCAGGGAGAGCCGGGCACAGGTCTCTGGGCCTACAGGGTGGGAGTGGCCCGAGGCCACAGTTCTGGGTGCAAACCCTCGTTGTCCAGGAGGCCGGAGCCAGGAGGGCAGGGTGGCCCCTGCCCTGTGCCCACCCAGCATTGCCTCCCCAGCTCCACCTCAAGGACAGGGTGTCCTTCCTGGGCCCAGGCTGCCCCTGCCTCCGGGGAGGGGGCAGAAGGGATGAGGTGGTCCAGCGTGGGCACACACCCTGTCCATCAGCCTCCGCAGTGGGGGAGGAGGGAGGGGGTGTGGGCTGTAGGACAGGCTGGCCCCACCTGGATGCCCGGGGCAGGGAAGGGGGCTGGGCGCCTGGCCCCTGGGCCTCAGCCGGCCCTCCCCGAAGACCCTGCCCCTGCCTGTCTGCCTCTGCCCTGGGAGGATGCGAACCCCCCGCCCCCACCCCGGGCTCCACACCCACCCAGGGGCACTAACCACACGGAAGGTCGCCTGAAGGTCACAGCATGATGGGGTGTCCCAGGGAGAGGCCCCCCAGCCCTCACCCCGCCGGCCGCCGTGCTGGAGGCGCCCCCACCGCCCCCCGCTGCCGGGAGTCACGTTTGCGAAGGGCGGTGGTCTGCTTCCCCCACGGCCCTGGCTCTCACTGACGTCACTGGCGGCCCCTCCCCCGCCCTCCCCGGGGCTCCTTGACCCGGGAGAGGGATGACCTTCAGGGCAGGGAACCGCCTCCAGCTGGGCGCCCCCATGCTCCCCCATCCCCCGGCCCGCGCCGCGGAGCCCGCGCCTCACCCGGCCGCTCCGGGAGCTCCCACCTGGCCTGGCTGCCGGCTGCCGGCTGCGGGTTGGAGAGCAGCAGCAGCTGCGGCGGAGAGGACCAGGAGTTTCCCACAATGCACTGCTCCTGCGCACGGAGGGGGCGGGGCCGCATCCGCTCAGGCCCCGCCCCGTCGCCTTCCACTGCGGACGCCCCTGACCACCGGGCACTCAGAGCCCCACCCCCGCTCCGTTTTTCCCCAAAATGTATTTTTATTGACTGCAGAGAGGGAGAGAGCGGGGGGAACAATGATGAGAGAGAATTACTATTGGCTGCCGCCTACACGCCCCACACCGGGGATCCAGCCCACAACACGGGCCCCAACCAATCCAACCTCATGGGTGGACGCTAACCACTGATCCACGCCTGCCTGGTCTGGCTGTTAATCCCAAGAGCGGGTTAGGATCAGGCTGCGAGGGTCTCAGGCTGGCCTCCCGCACCCCAAACCCCACCTCACCCTCACCCTCTCCCTGCAGGGGGTCAGTCATGAGGGGGCTTCCGCCCCCCCCCCCCCCACAGCCCCTAACAGAGACTCAGAGAGGAGGCATCTACTTAGAATATTTATTTATCTCCTTACATGACAAGACACAAAAAGTCACTTCTTGAAACTCCTCAAAAGAAAAAAAATATAAATCTGTCAGCAGCAGCAGCAGCTTCCAAGGACAACAGATGTGAGGGGTACAACCGTGAACGGGGCCAGGCCTCGGCCCCAGGTAGTGTCGCTGGGAAGGGGCCTCCTCAGAGGGCCTGGGTGGCGGGGACACAGCACCAGCACGATCGCCCGGCCAGGCAGCAGGGGGTGCCTGCCTCCATTCACAACGGGGGTGGGCTGGGCGGTGGGCGGAAGGGGCTGGAGGGGGCGGGCGGGCCTTATCAGAGGCCCGAGAGCAGGGCGGCCAGGAGGGCAGCTCCCCGCCGCTGCACACAGCAGGTGCTCCCAGCTCCATACTGGTCTGCTTGCCCTTCCCACTGGCCAAGGTCAGACCCTGGGTGCAGGTCTCAGGAGAGGGGTCAGCTGCAGGTGCAGCCAGAGGAGCTGGACTGGACAAACAACTCTGGACAGGGTCAGCGGGGGCATAGGTTTACACAGCACACACACACGTACACGCACACACACGTGTGCACTGCCTGGCCATGTGGGAAGGGCAGCGACTCTCCCATATGCACACAGACCTTACACACTCTGGGCTCCGTCTGGGATGGGGCAGAGGGGCCCACAGTGAGGGGTGGGGTTTCCCTGGGAGTCAGGATTCAGTGTGAACCCCCCGCCCCGCCTGCCTGGGATTCCTGGCTCAATATGGGGGGCAGGGGACCCCGATTCTCCTGCAAGGCTGGCCGAGGCGAGAGCAGCAGTGGGGAGGCTGGACCGATGGACGAACAGAGGGCTGGACAGAGCCACTTGTGCTCAGCAAGTTAATAAATAGGTTTGTGCAGCCTCCCCTTTGGGGACCAGGGGCTGCGCCTCGGGGCGGGGCCGGTAGCCTGGAGGGGAGGGTCCCCCGCCCAGCCCTCACCTGGGAGCCCCCAGCTGAGACCAGCTCTGTCCCAGGGGTGCCCAGGCCCGGGCGGAGGGGGCAGGGCTGGCTCCGGGAATGTGACGATTCCTGTGACTTCTACATAAATAACACCTTGATCCCAGTGATTGCAGGCAGGACCCCTCAGTCTGTGGGTGTGCACCCTGCACCCCTCCTCCTACCCCTCCACGCAGGGAGGGGCGCAGAGACCCAGGCCCCTCTAGTCCTGCGGGGGGGGGGGGGGCAGCTCAGGGCTGGGGGCTCTGCAGCAGCCCCAGCAGCGTCTCCCCGATGCCCAGGAAGTAGACCACCTGGGCAATGCCAAACAGTGGGGCGATGACCAGGGCGCGGCAGTAGGCCCCCTTCAGAAAGGCGGAGGGGCCCTCATTCCGCAGGATCTTCCTGTGGAGAAGGGGGGTCAGAGCCGGGCCAGCCTGCCCTGCACCCCACCCCCCCGCCCGGGGCCTCGCCCACCTGGCGCAGTCCAGGAAGCCGGAATAGGTGTCTTCGTTGACCCCGCGCTGGAGGGACTGCAGGCGAGTCTTCACCACTGCGGGGAGGGCCAGGTCAGGGGCTGCTCACCCCCCCCCTCACCCCCCCCTCCACCCCACCCCTACCCCACCCTTATCCCCACCCCAGCCGAGGGAGGCCCAGGGCCCCACTGACCATCACAAGGGTTGACAGCCACGGCGGCGGTGCTCCCAGCCACGCAGCCGGCCAGGAAGGACACGTAGAAGGGGGACTTCTCCTCGGAGGCCGACTGGCCCAGCTGGTTCAGGTTGGCAAAGAGGGGGAAGTAGACGATGGAGAAGGGGACGTCCCTGTGTGTGTGTGGGGGGGGGGGGGCGGTGACTGGAGATGCGGGGTGGGCAGACCCCTCTCCCCCCTCCCTCCTCCCGCCCTTCCCACCCTCCCCACCCTTCCCGCCCTCCGCCCTCCGCCCTCCGCCTCCCCACCTGAGCAGCGTGGCCCCCAGTCCCTTGTAGAGGCCGGCAATGCCGCGGCTCCGGAGCAGGTCGCGGGTGAGCTGGGTGGCCGTGGGCCGGGGGGCGGCGGGGGCCTCCGCGGAGGGCTGGGCCCCCCCCGGTGTGGAGAGCTGGGCCTGGGCGGCCAGGATCTTCTTCTGGGCGGCTGGGGAGAGAGGAAGGGAGGGGGCTGGCTCTCGCTCCAGGCGAGGGCAGGGGCCGGCCCGGCGCTGCCCCCCCTGGGGCTGGTCCCCAGTCCCGGCCACTCACCGATGCGGCCGGCGTCCTGGAGCTGGATCTTGAGCATCTCCATGGGGGTGGTCACGATGACCTGGCAGGTGCCGGCCCCGCAGCCGGCCAGCATCTCCCGCAGCAGGGTCAGCTTCTGCCTGCAGAGGGGGAGCGGGGGTCACGGACAGTCGGGGGCCCTGCCTGCGCCTGGGTGGGAAGCGGGCAGGAGCAGTGGAGGCAGACGCAGCCCTGTGGGGGCACAGCACCCCAGCTTCAGACACCCCTCCAGCCTGGGCACCAAGCCTGCAAACAGATGGCCCCGCGGCAGGAACCGGGGAGGGAGGGGCCCTCCTCTGGCAGAGACAGATGGAGAAGGGGGGCGGGGGTCTCACGTGCCCCAAGGGCCCAGCCTCTGGGGACAGAGGAAAGCTGGTCAGCGCCCACAAATCCCGGCTACGGGGAGCAGGCCGTGGCCCAGGGCCAAGGACCACGGGGGCTGGAGCAGCAGACTCGGTGCCTGCCTCACGCCCCGCTTTGCGGGGGAGCGGGGAGGGGGCGAGGACGAGGAGGACGGGGCAGGAGGAGCAGGAGCGGCGGGGGCCTGCACGCCTGTCCTGGGCCGGAGGCACGCCCTCACCCGTCCTTGGAGAGGTGATGTCGGAAGAAGTCATTGGCTGCCAGCTTAATCGCCTTCTCGGGGGTGACAAGGGTCAAGTTCACGGCGGCTCCTGTGGGCACAACGTGTAGGGGAGGCTCCGGCCAGCACTCGCTTCCCAGTTGGCAGAGCCCTACCCCAGTCAATCCCTGGCCGCCGCCTCCTGCCCTCTCACCCACATTGGTGCCAGGCCGGGCGGGGACCGGGCAGTGCTGCCTCCTCCAGGCAATCTGCTCGCTCTCCCCCAAATCACCTCCCGGTCCGGCCAGGTGGGCGCCCCGAGAAAACCCTCCTGGGGGACAGGGCTCCCTCTGGCGAGGGCACTGGGTGAGAGGGCATATGGATGAGGCTGAATCCAGCCCTGAGGCAGGGCTCAGGGCTGCACAGCCTGGGAAACCCAGGCTCAGGGATTGTTTAAGCTGCTTTGCAGGACTTCTCCTCCCGCCACCCCCACCCCCACCCCCTTTCCCAGCACAGACAAGGCCCTGGCTCTCAGAAGGCAGGGATGCCCAGCTGGCGTGGCTCAGTGGCTGAGCATCACAGTTTGATTGTGGCCGGGGCACGTGCTCAGGATGCAGGCTCCATCCCATGTGGAGCGTGCAGGAGGCAGCCGGTCCATGATGCTCTCTCACCACTGATGTCTCTCTCCCCCTTCCTCTTTGAAATCAATAAAAACATGTATTTTTAGGAGGCGGCAGGAAAGAAGCTGTAGCCAGGGGTAGACACGCGCGTCCTGCCGTGCCAGGCGCTGGCACTGCGTGGGGTGAAGTGACGGGAAGGGTGGATGCTGAGAACGGCCCCCTCCCGATTTCACCTGTCACCCAACGCCCCGGGTCCAGCACCAGGGCCAGTGGATGGCCCCCAGAGGACAGTCCCGTCCACACAGCCCAGGCCTGCTGCCTGCCCCTCACTCCCACCCCCCTCCCCACCGGAGCCTCACCGCGGTACATGCCGAAGTAGCCCTCGGAGCGGATGGTCTTGATGAGGCAGTCGGACCTGCAGCCGAGGGACCGGACGGTGAGCTAAAGCCGTGGGCAGGCAGCAGCCCCCCGGCCTGCCCTCTCTTCAGCGCCCCCTCTGGTTACGGTGGGGGGGCCCAGGAGTGGAGCCCGGGAGTCCGCACCCCCCCAGCCCGCCCCAGGCGCTCACATGCTGGTGTACATGCGCTGGCCGTTCTGCTGGTTCTGCAGCCGCGTCTTGGCCAGGTCGATGGGGAACACGCAGGTGACCCCGATCAGCCCGGCGATGCCCCCATTGATGAGCTTGGCGGGGAGACTGTGGGAGAGGGAAGGTCAGGCCTGCGGCCTCCTGGGGCACGGGGCACAGGGCAGGGGCATGGGGGCAGGAGGCAGGGGGCACAGGGCAGGGGCAGGGGAGGACAGGGAGGACAGGGGGCAGGGGGCAGAGTGCAGAGGGCAGGGGAGGGCGGGCCGGCGGGAGCGTCCCCACCTGATCTGCTTATCAGCCATTTAACCGGCGGGCGGGTGGCACCAGGTGCAGGCGGAGTCGGTGGTGGAGGGCGGAGGGGTGGCAGGAGGGACCCACTGGCTGGGAATCGGGGATCGCAAACCCCCTCTGGCCTGGACGGAAGCCGGGGCTGGAGTCAGGGGTGGGACTGGCCACCCAGGCACCCCCCTCCCCCCACGCCTCACCAGGGGCACCAGGTGCCTCCCACCACCACCCGGGCCGGGCACCGAGGTGTGGGGGTGCAGCCTGGGGAGGTGCCCACATGCAGACTCCCCTCAGCCCCCCACGGCGGTCCTGCCGGCACCTCCTCACGGTCGCGCTCACGTGCGCACGGAGCGCCGTTTTTAAAGGGCCAGCGCCGGTGGGGGGGCGGCGGCGGCAGAGGCTGGAAGGAAGGGGACAGGTTCCAGCCGGGTCAGCCCCCTCCACCCGCAGGGGGCTGCGGCCCCCCATCCGTGAGCAGAGAAAGGGGCTGGGGTCTCCCCCAGGACACCCCCCCATGCTGGACCCTCAGACCTCCTTCCTGGGGAAGCACCATCCTCACCCACACCAAGCCCTGTCCCCTCCTCCCCCCCGGGAATTTCATTCCCAGACACACACCCCAGAACCTGGCCAGGGTGTGTGGCAAAGGGGGGGCAGCTGGGAGTGGATGGCAACCGGCCCCCTCACCAGGGACGGACTCGGGAGCCAGCGCCAGCCCCGGCCTCCCCGGGGCACAGCCAGCGCCCGAGCTGTCACCGCAGAGCTGCCTCCGCTGCCAGCTGGCTCTCGCCGGGGTCCCTCGGAGGGCTGGCGACCTTCACCTCGGCCTCCCAGGCCAGGTGCCCTGCCCGCCGCGGCCCTCCGCCCCCCGCCGCCGCCCCCGCCCGCCTCCCGTCCGCTCACCGGGGGCAGCGCTCTCCTCTGAGGCTCAGCCGCCGAGCGAGCCGAGGGCGAGGGAGGAGGTGCCGCGGCCGCGATTGGTCTCCGGGCGGGGAGGGGCGGGAGGGGCGGGAGGGGCGGGGGACTTTCTCTTTCACTCGGGCGTGAGGCTGCCTGCAGCCGCCGGGAGGGGAAGGGGTGTGACAGCTCTGGAGGCCAGGCGGCCGCAGCCGCAGCCACAGGGCAGTGGGTCTGCCCCAGACTGACCAGGTCAGGCCAGGCCCCCGGCCCCAAGGATGCCAGCCCTGGCCACCTCGCCCGGTGCCCCGTGGGTCCGCCTGCAGGCCGCAGGCTGGCTCTGCCTGGAGCCCGGCGTTGAGGACGGGGCTGTGCCCAGACCCCATGGCCTCGCGGGAAATGGGGTCCGTGGGGGGAGATGGGCGGCAGGACCTGCGTGTCCACGGGGGCAGTGCATGTCAGGGAGACCGAGCCTGGGCCCGGGAGAGGCTCCGGTCCACCAGAGGCCAGGTCTCAGGGGCCACGGACTGGCACCCACGGGCCGCTCACCTGGCAGGTCCAGAGGCCACGAGAACGGGCACTCCCAGGGCCTCTGCCCGGCCAGGTCCCCTCCCCCGGCGCCAGCCCACACCCAGGGCTCTGCCGGGACTGCTCCCCGGCCCAGCACGTGAAGAGCCTGCCCTCTGAACTTCAACCTGACCCCCCCCCCCCCAGGTACATGGGTCCCAGCTAGCTCCTTCCGGCCCCGGACGGGCCGCACCCCCGGGCCCAGCCGAGCCCCGCCCTCTGAGGGAGCCCTGCCCCCTGGGCATCACCGCGGTTAGGGCACCGGATGATGGGGATCCCGCGATCCAGACGGACTGTCCAAGCGGGGAGAGGCAGGCCCAGAAGCCAGGGACCCCAAGCCCAAGACGACGGCCCTGGGGTCCCCCTTACCCCCCCCCACGCTGCGGGGGCGGCAGGACCCAGACAGCATTGCGGGGGCGGGCTCTGTCTGGGGAGAACTGGAGAGGGATCCTCGGACCCCGAACCCCCTTTTCTGTCCTCACTCCGTGGAGGGCCCTGCGCTGGACCCCATGTTGCCATAGAAACTGGGCAGCCCCAGCCAAGCTCAGGATTCCAACTGGAGGCCCGGGGCTGGCACGGCAGCCGTGACCCCTCTGTGCCCCCAGCTCAGGGCAGCCAGCAGGCCTGCCGCTCCCGGCGCCCGGGGAAACGCCCACAAATGACGCGGCTGCCCCCCCCCCCGCCCCTGAAGGCGACGGGCTGAGGGTCCGAGTCTGGAGCTGCCCCCGCCCCGGTCCCATCTCACCTGCCCGCCCCCTCGCCTTCTGTTCCGCCGGCGAGAGCGGCGCCCCCCCGCGGCCAGAGGAGGCGGCGGGACCCGCTCACCCCGTCCCGTTGGACCGGTCGGAACTCCGCTGGGCGATGGCGGCTGCAGCGCGCACGTGTCCGCACACGCCCGGCGCGTCCCCCGAGCGCCCCCCCCGGCCCGGCCCCCGGCGAGCGCCCCGCGGGGACACGTGTGCGCGGGGAGCGCGCCCGTCCCGCTCGGGGCCGAGCACGGCCTCCCACCCCCGGCGGCGGGCCCCGAGCATCGCGGCCGGGCCCCGGCCGCCTCGCCGCGCCGGCTGCCACCGCCCCGGCGGCCCCCGCCCCGCAGCCGGCCGCCCGCGCGGCTCCGCCCGGGGCGCCGGGACTCACCGCGCTCCGCCGCGCCGCTCGCCTCCCGCCGCCTGCGCCGCCGCGGGAGTGCGTCCGCCGGCTCCGCCCCCGCGCGGCACGGGGCTCCGGCGCCCCCTGGCGGCCGGCGCGGCCCCTGCGCCCGGCGCCCCGCGGCCCCTGCCGGGCCCTGCGTGGGCGGGAGGGGAGCGGGGCCCGCCAGCGGCCCAGCGCTGGGAATGGGCGCCTGTCCTGCGGGAGGAGCGGCGGGACCGCAGGGCTCAGGGCTGTGGGGGCGGGGGCACAGCCCGCACACGGTGACTTTGTGTCCAAGATGCTGCCGACGTCACTTCGTAGCCGCAGCTCCGCTCCCTCCCGGGATGATCAGGACCCACGGGAGGTGCTGGGCACGCGCCAGGGGCAGGACCAAGGTCACCGGAGGGCCCCCCCCCCCCCCGCTCCCACCCCGTCCCCCAGCGGCGGCCCGGCCTCTGATCTCCACCCAACAAACAGACCCAGCTCTCAGACAGCAGCCAGACAAGCGTGTTTGTTGGACACGAGGTCACTGTCCCCGCACCCGGGGGAGGCTTGGAGCCAGGACCTCCGAGCCCGGCCACAGCTCCGCCACGCGGAGGCGGCAGGGTCAGCCTAGGCCTGGGCAGGCTCCGGGGACGGTGAGGCCGCAGGCCCCGGCGGGGCGAGGTCCCTGGGGGCCAGGCCGGTGCGGCGGATGCCGTCCTGGTACTTGTGCCGGCCGAGCTCCAAGATGGCCCGCACCTCGTCCGCCACGTCCCGCCGCTCACTCCGCTCCAGCGCCTGCACCAGGCTGCCCACCGCCCCCGGCTGCCCCGCCCGGCGCTCCGCCCACGAGAACAGCATGTGACGGATCTGGGCGTCCAGGTCGTCCCTGAGGAGAAGGGGCTCCGTGACGGAGGGCCCCCAGGACTGCCACCCCCCCCCCCCCCGGGCCGGCCTCCCCCTGGGCGGGCCTCCTGCACCCTGGCAGCCCACCCCTTTCAGTGTCTGTTTACCCTAACACCCCCCCTTCCAAAGGCCCTTCAGCAGCCTCAGAGCCCCCCACTCTCCCCCGCAGGGGCCCAGGCCCTCGGCGGCAGCGGAGGCGCCCACCGGAACTCATGCCGGATGCGCTGCAGCTCCCGGTAGGACAGGCCCAGGTGCAGGGCCACAGCCGGCCAGTCGGGGCCCAGGCGCCCGGCCAGACTCAGCAAGTTGCTCTGAGTCAGGAAGCCGGTCTCAGCGTCGCCCAGGTTCAGAGGTGCCAGGGAGAGGCTGGCTCCCGGCCCCGGGCCCGGGCCCTCGGACCTCCGCAGCCTCTGGGGGGAGGAGTGGGCGCAGTGAGCCCTGGCTCCAGCCCCAGGCCCACCCGCCCCTTCCCCTCTCCTTCCCCTCCCCACCCGGCCACACCGGCAGCTTGATGGGCAGAGTGGCCATCCACTGGGCGTCCGGGGCCTTCCTCTGCCGGGCGGCCTCCGCCTCCGCGGGCACGTCCTCGGGCACGGCTCCCCGGTAGAAGGACACCTGGGGCGGGAGCAGGGTCAGTGCCCGGCCTCGGCCCGGGCAGGCAGCCGGGGGCCCCACCCGTCAGCCCACCTGGCCCTTCACGGCCTGGGCCTGCCGGTCCAGGGCGGTGGTCACATACACCTCCTTCAGGTTCTTCAGGTGCGAGTAGAACACGAAGCACACGCGGCCCTGCACGCAGTCCGGGCGGTCTGCGGGGCGGGGGGTCAGCGGGGGGTGGGGTGGGGGGGCGGGGGGTCAGCGGGGGTCTGCGGGGGCGGGGGGTCAGTGGGGAGGCAGAGGTCAGCGGGGGTCTGCGGGGCGGGGCGGTGGGGGCCGAGCGGGGGCGGGGGTCAGCGGGGTCAGCGGGGGCGGGGGGTCAGTGGGGGAGGCAGAGGTCAGCGGGGGTCAGCGGGGTTCTGCGGGGGCGGGGGGTCAGTGGGGAGGCAGAGGTCAGCGGGGGTCAGCGGGGGTCTGCGGGGCGGGGCGGTGGGGGCCGAGCGGGGAGGCTGGCCACCGGCCCACCCAGCGCAGGGCCTACCCGCATCCACGTCGATGCCTCTCTCAAAGGCGGCGAAGAACTTCTCGCCTTCGAACATCTCCACGGTGTCCGAGGGCTCCGGGCCGCGGTACCGCTCCAGCAGCCGCCGCAGCGCGGCGTCCACCTGGGGCACCCACGGCTCAGAGCGCACCGGGCCCACCCTCGTCCCCGGCCCCCTCATCCCCGGCCCCCCAGCCCCGGCCCCACCCTCATCCCCCGCCCCCACCCCTCAGCCCCGGCCCCCCCCCCCTCATCCCCGGCCCCCCAGCCCGGCCCCCCCCCCCCATCCCCAGTCCCTCAGCCCCGGCCCCCACCCCCTCATCCCCGGCCCCCCCCCTCATCCCCGGCCCCCCAGCCCGGCCCCCCCCCCCATCCCCAGTCCCCCAGCCCCGGCCCTACCCTCATCCCCCGCCCCCACCCCTCAGCCCCGGCCCCCACCCCCTCATCCCCGGCCCCCCAGCCCGGCCCCCCCCTCGTCCCCGCCCCCAGCCCGGCCCCACCCGTCGTCCCCGCCCCCAGCCCGCCCCCACCCCCTCGTCCCCGCCCCCCAGCCCGGCCCCACCCCTCGTCCCCGCCCCCCAGCTCCGGCCCCACCCTCATCCCCGACCCCCACCCTCTCATCCCCGACCCCCACCCCCTCATACCCGGCCCCCAGCCCGGCCCCACCCCTCGTCCCCGCCCCCAGCCCGGCCCCCCCTCGTCCCCGCCCCCACCCCTCGTCCCCGCCCCCCAGCCCGGCCCCACCCCTCGTCCCCGCCCCCCAGCCCCGGCCCCACCCTCATCCCCGACCCCCACCCCCTCATCCCTGGCCCCCAGCCCGGCCCCACCCCTCCTCCCCGGCCCACCTTGCTGCGGGGCAGGCACTGCAGCAGGACCTGCTCGGGGTCCCGGCGCCGCTGCAGGGCGATGAGGTTGACGCGGTGCAGCCGCAGCCGCTCCCAGGCCTTCCGCGCCAGGCCGCCCACGCAGGACTTGGTGGTGTACCAGAGCCAGTACCTGGGCGGGGGCGAGCGGGCTGCGGTGCAGAGGGGCGGGGGCACGGGGCCGGGGGCACGGGGCCGGGGGGCACGGGGGCCGGGGCCGGGGGCACGGGGGCCGGGGGCACGGGGCCGGGGCACGGGGGCCGGGGACACAGGGGCAGGGGCACGGGCCTGGGGGCACGGGGCCGGGGCGGAAGCCCGGGGGCACAGGGGCTGGGGGCACGGGGCCTGGGGGCACGGGGGCTGGGGGCGGGGGGCACGGGGGCTGGGGCACGGGGCTGGGGGCACGGGCCCGGGCACTGACCAGGAGAAGTGTGTGACCTGGAAGCGCGCGTACAGGTGGGTGAGCTCCAGGGCCACCTGCGCCGTGATGTCGTCCCAGGTGGTGGCCGGGGGCGCCCGGTACAGCAGGTGCAGGCGGGCGCGGTCCACACTCAGGCCTGCGGCGGGGAGGGGCCCGGGCTGAGCTCCCAGGCCTCCCCTCCGACTGCCTCTCTCCCCTGTGACCCCGGGGGGGGGGGCTCTCCCCTGCGACCCCAAGTGGGGGGGTCTCTCTCCCCTGTGACCCCGGGCGGGGGGGGTCTCTCTCCCCTGTGACCCCGGGCGGGGGGGCTCTCACCTGTGACCCCGGGCGGGGGTGAGGGGGTCTCTCCCCTGTGACCCCGGGCGGGGGTGAGGGGGTCTCTCCTCTGTGACCCCGGGTGGGGGTGGGGGGGGCTCTCCCCTGCGACCCCAAGCGGGGGGGTCTCTCTCCCCTGTGACCCCAAGCGGGGGGGTCTCTCTCCCCTGTGACCCCGGGTGGGGGGGTCTCTCTCCCCTGTGACCCTGGGCGTGGGGGGGCTCTCCCCTGTGACTCCGGGCGGGGGGGTCTCTCTCCCCTGTGACCCCGGGCGGGCGGGCTCTCACCTGTGACCCCGGGCGGGGGTGAGGGGGTCTCTCCCCTGTGACCCCGGGTGGGGGTGGGGGGGGTCTCTCCCCTGTGACCCAGGGCGTGGGGTGGGAGGACTCACCTGTGACCCCAGGCGTGGGGTGGGGGGGCTCTCCCCTGTGACCCCGGGTGGGGGGCTCTCTCCCCTGTGACCCCAGGTGGGGGGGGGCTCTCTCCCCTGTGACCCCGGGCGGGGGGGCTCTCTCCCCTGTGACCCAGAGCGGGGGGGGCTGTCCCCTGTGACCCCGGGCGGGGTCCTCTCTCCCCTGTGACCCCGGGCGGGGGGGGCTCTCACCTGTGACCCCGGGTGGGGGGGGCTCTCCCCTGTGACCCCGGGCGGGGGGGCTCTCCCCTGTGACCCCAGGCGGGGGGGCTCTCCCCTGTGACCCCGGGCGGGGGGGCTCTCCCCTGTGACCCCGGGCGGGGGGGGCTCACCTGTGACCCCGGGCGGCAGCGGCAGCTGCACGGTGACGGGCCGCAGGAAGCCGGGGGGGCCGCTCTGGGAGAGGCACAGCAGGGGGCTCACGGCCGCCTGGGGCTCCCCCAGCAGCGCCTGCAGCTCTCTGCCCGCCATGCGCACCACCTGGCACACAGCAGCCTGAGCCCCGGTGCGGGGGCACCGGCCACCCCCGGGGCGGCCCCAGCTGTACCTGCATCCGGACTTGACGAGGCTCCTCCGTGGCCCCAGGGGGGAACGTGACCTTGACCCCCGGGTGCCCGGAGGACCACAGCAAGGCCCCCTCTGGTGGCACCAGGCAGGCGTTGGACACGGGGCGTGAAACCACAAGGAACCACGAGAAGTGGGGTACCTGGCAGTGAGCCCAGAGCCGCTGGGCACGGGATGGGGTCAGAGGGAACAGGTCAGAGGGGAGTCAGGTCCTGGAGACACACACACACACCCCTGTGCTTCTCCCGGGGCCCGGGCAGCCTCACCTTCGATGCCTCCTCCTCCAGGCGGGTCTCCAGGTCCCTCCAGCTGTCACCGCTCAGGGTCCGCACCACCACCTCCCGGCAGCGCCGGGCCCGTGGGGGCACAAAGAGCAGCCACAGGCCCACCTCCTGCCGGGCAGGAAGTCACATCTGGCTGTCCCCCTGCCATCCGCTCTGACACCTCCTCTGCGCCGCCGCCCCACCTGCCCCCAGCCCCTCTGGCCGGGCTGCGCATTCCCTGGCCACCCCACCTGCCCCCAGGCCCCCTGGTTCCCCCCCCTGTTCCCCCCCAGCTGCCCCCCAGCCCTCCCTCCCCCCCAGCCGTGCCTGCTGGAAGGCCAGCCCATGGGGCTGCAGCTCCAGGACGCCGCTGAGCAGCGAGTCATGGGGGCCCAGGGGCACGAGGCGAGGCTCCGGCAGCCACAGGCGGTAGCGGATGGTGACCGAGGTGGCAGTGGCCCCGGCGGGAAACTGCAGGCGGACCCCGCAGGCCAGGGTCACAGAGCAGCCTTGGGGGGTCACCAGGAAGCTGGGTGAGGGCAGGGCAGCATCAGGTCAGACCCCGAGGGGCCTCAGGTCTGAGCCTGGCCCCCGGGGGCGTCTGGGAGACCCGGAGCACGGGTAAGGGGTCCGACCGCTCCTCTGGCCCACCCTCCCCTCACACACCTGTCCAGCTCTGAGGTCAGGAGCAGCCGGGGCATTCCCGGGGCGGCAGGAGACCCTGCGGGAGGACAGCCGTGAGGATGGGGTCGGCCTGCGTCCCGTCTGCAGTCTGCCCTCCCCAGTAACGAGTCTACCTGGGGGGCTGGGGGGGGCTGGCAGGGCCTCGCCCAGGGGGTTCCCCTGCAGGCGCACAAAGGGGGCGTCCAGCAGCTCGGGGGGCACTTCCCGGAGCTGGTTGTCCCTCAGGTCCAGCCGGGCGAGCAGCGGGAGGCGGGCCAGGCCAGCGGGCACGGAGACCAGGAGGTTGCTGTGCAGGACGAGGATCTGCAAGGAACGCAGCCCCACTGTGGGCAGGCGCTGCTTAGGGCCAAGGAGGACCTCTCCGCCTGCCCCCCACCCCCCCGCCCCGAGCACCAGGCCAGGCTGTGAGTGCAGGGTCCCGGCCCCAGGAGGGTGAGAGGGGCTGGTGAGTGGAGGCCAGGCAGTGGCGGGGGAACATCCTGCAGTCCTGAGAGCCCAGGAGGCCAGGCGGGACTCACCCAGGGAGGCCGGGAGGCTCCGCAGCCGGTTGGAGGCCAGATTGAGCTCCTGGAGGCTGCTCAGGCCTCCGACCTCGGGGGGCAGAGTGTCCAGGCGGTTCTCGGAAAGGTCCAGGCGCTGCAGGACAGACAGGGCTCCCAGCGCCTCGGGCAGCGCCCGCAGGCAGTTGTGGGTCACGGACAGGAAGGTGAGGGCGGAGAGGGCCCCCAGGGCCTCGGGCAGCTCGGAGAGGCAGTTGTGGGAGAGCAGGAGGGCGGCCAGACGGCCCAGGCGCGGGATGCAGGCGGGCAGCGTCTCCAGGCTGTTAAAGCTCAGGTCCAGGTGGGCCAAGCGGGTCAGGCCACTCAGGCTGGCGGGCAGCGTGGTCAGAGAGCCCCGCCGGCAGGCGCCCAGTGCATCCCAGTGTTGCCCACCTGGGGGGCAAAAGGCGGGGTGGCCCTTGGTCCCAGGTCCCAGCTTAGCCAGGGGGGGAGCTGCAGGCAGTGGGGCTGGGGCCTCCAGGTCTACCCAGCCACACCGGACAGACCGATGGAGGTATGGAGACACACCAGCAGGTGGAGGGGGGCAGGGGCCGGGACCGAAGGCTCCTCTCAGCCGGGAGGGAGCCAGCACCAAGACCACCCTGCGGTCTGCCGGGGACCACCACCGGGCAGCTGCCCGTGTCACGTGGGAGAAGAGGGCTGGGTGTGGTGTACGGAGAACGGGGATGGGGCCGGGAGCGGGGTTTGCCCTTGAGGACGAGGAGCAGAGTCAGGAGCTAGAAATGGGGGGCAAGGGGGCCGGCACCAGGCGGGCTCACCTCTGAGGACCAGGGAGCGGAGCTGCGGCAGGCTCCGCGGCACCTGAGCCAGGGCGGCCCCCAGCAGCCGGGGGTCCTCGTGGCCACTAAGCTGCAGGAACTCCACCCACAGCAGCGGAGGGGCGTGCCGGGCACACAGGCGCAGCAGCCGGCGGCAGCCCCCGGGGTGCAGGTCCAAGCTCAGGCGGTTCCCAGCCGGGAGAAGGGATGCTCCTGGACCCGCGTCCGCGTCCTCGTCTGCAGCATCCTCTGCAGCCGCCGCCCGGCGCTCGGGCTCCTCCTCCGCAGCAACCATCGCCCACAGGCAGGCCCCAGGGGCCGGACATGTCCCAGCTTGCCAGGCAGGCCTGCTCAGGCAGGGCCCGGGGCTGCGGAGTCGGGAGAGGAGAGGGGGAGTGGGGATGGACCCTCCTCCCGGTCAGAGGCCTGGGGACTCTGGGTTGTTAACACTCCAGCTCCTAGAGCCCAGGCCCAGGCCGCACAGAGCTCAGGGGTCTCGGGGCTGGAGAATGGCAGCCCAGGGCCAGAGGGCAGCAAGCGGGGTGACCTGTGTGCGGGGCGCCTGGGAACCGGCTTGCGGGGAGGAGGGCGGTGGGAGTTTCTGGGACTCCAGAGCTGTCAGGTCATCCTGGCTGTCCTCCCCCCAACCTCCGCCCCGGTCCCACATGAGGCTCCTGGGTCCAGCCCCACCTCCCGCCTTCACTCAACCGCTTTGACAGGTCAGGACCGCCATCTACCACGTGGGGGCGGTGTCCCGGGCCACGGGCGATCAATGGATGGTGCCCAAGTGTGTCAGAGAAGCGAATGTGAGAGAGGGGACTGGGGTGCGCCCTGCATGGCACCCCGCTCCCTGGCCCCCGGAGGAGTCCTCCGGCCCCGTCCGGTTCACACCCCGGGAGGCAGCGGGGCCGGTGCGGGGCGCCCTCGGGACTCAGGCGGCCTCGGGGCGGGCCCCGGCCCGGGGAGCGCAGACTCTCCCGCCCGCCGTTCCGGCCCCGTTCCCGCCGCGCGTACCTGCGTTCCCTCCCGCCGGCTCCGTGCGCTCCGCGCGCCCGGGCTCCCGCCGGCGCGTTTCCGGGCGGGCGGGCTGGGCCTCCGGGCGCCGCCCCCTCCGGCCCCGCCCCGGGGTCCGCGGCCGCTGCCCTGGAGACGGGGACGCCGGCCCATCTGCTGCCGCCGCCCCGCGTCTCCAGCGCCGCTTCCCGGTCCGTCCGGCGGTGCGCGCCGCGCGCCACGAAACCCGCCGTCCCAGAGGCCTCGCCCGGCTCCCGCTGGGCTGTGCGTCCCCTCCCGGTGTATACACTGGCCGCCCAGGCGGACGGGCCTGGGGACGGACCGCACCGGCGGCCTCAGAGCCACCCCACCCGCACCCTCACCCATACCCCTTGCTCTGGGTGCCTGTCCTTCCTCAGCTCCCGTCACCCTGCCCCACGGTGATCGCTCCGGACAGGGGCCCACCCGGCTTCCCCCCCGCCCCCGGGCCGCCTCCTTCCACGCGTCTGCGTCCCAGGAGGGAGGACAAGGAGGCCCCGAGAGGCCAGAGCTGGTGAGCGCCTGCCCGGCCCAGACCCTCAAACCAGAAAGCCTCCCGCCTGCGCGCTCACCCATGAGTGGGTGCCCTGTAGAGGGACAGATGAGCACATCCAGCTGGGCCCGGCCTGCCTCACCAGACCGTGCACCCTCTCTTCACGCCCCAGCCACCACCATCCCCACCAGGATGGGCAGAAGCTGCCAGAGAAGCCTTTTTAAAAACAATTACACGAATGTGTGGCCCTAAAAAGGAAGGACGTTCGGACTCACGCTAGGACGCGGTAAACCTTGCGGGTATTCTGTTGAGTGAAATGGGACTGACACAGAGGGACCAATACAGGGGGTTACACTCACAGGAATCAGGTCCAGAGACAGCGAGTGAAATAATGAGCCACCGGAGTCGGGGAGTTTGGGAAAATGAGAACGTTCTGGAGATGATGGTGGTTTTACAACGATGTGAATGTACTAAGTTCCACCGAATTGTCTCATTAAAATGGTAAATTTTATGTTTTATTTTCCACTTACGTTCATCAATCAGCCCCACTAGAGTGGCTCAGTGGTTGGGCATCGACCTGTGAACCAGGAGGTCACGGTTCCATTGTTGGTCAGGGCACGTGCCAGCTTGGTCCCCAGCGTGGGATGTGCAGGAGGCAGCCAATCAGTGATTCTCCCTCATCATTGATGTTGGTCTCCCCACTTGACCCCCAATTGTGTGACCTTGAGCAAGAAAGTGTCTGTGCCTGACCTCCGGTTATGACCATGCCTAGGGCCGTTACAGAAAACCAGAGAACTAAGCAGTACTTAGAGAGAGGGAGTTACATTTATTTAAAAAATATATACTTTTGCCGAGACCGGTTTGGCTCAATGGATAGAGCGTCGGCTTGGGGACTGAAGGGACCCGGGTTCGATTCCAGTCAAGGGCATGTACCTTGGTTGCGGGCATATCCCCAGTAGGGGGTGTGCAAGAGGCAGCTGATCGATGACTCTCTCTCATCGATGTTTCTAGCTCTCTATCTCTCTCCCTTCCTCTCTGTACAAAATCAATAAAATATAAAAAAAAAAAAAAAAAAAATATATACTTTTATTGATTTTTCACAGGGAAGAAGGGAGAGGGATAGAGTTAGAAACGTCGATGAGCTGCCTCCTGCACACCTCCTACTGGGGATGTGCCTGCAACCGAGGTTCCTGACCGGTTCCTTGCCCTGATGGGAAACGAACCTGGGACCCTTGAATCGAAGGCCCATCCTCTTTCCTCTGAACCAAACCGGTCAGGGCAAAGAGTTACATTTATTATTCATGGGTCCAGAGGAAAACATCTCTCAAATTCTGGGCCCCAACATGGAAGGACTTTCCCTATTTATGTTTTACCTTCTTTGTCTCCCAAATACGGGCTGTTTCCGGCCCCCTTTGCAAGTTTTTAAGGAGCCCCTGTGTGCTGGGGCCTTGAGACCTCAACCAAAGACTTGGCCTGGCGCCAGCACTGACAACTTCCTCCGGGGAAGGTTAATGGCCTCTGAAGTGGGAGTACTCTTACTTTCCTCACTGTTTAAGCAAGCACGCATCCACAGCAGCCAGACGGCAGGGTCAGCATGTCCAACAGCAGTTTCTATATAAGATGGATGCTTCAGGGCGACCGGGTGGTTTGCGTTAACACAACGGCGTCTGATGCGCTACACCCGAGGCTGGCTCTGCTGGGCCGCTATGGGCTGGCTGCCGCCTGGGGACCCAGCTCCGCCCGGCCTTCGCCTCTGACCCCATGGCCCGGTGCCGCCCCCCCCACCCCCCGGGACTTAGCAAGGCCGGCTCCTTCTCATCTTTCGGCTCCATATCCCTGCATCATCCTTTCAGGGTCTATCTCCGCCAGGGACCTCTTGTTTATTTACTCCGCGCGTCCTCGCGCCAGAACCTAAGTTTTGCGGGAGCCGGCTGGGTCTATTCCCGCCCAGGACGCAGGCCGCAGCGGAGTCCGACTTGGAGCAATGAATGGGTGGCGCGTGCCGATGTCAGGTTGGAGCCGATACAGAGCAGCGCAGAGGAGCAGCCACGGGGCCCAGACAGCTCGGCTCCGCGACATCAAGGCCATTAACCTTCCCTGGAGGAAGTTCGCCCACCTCGCTGGGCCAGGCAGGACCGGAGCTCCACCCCACCGGACGCCAGCCTCCGACCCGCTGCCCGGCGCCGCCAGAGCCGGAAGCGCCCCGGCCGAACCTGCGCAGTAGGACCCACGTGTCGCTCTCGCAGGAAGTAGCGCACTCACACTTCCGGCCGCCTTGGACGATGGGACTTGTAGTTACTGGCTGCGTTGGCCGCTGTCGCAAAGGAAGGCGTCAGGGGCGAGGCGGCCGCGCTGCATGTTGGGAGTGTGTAGGCCCCGCGTGGCGTGCCGGGAGCCCTGAAGAGAGAGGCTGCACTCGGGCTCGCGCCCGGCTTCGTCCCGCCGCCGCAGGGGCTTCGGGGGACGTTCGCCCCACACTGGGTAAGAAGGCGGCCTCGGAATTGCCTTTCGCCTTTGCTGGGGCGGCTGCCGGACCGGACCGGAAGATGACTTCCCCAGCGTCCTCATTGGCCGAGCGCCTTGTGACGTCATTCGCAGGCGCCTGGTGCAAGGAGGGTAGCTCCCGGAGGCTTCTGGGTAGCGGGTTACCCCCGCCCCCCGCGCGTGCGTCTTCCTTTCCCTGCCTGACGCCGCCCGAGGTCGCACGCGCGAGGCCCCTCCGCCGCCGCCGAGTGAGTGGAGCGACCCAACTGGGCCGTTGGCCGGGCGGGGGCCTTCGGGGGCGGGCAGGGCGCGGGGCGGCCTCGGTGGGGTCCCCAGGCCGGGCCACGCGCGGCCGCGCTCGGGCCGGGGTGGGGACGGGAGGCCTCACGGTAACGCCTCGGTTTTCCGTCGCTCAGGATGCGTTACGTCGCCTCCTACCTGCTGGCCGCCCTCGGGGGCAATGCCTCCCCCAGCGCCAAGGACATCAAGAAGATCCTGGACAGTGTGGGCATCGAGGCGGACGACGACCGGCTCAACAAGGTAGCCAGCCGCCCGCCGAGCCCGGCCGAAGCACACTCTGCACAACGGGTTCCCGGTCCGAGTGTTTTTTTTTGGGGGGGGAAAGTGTGGTTTGGAGGCCTTGATACAGCCCCAAGAAAACAAGACCGGCATGGTTTAGTAGAAGCACAGGGGAAGTCTCGTGTGATTTAAAATTCCGTAGTAACTGCCGTATCTAAGAAATGGAAAGGGGGATGTATTTGAGAGCCTTTCTTTTTCACACAAATTAACGAAAATGTTACTTTTGACATATAATGGGTGCAAATTAAGATATTTTTGCATCTGTTTTCCGGCAGTAATTTAGAGGTGTGAGCTCCCATTTGGAGCTGTCTCGGTGGGGAGAACCCACGTGTGCGTGGTAATTAGTGGGCCTGGTTTCAGGAGGGGTGCAGGTCGGGTATTGGTAACTGCTGGCCACGGTTTCCTCCTCCAGGTGATCAGCGAGCTGAACGGGAAGAACATTGAGGATGTCATCGCCCAGGGTGAGCTTGTGCAGCGGCTGTGGTTCCCGAGGTCCATCCTAATTCCTGTTGGCCGCCCGTGGCCTTCCAGGTTTCGCTTGTGGACCAGAGCAGCCTAGAAGCCTCGCCCCGAGGAGGAGTGAGCACGGCTTCCGCGGGCTCACGCCAGGGGCACTTCTAGACATTCTGAGAGAGGACGCTAGGGGGCGCCAGTGCTGCTCCTGAGCCTGGCTACCTGCCAGGTTATTTGGAGAAGTAAACAGGTCTCTGCACGTGCCCTCTGTCAGGGGTTGGTGTCTGCGGTGACCACAGGCCCCAGGCTCCCTTTGCGGGGTGGTGGATGGCTTTCTGGTGACATCAGGGTGGAGGTGATGGGACTTGTTTGGAAATTGCGCCGCTGGGGCAGCCATTCCTGTCCCTGGACATGTGACTGGCCAGGACAAGAGCCAGCTCAGCCAAAAGCCTCCTCTGAGCTCACTGCTGGGAACGCAGATCTGGACACTGGGCAGCAGGCTAGGTCCCTGCCTGGTCATAAACATGTTTGTCCAACCTGACCCCAGGTGGGGGTTACAGCCCAGCTTCTTGTGGGCCAGTTCCTGGAAGCCCAGTTCCCAGATGGGAGCCTCTTGGGGGGGAAGCTTCAGTCTGAGCGGCTGTTCTGCTCACTCCCTTCTCTGGTTCCTAGGTATTGGCAAGCTGGCCAGCGTCCCTGCTGGAGGGGCTGTGGCGGTGTCCGCCGCCCCGGGGTCTGCAGCTCCTGCTGCTGGTTCTGCCCCGGCTGCAGGTAAGTGGGGGCTCAGACAGCGGACACTGCAGGTATGCTGGAGAGTCTGGTGGCCTGGCCCGTACTCACTGGCCTTTTCCCCACAGCCGAGGAGAAGAAAGATGAGAAGAAGGAGGAGTCCGAGGAGTCGGATGACGACATGGGATTCGGCTTGTTTGATTAGTCTCCTTCCCCTGCAAATAAAATCCTTTTTACACATATCTGAAGGGCTTGTGACCATTTGTTAGAGCCGGCCTTTGCGAGGCAGCTGTGGGACGGCCAGGGAGGAGGCTGCGGGCCCAAGAGCTGGTGGGGCGGGGACGCTTCCCGTGGGTCTTGGATGCTGCCAAGCCATGACGGGCTCAGGAAGAGACACCAGCCTCCTTGAGTGGTCCTGGCTCCTGAGGGGTTTACCCCAGGAAGACTCCAGAAGCCACACTGGGCAGCCCTGGCCGGCAGCTCCATTGGTTAGCACATTGTCCTGGCACACGGAGGTGGCGGGTTTGATCTCCCGGCTGGGCACACGAGAATTGCCAGTGAGCACATTGGGAACAGCACATCCATGCTTCTCTTCCATCCCCTTCTCTCAAATCAATAAATAGATTTCTTAAAAAGCAACAGTGGTCTCCATTGCTCTGGGGTGGGCAGAGGCCTGGGTGGCCCCTGGGTTCTGCAGGCAGGGGATTCAGTCCACCACCTGCTCTGCTGGGTAAATGGGAAGTGCTTGTGGGTACAGTTCACCTGGCAGTCTGCTCAGTCTTTTGGGGTGTGCCTACCATGGTCCCTCAGACACCACTCCGAGATCCTGGCTCAGGAGCTGACTGAGGTGTGCAACTCGTGTGAAGAGCCTTCCCCTGTGGGCTAGTTCTATGGGAAAAGCAGTGGGAACAGGCCTCCCTCAGGCAGGGAGCCAAGACCTGCGGAGGCTCCAGGGCAGGACGAGCAAGGAGGCGTGAAGGGAGGAAGGCCAGAGGAGGGGCCTGGGGCAGAGGTCCCCAGCCTTCTGGTCATGCCCCACCTAAGCATCTCAAATCCTGATGCCCCCTCTGACAATTATTCAAGAAGTGAGCATTCACTTTTTGGAAGCTTAAAAGGCCATGAACTTGATCTAAACAAGCCTCCAAAGAACATGGTATCCAGGAAAGAGGAAAAAAAGACAGTTGGAAGTCCTGAGGAAGAAATTGTTAAAAATATGAATAGGAGAAGATAGTTTCAAACCACAACGGAGAACTGAAATACATAAACGTATATGAGGCTCCTGGAACCATAAGAAATGCTGGAAACTGACTTAATACCTCATCCTGGAGTTGCCCCCCTTTTTAAAGCCAATTGCCCCCTGTGGGGCATGTGCCCCACATTGGGAACCGCTGGCCCAGGGCCTTCTCAGAAGGGAGGATGTAGAAGCCAGGTTTCTGGTGGGTGGGACATGGGCCGGGAGAAGTCAGACAACTGCAGTGGTCCCAGCGGCACCAGCTGTGGGGCAAGCTGCATGGGGGCAGGAGGCCCAGCAGAGAAGTGGGCGCAGGGTCCAGGGCAGAGCTCGCAGGCTATGCTCCAGCCCTGAGAGGGGCCCTGTGGGCCAGAGGACACGGTGGGGGAGGCGCTGACACCGCTGGCGTGGCCATGCACACCAGACACCAGGGGTTCCTCCACCCAGCCAGGATTCCAGGAAGGGCCGTCCTGTTCCTGGCTCCAGAGCTGACATCCCAGAGGCCCAAAGGGAGGGATCTGTACCCAAAACAGTTCAACTCTGGTGTGGAAATGGGGACAGAGGTCTCTGCACTGGGGCAGCGCCACCCCCCACGACCCTATGGTCCCAATAAAGCAGGCAGGGCTCGGACCCCAGCCTCTCCTTGGAGCAGGTTGAGGGAGGGACTTCAGCCCCTGGCTCAGCCTGCACTGCCCACCTCCCCTCGCCCCCTTTTTAAAAAATACGTTTTTATTGATATCAAAAAGAGGGAGAGGAAGAGAGAGAGAAACATCAATGAGAGAATCATCCATCGGCTGCCTATTGCACACCCCACCCTGGGGATTGAGCCTGAAACCTGGGCATGTAACCCTGAGCAGGAATTGAACCTTGATCTCCTGGTTCATAGGTTGATGCTCAACCACTGAGCCACACTGGCCAGGCCCAGCTTCCCTCTTGACCACCCTGGTGAACCCCTGAACTTCCCAGGCTGGCCTTATCCCCACTGTGCCCGCTCTTTGCTCCCTGTGGCCTCCAGCAGCCTCCCCAAGGACTCAGTCACCAGAGGCGCTGGCCATCCTGATGGGGCCACACCCTTGGCGCTGTACCTGCATCCCAGGCCTTGGGGGATGGGAGAGAGGGCAAGTCTTTCTAAGATTCATTTGGCGAGATCCGCTGCTTCTCCCTCTCCGGGTGCCCAAACCGGCTCCCCTCTCAATCCCCATCCCACCCAGGGCCTGGGCACATGCGGTCAGCTAGCCTGTGCCCTTTCGAGTTAACTATCCACACGCCCTGCCCTACTTTGGCTTCCGGGCCTGACCCTGGGCTGGTGGGGGCTGCTCCCTGGCACCATCTGGGCACCCTGCCTCCCCACCACCCCAGGTGGACCAGCCCCGGGTTAAGGTCATCCCAACCAGGCTGGGCCTGTGGCACCGGCAGTCCAGGAGAAAAAGGCAGAACTGGAGGGAGCTGACATCACCCCCTGCTCCACCTGCAGGGGCGGGGAGGGCCCAGTCATACCCAAGTAGACCGCAGGCCCGGCCTGAGGAGCGGGTAGAACCCAGGCTGTGCCCAAGTGTGGAGGGCTGTGGGGAGGGGGTGGGCTGGGGTGAGGGCCTCAGGGGTGGTCCCCGCGCTTGTGGGAGCTTTCAGGTTGTGTGAGTGTCCGGCCCCGGAAGCTTATGGGTCCGACCGGGGTGAGTCATGGGTGCTGACGGGTCACTAGGCTGTCAAGACAGACCATGAGGTGGCGGAGGGCGCTGCCCAAACACCAGGGCCCTCCTTCCGCGGCTGTCCCGACATCCACGACGCTCCCAGGCCCGAAGACTCGGGCGGCCTCTGGGTCCCCTCCGCCGCCCACGATGGCGGACGGGGAGGGGGCGGTGGGCCGGGGCCTGTGGGCAGCTCCGGGCCCAGAGGACCCGTCCGCGGCGGAGGGGGGCGGGGCTTCCGGGCGGGGCGGGGCTCCAGGGCCCCCGAGGGCGCGGTCTTTCCCCGCGCGCCCTGATTGGTCCGCGCGCGCCGGCCCCGCCCCGCGCCGGCCCCGCCCACCAACCTCTAAAAACACCGTCTCCGCCGCCTCCTCGCGCAGCGTCGCCGCCTCCTCGGCGGAGACCCTGAACCGGAGCGACTGCGAGCGAGCGAGCGAGCTCCCCGAGCTACCGGCGAGCGGACCGCAAGGCCGGCCTCCGGAGCCCCGGCCGGCGGGCCGCCGCCATGTTCCCCAAGGACGCGGCGTCGCCCCGGGAGACGACGTGGAACATCTCGTTCGCGGGCTGCGGCTTCCTCGGCGTCTACCACATCGGCGTGGCCTCCTGCCTCCGCGAGCATGCGCCCTTCCTGGTGGCCAACGCCACGCACATCTACGGCGCCTCGGCCGGGGCGCTCACGGCCACGGCGCTGGTCACCGGGGCCTGCCTGGGTGAGCGGGGCCGGGGCCGCGGGGGCGGGGGCGGGCCTGGCTTGTTTTGCCCCGGGCCGCCGGGTCCGGGCGCTCCTGGGGCGCCGGGCGGTGACGCGGGGCGGGCAGGTGCCGCCGAGGCTGTCATTGGAGGAGATTGGCTCGTGGGCGGGGCCTGCGGGGAGGGCGGGCCCGCGCTGCCCCCTCGCCCTGGCCGCCGGGTGCGGGGCCCAGGTGCTAGCGGTCACCGTGTCCTGAGGCTCTGTCACCCCGCAGGCTGCCAGGGCCCCCGGGCACGGGGTGAGGCCTGACGCCCTCCGAGGGCTGGGCCCCTGGAGCAGGAGCCAGACGGGTCCTTCCACCGCCCATGGGGGCCTGGGTCCCCGCTGTGGGCCCCTTCCGTGGGGTGGCTGGAGTGTCCGGGCGCTCCGCCCCGCGGTGGGGCGGGCTGAGGGCTGAGCGTGCCGGGAAGGACGCCTCCACTCACCCACACTTCCGGCGGGGCCCGGGTGTTTACCGATTCCTCCAGGAGCCCTGGGAGAGCTGCCCAGCCCCGCCGCCCTGGGCAGCAAGGTGACCCAGTGGTCATCGGTGCCCCGCCCGGCAGGAGCCTGTGCAGGGCTCTCCCCGGCCTCCTCCCTGCCCGTGACCTCTGCCCTGAGTGGGTGGGGTGGGAGCACGCCTCTGTACTCCTGGGAAGGGGATCCCCCGCTGGGGCCCTGACCCCCCTCTCAGGAGGCCCTCAGACCAGAGTTCTCAGTCCCCACTGACTCTCTCTTATCATTGATGTTTCTGTCTCTCATTCTCCCTTGCTCTCTGGAAAAAAAAAGAGAGACACCAGGTCCCTGGTAGCCAATTGAGGACATGACTCCTCCCACACCCCACTTTCAAAAGGCCACTTTCTTTTCTTTTTTCTCTCTTCCTTTTTTGTTAATCCTCACCGGAGGATATTTCCTCATTGATTTTAGGGAGAATGGAAAAGAGAGAGGGAAAGACAGAGAGAAACATTGATGTGAGAGACACATCGATTGGCTGCCTCCTGCATGTGCCCCAACCAGGGAGGAGCCTACAACCAAGGTACATGCCCTTGACCGGAATCGAACCCAGGACCCTTCCGTCCATAGGTCCATAGTCTGAAGCTCTATTTGCTTCAAACTGGCTAGGGCAGTGGTCGGCAAATTCATTAGTCAACAGAGTACAACGATTGAAATTTCTTTTGAGAGCCAAAAACCGAAGTTTCAATCATGCTGTGCATAGGAGCCCTCACGTGGTATTTTTTAAAAATATATTTTATTGATTTTTTTACAGAGAGGAAGGGAGAGATAGAGAGCTAGAAACGTCGATGAGAGAGAAACATCAACCAGCTGCCTCTTGCATACCCCCTACCAGGGATGTGCCCGCAACCAACATGCATGCCCTTGACGGGAATCGAACCTGGGACCTTTCAGTCCGCAGACCGACGCTCCACCACTGAGCCAAACCGGTTTGGTTTTTTGTGGAAGAGCCACACTCAAGGGGCTCAGTTTGCCAACCACTGGGCTAGGGCATCTTTTTCTTTTTTTAATATAATGAGAGATTATCAACCATAATCTATGTGTGTTTTTTTAAACCCTTACCCAAGGATATGTGTTTTTTGAAATTATATCTTTATTGATTTCAGAGAGGAAAAGAGAGATAGAAACATCAATGATGAGGAGGAATCATCCATCAGCCGCCTCCTGCACGCTTCCCTCTGGGGAATGAGCTGGCAACTGGGCATGTGTCCTTGACCGGATTAAACCTGGGACTCTTCAGTCCGCAGGCCATGGATCTATCCTGAGCCAAATCGGCCAGGGCCCAGAGACATGATTTTATTCATTTTAGAGAGAAAAGGAGAGAGAGAGAGCAACATTGATGTGAGAGAAACATCAATTGATTGCCTCCTGGATGTGTCTCTACCAGGGAATGAACCAAAAACCTAGATATGTGCCCTGACCAGGAATTGAACCGGCAACCTTTTGGTTGCAGACCAACACTCAGCCAGTTGAGCCACTGGTCAGGGCGGGAAGCCTCTTCTCACTTGTGGTCCGGGGAGCTGGGGCCCCCAGGTGGCAGGGGCCGCCCACACTGCTCCCTCTGCCCTGGGTGTGGTCCTGGCAGAGGGCCTGGGCCTCAGCTCCTCACAGGGCCCTCTGCTCCCACACTCCCGGCCCCCACCCCCAGCCTTATCCTAGGCTGGCCCCCTCGGCCCCAAGGAGAGTGCTCGGGGGCTGCTTGCTCCTGGCTGCAGTGGGACACAACTGTGCTTTCCTGGGGCGGGGGGACCCCACTATTTACACCGTGGGGGAATGGGCTGTGCTGGGTTTGGCGGGTCTGGATCTGGCCAAGTGGGTGAAGGCTGAAGCTGAGTAGAGTTGAGCCTCTCCGCCTGCTCCCAGGCTGAGTGCCACACGCGCCAGGCCTGGTGACTCATGGACAGGGCAGGCTGTTGGGAAACACCAGGCAGAGGGCAGAGAGCAGGCCCAGCCCCAGTTGGCAGCCCCAGCGTCTGTCCTCCCGGGGGAGGGGGTATGGCCTGCCTCTCTCTTTGGGGGCAGCTGGCAAAAGGCCCAATTGTGGCCAGACCCCTGCTGTGCCCTGAACGCTGGGCCTGGAGCCATCGGGAGGTGCTAAGTCCAGGCGTCCTGGCCCCTGACCCTTGGCTCTGCTGCCCCCAGGCGAGGCCGGTGCCAACATCATCGAGGTGTCTAAGGAGGCCCGGAAGCGCTTCCTGGGCCCGCTGCACCCCTCCTTCAACCTGGTGAAGACCATCCGCAGCTGCCTGATGAAAACCCTGCCCGCCGACTGCCATGAGCGCGCCAGCGGGCGCCTGGGCATCTCGCTGACCCGCGTCTCGGACGGCGAGAACGTCATCATCTACAACTTCAGCTCCAAGGACGAGCTCATCCAGGTGGGCCCTGCAGGGGTCACCCGGGGCGCGGCCGGACCCCGGGGCCCGGCTCACCGCCCGCTGTCCCTCCACAGGCCAACGTGTGCAGCACCTTCATCCCCGTGTACTGCGGCCTCATCCCGCCCATCCTCCAGGGCGTGGTAAGCGCGCGGTGATGGGAGGCACCCGTGGGCCGAGGGCGGGGTGGGGAGGAGCCATCCGTGTCCCCCAGCCCCTCACTCCCGCCACTGCTGTTGCCTCACTTCCCCGGAGTTACCCAAGCGCCAGAGCCAGGCCAGCGCGCTTCCTGTAGCTCCCCCCGCCCATGTCTGGCTGTTTCTCAGCGCCCAGGCGGCCGGGCCAGTGCCTAGTGGGTGAAGGCTCAAACGAAACAGCCACAGGGGTGGGGCCCGGGGCAGCCCGCCTCTCTGCAGGCCCCGCCGTGTGACCCGTGTCCCTCCCACCTCAGCGCTACGTGGACGGTGGCATCTCGGACAACCTGCCGCTCTATGAGCTCAAGAACACCATCACCGTGTCCCCCTTCTCGGGCGAGAGCGACATCTGCCCGCAGGACAGCTCCACCAACATCCACGAGCTGCGGGTGACCAACACCAGCATCCAGTTCAACCTGCGAAACCTCTACCGCCTGTCCAAGGCCCTGTTCCCGCCCGAGCCCATGGTGAGCCCTCACCTCCGACTCCTCACCCGTCCCGGTCCTGGTTCTGGTCCCGGTCCTAGTCCTGGTCCCCGTCCCGGTCCTGGTCCCCGGTTCTGGTCCCGGTCCTGGTCCTGGTTCTGGTCCCGGTCTTGGTCCCCATCCTGGTCCTGGTCCCTGTCCTGGTCCCCGTCTCAGTTCTGGTTCTTGTCCTGGTCCCCGTCCTGGTCCCCATCCTGATCCTGGTCCCTGTCCTGGTCCCCGTCCCGGTTCTGGTCCCCGTCCTGGTCCTGGTTCTGGTCCCGGTACTAGTCCTGGTCCCCGTCTCAGTTCTGGTTCTTGTCCTGGTCCCCGTCCTGATCCTGGTCCCTGTCCTGGTCCCCGTCCCGGTTCTGGTCCCCGTCCTGGTCCTGGTTCTGGTCCCGGTCCTAGTCCTGGTCCCCGTCCCGGTCCTGGTCCCGGTTCTGGTCCCGGTCCTGGTTCTGGTCCCGGTCTTGGTCCCCATCCTGGTCCTGGTCCCTGTCCTGGTCCCCGTCTCAGTTCTGGTTCTTGTCCTGGTCCCCGTCCTGGTCCCCATCCTGATCCTGGTCCCTGTCCTGGTCCCCGTCCCGGTTCTGGTCCCCGTCCTGGTCCTGGTTCTGGTCCCGGTACTAGTCCTGGTCCCCGTCTCAGTTCTGGTTCTTGTCCTGGTCCCCGTCCTGATCCTGGTCCCTGTCCTGGTCCCCGTCCCGGTTCTGGTCCCCGTCCTGGTCCTGGTTCTGGTCCCGGTCCTAGTCCTGGTCCCCGTCCCGGTCCTGGTCCCGGTTCTGGTCCCGGTCCTGGTTCTGGTCCCGGTCCTGGTCCCCATCCTGGTCCTGGTCCCTGTCCTGGTCCCCGTCTCAGTTCTGGTTCTTGTCCTGGTCCCCGTCCTGGTCCCCGTCCCGGTTCTGGTCCCCGTCCTGGTCCTGGTTCTGGTCCCGGTCCTGGTTCTGGTCTCGGTTCCGGTTCTGGTCCCGGTCCTGGTCCTGGTTCTTGTCCTGGTCCCCATCCTGGTCCCAGGGGAGGAAGCTGCCCTCTGGCGGCGCCTGTGTGACGGCAGGGGGTCCGGACAACCTCTGAGGCTGGGAAGGAGCCTGTGGCCCACCCGGCCTCTGCACTGGGGCAGCCTCTCTGGCCTCATCTTGTCCTGGGTCCCGGGTCCCTTTGCTGGGGGTGGGGGGGGCGAGGGGTTTGCAGGGACCAGGGCCAGGCCTGGTGCGTCTGACCCCCTGCTCCACCCCTGCCCCCAGGTGCTGCGGGAGATGTGCAAGCAGGGCTACAGGGACGGCCTGCGCTTCCTGCGGAGGAATGGTGTGTGGGCCGGCCAGGTGGGGGGGGGGGGGCGGCGCCATGGGCCCTCCGCTGAGCTGACACTCTGGCCTCCCCTCCCAGGCCTCCTGGACAGGCCCAATCCCTTGCTGGCACTGCCCCCTGCCCAGCCCCCTGCCCGCCAGGAGGAGGACCGGGAGAAAGCGGTGCTGGCAGTGGAGAGGGCTCTGGTGGAGGACCACATCCTGGACCACCTGCCCGCACGGCTCAACGAGGGTGCGTGGGGGGCACAGACCAGTGAGGGCGTCAGGGGCGGGCTCAGTGAGGGCGTGGGGGGCACACGGCTCAGTGAGGGCGTGGGGGGCACAGACCAGTGAGGGCGTCAGGGGCGGGCTCAGTGAGGGTGTGGGGGGCAAACTCAGTGAGGCCGTGGGGGGCGGGCTCAGTGAGGGCGTGGCGGGGCGGGCTCAATGAAGGTGCATGGGGGGCACAGATCAGTGAGGGCGTGGGGAGCAGACTCAGTGAGGGCGTGGGGGACGGGCTCAGTGAGGGTGTGGGGGGCACGTGGCTCAGTGAGGGTGTGGGGGGCACGTGGCTCAGTGAGGGCACGTGGGGAGCCGGGCTCAATGAAGGTGCATGGGGGGCACTATCAGTGAGGGTGGAGGGCCATGGGGAGGCTGGGGAGCAGAGCAGAGCTGGCCCCGCCTCCCCCACTGGTGTCAGCCTCCTCCTGCTCCCCCAGCCCTGCTGGAGGCCTGCATGGAGCCCAAAGACCTGCTGACCACCCTCTCCAACATGCTGCCCGTGCGTCTGGCCACGGCCATGATGACGCCTTACACGCTGCCCCTGGAGAGCGCCGTGTCCTTCACCATCCGGTACGGCCGGCGGGCAGCAGGCGAGCCCTTCTGAGTGGGGTCCCCCCGGGAAGAGGCAGCTGGCGGGGGAGGATGGAGATGTCAGGGCCAAAGGCGGGGGTGGGCCGGGCACCGGCCCTGACCGAGGCCGTGCCTCCCGCCGCCAGCTTGCTGGAGTGGCTGCCCGACGTGCCCGAGGACTTCCGGTGGATGAAGGAGCAGACGGGCAGCATCTGCCAGTACCTGGTGATGCGTGCCAAGAGGAAGTTGGGCAGCCGCCTGCCGACCGGGTAAGGCCCTGGCTGCTGTGCTGGGGGGGCCACAGCCCCACCTTAGCGCTCCCCACTAAAGCCCCCGCCCCCCGCCCCCCGCAGGCTGGCGGAGCAGGCGGAGCTGCGCCGCGTCCAGTCGCTGCCCTCCGTGCCGCTGTCCTACGCCGCCTACTGTGAGGCGCTGCCCGGCTGGATGCGCAGCAACCTCTCCCTGGTGGACACGCTGGCCAAGTGGGAGGAGTGCCAGCGCCAGCTGCTGCTGGGCCTCTTCTGCACCAACGTGGCCTTCCCGCCCGACGCCCTGCGCATGCGCACCCCCACCCCCTCCTGCCCCAGCCCCGCGCCCCCGCAGCACCCGCCCCCTTGCTGAGAGCCCTCACTCCCGCCCTCCCAGCCCCCCACCCCACCCCACCCCGGGGTCCCAGTGCTGAGGGCCAGGCCCTCCAGCTTCCCTGCCCCATGAGGCGGGGCCCTGGGGTCACTGAGACCCTCCCCCCTCCCTCCATGCCTGAGGGAGGAGAAGGGGCTCCCGCTGGGAGAGGGACTTGGCTGTCAGCTCCTCCACAAACCACTCACTTGCCCCACTGAGGAGGCGGGGCGTGCAGCACCCCAGCCACAGAGGCTCCCACCTGTGCCTTAACACCCACTCCCAGGCCTGCCCAGGGCAGGGCAGGGCCGGGGTCCGGGCAGAATCACTCCCTCGAACTTTGCACCTGCTCCTCCTCGCGTTTCACTGGAGATGCTGAAGATGTGTGAAGACTTATTTATTTTTGCCGAAGCAGACGTAATAAAGGCCACAGCTCAGCCCCTGCGTCCTCCGTGTGTGTGACCCCTCCAGCTGCCCCACGTGGGTACAGCCTCCTTCCCGGCTGCCAGGGTCCCGGCTGCTGGAGGCCAGCATGGGGCCTGGGGCCGCCCCTCAGGCGCTGAGGGCCTCCTGGCTGCAGCCCCTCCTCACACACCTGCCCCCTGGCCCGAGGCCTGCAGGCTGACCGGCACAGCTTCCCCAGGGCAGTGGGAGTATTTGAGACCAAGATCCTCACTGAATAAAAAAGACGTGTTTACAAAAGGTGGTGTCGCACCTCCGCTCAGTGGTGAGGGGGAGGGTGACAAGGGGGCGCTGCCCTCTGGGCCTCGCAGGGCGAGGTTCCCCGGGAGCGGGTGCGGGGCCTGCTCCACGCTGGGCTTTGTGTGCCGGCCGTGCTGGCCAGGTGCACACGTTCGCTCCCTGGACCCCTCCTCCCCCGGGCCCAGCCTTCTGCCAATACACGAGGCGCCTGGGACAGGGCCCGCCTCGGTCTGGGAGACATGGTTTCCTGAGTCCCCTCGGCTCTGGGCAGCCCCCCTGCTGACCGGGAGCCAGGGGTGGAGGGTGCTGGGAAAGAGCCCTCAGGCCTGCGGTTTGGCCCCACCTGCTCCCCCACGGCTGGCTGGCTGTGCGGCCGGCTGTGGCAGCGCAGCCCCCGGCCAACAATAACGGAGGAGAGGGCTGCGGGACTGGGCGAGCCGGCTGGGCAGGTCCCCGGCTCCCTGTGCCAGGGCCGCCCCCCTCACTCCCAAGGTCCCGGCCTCTCCACCCAACCTGTTCTCGTTAGGCAGGATCGGGCCTTGGAGAAGCAGAGGCGGCCACCGAGGCCAGGCCTCCAGGTTGGTGCGGGCGGGGAGGCCAGGAAGAGGTGGACTTTCTCTCCCCCCGGCGGCGAGGGCTCACCCCTCTCCCACCCCTGGCTCACCCTCACCCTCAGCCCTCACACCTCTCACCCTCAGCCCTCACGCCTCTCACCCTCATCCCGGCGTCTGTCTGTGCATTTACCTTCACTTTCTAGGACGCCAGGTGTGTGGCTAGGAACGCAGTGGGAACACCGGGAGCGCACCCTCCCTCGGGGACACGGTCGGGGCTGGAGGTGTCCCTGTACTTCCCGCCGCGGTTCCTGCACTTTGAGCCCCTTAAGTCCGGTCCTCAGCCCCTGCCCTGCTCACCTGGCCGCACAGGGCGGCCCCGGAGCCGGTCGCCTCGCCCCACCGCCCGGGGCTCTGCGGGATGGATCCAGGTCGCGGGCGGGTGGGGAGCGCGGCGAGAGGCGGGGACAGGCGACAGCAGTGGCGCCCCGCCCGCCCGCCCGGGCCGGCCCACGCCGGGGTCCCGGAGCCTCCGAGCGGCAGGAGCGGCGCCCGCGCCCGCCTTCCGGGAGGGGAGCCAGGCGGCAGGTGCGGCGGCGGCCAGCGCGCAGGTAGGCGCCTCGCGGGTCCGCCGCTCCGAGGCCCGCAGGGTGCGCCCACCCCCGGGCGGCGGGGGCTCCGGGGCCCCCACGGGGCGGGGCGCTGCGGCCCTTCCTTCCCGCTCCCGCGTCCGGCCGAACGCAGCTTCCGCCGGGATGGCCCTCCGGCCGGAGCCCGGGGGCCGGGGCGCGGGGCGCGGTGGGGTGCCTGGCCGGTGCGCCCCGTCCCGCTCCCGCAGACCGGCCTTCGGACCCGGGCCCGCGCAGCCCCCCGGACAGGGCGGGGCCCCGCTCTGACCCGGGAAGGACACGCTCCGACCGCTCAGAGCCGGTGCGGGCGGCCCACGGGGGTCGGGGCCGGAAAACGCGCGCCCGGGGCGGCCGGGAAGACAGGTGGCCGGTGGCACCCGGATCGGGATGAAGGGCGCGGCGCCCTTTGTGTGTGTGTGTGGGGGGGGGGGGGCGCAGGTTGGGAGGGGGCGAGCCTGTGCGGGGAGTCTGTCAGCCTGGCACCTAGGAACCCTGACCGCAGCCATGGAGGGCACCCTGTCCGCCGGGCCCTGCACCCGCACCCGCACCCGCACCCGCACCCAGGGAGCCGGGGCCGCGGTGGGCGGGGCTGGGCGAGAGGGCGGGGCGATCCACCTGCCAGCTGGTGAGGGCGGGCCTGGGCCCAGGTGGGGCTGGCTGAGTGCTCCTCCCAGTCATCCCCTCAGTCCGGCTCCTGTCCCCGGCCACCCCTCACCCCAGCCCCGTGCCCTCAGCTGTCATCCCAAGGCCCTCCATGGACCCCCCCCCCAGACTGCCCCTCTCCCAGCCAGCTCTCTTCAGGGCGACCCCCTCCTGAGCCCGAGGCTCTAGCTCCCTCAGTCCTGCACCACCGGCCCTTACACCCCAAGCCCTCAGAGTCTCAAGCCAGCAGACCCTCCCGCTGCCCCTCTCCCCTGGACCTAGGCCAGGCCTCCTCCCACCGTCCTCTGCCCAACCCTGTGTCCCAATGGCCCCCGCTCAGCCCTCAGCCACTGACCTTTAGGCCTTTACCTTCCCTCTGCCCCCCCTCCTGTGCGAGCCACCCCCCCTTTTTTCTTAGGAGCTCTGCTCTGCCCCTGACTCTCCTTGGCTTTACAGCACCCCACAGCCAAGACCCCGCTCCCATGGCCAGCCCTGGGGAGGCCCTGGAGGAGGCGGAGGAGGGGGAGCCGGAGGCAGGCTCCGCGGGGCCCTGGGCCTCCATGCTGGCGCAGGCCCAGGAGCTGTTCCTGCTGTGTGACAAGGAGGCCAAGGGCTTCATCACCTGCCACGACCTGCAGGTGAGTCCCCGTCCCGAGGGGCTGCCCAGGGGCTGGCCTCCGCCACTCAGCCGGCCCGTCTGTCCGCCAGGGCCTGCACAGCGACCTGCTCCTCACGCCCGAGCAGCTGGAGGCTGTGTTCGAAAGCCTGGACCAGGCCGGCGCGGGCTTCCTCACCGCCCGGGAGTTCTGCCTCGGCCTGGGTGAGCCTGCCCTGCCCCCAGCCTGAGCCCCACCCAAGGGGGGCTCTGCACACACACAGGCAGCGAGGGAAGGCCCCCAGAAAGCCCCCGCTGCGGAGGCCTGGGTGCCCGGTCCCTCCTGCACCCCTCTCCCCCCCGCTGCGCCCAACCCAGGTGGGCTGGGAGCCAGCTGTCCATTCTGGCCCGTCTGCTCCCAGGCTAAGAATCCACCCAGAATAAGGAAGGAAAACAGGAAGCCGGGCCCATAGAAAGGGCAGGATGTGTGTGTGTGCGCGTGGGGGCAGTGGTGGCCGAGCACGGAGGTAACCCACCTCCCGGCGATCTCTCTCCCATGCCCACAGGGAGGTTTGTGGGGGCAGAGCCGGCCCAGGGCACACAGCCCTCTGGGGCTGCGGAGGAGACCTTTGAGTCGGGCTGGTCTGAGGGGCCAGGCCCCGGGGGCTCCCTGGAAGAGGAGGAGGAGGAAGAGGAGAGGTTCCTCTCGGCGCTGGAGCAGCTGGGGGTGGCCCGGGTCCTGAGCGAGTGAGTCTGCGCTGGCCCTGCCCCAGCTCCCGGTCTGCCTGCTGCCTGCTGCCTGCTCCGGGCACGGTCCCGCGGTTCCCCTCAGCTGCCAGCACCTGGGCGGGCGGGCGTGATTTCCCGCAGAATTTGCATTTCAGGAGGCAGCGGTCAGGGCCGCGGGAGGGGCGGCGCCGGTCACAGGGCCTCGGGCTGCTACCCCCGCCTGCACAGGACCCCTCGCTGCCCAGCCCGCGGCGCACACGCAGGCCCCCAGGGGCGAAGTCACCCGCAGGAGGGAGGCCCTGAAGGCGGCCCCTGCGCCTGGCTGGTCCGGGGCTGCCGAGGTCATCTGGGGGCGGGCGCGGAGCCCCCTACGGTGGCTTCAGCCCCTGCCCGCCCTTCCAGGCAGCGGGCGGTGCGGCTGCTCTGGACCCGGCTGCAGCGCGAGCGCCCCGAGCTGCTGGGACACTTGGAGGAGGTCCTGATGGGCGCGTCCGCCTGCCTGGAGGAGGCGGCCCGGGAGCGAGCCGGCCTGGAGCTGGCGCTGCGGCGGTGAGGGCTGGGGCGGGGCGGGCGGGGCTGCAGGACGGGCAGCTCCGTGCAGCTGTCTCACCCGGCCCCCACCCATCCCCATCCCACCCCACCCGCACCCCAAGGCGGGAGAGCGAGCACGAGAGGGAGGTGCGGTGTCTGTACGAGGAGACCGAGCAGCAGCTCCGGCAGCAGCGCCAGCGCCTGCGGAGCCAGGTAGGCCCGCGGCCCCGCCCGCCGCCGCCCCGCCCAATCCCAGACCCGCGCGCCGCCCTGGCCACGCCTCCTGGGAGCGGGGCCCACCCCCGGCCCCTGCCCCTTCGCGGTTCGCGGAGGCTCAGGAGCCCCCGGCGCGTCCCAGGACCTTCCCCGGGAGGAGCGGAGAGGCCGCCTGGAGCTGGAGCTGCAGAGCCGCGAGCAGGAGCTGGAGCGCGCGGGCCTGCGGCAGCGGGAGGTGAGCGGCCGCCGGCCCGAGCCCCCTCCCACCTTCCCACGCCCCCTCCTTGAGGTCCCTGGGCCTTCGTGCCCGCACTCCGGAATGGCTGGGAGCCGGAGGCACAGGGGCTCCTCTCTAGTGTCCCCCGCCCCCAGCTGGAGCAGCAGCTGCAGAGCCGGGCCGCGGAGCAGCTGGAGGCGCAGGCGCAGAACGCGCAGCTGTGGCTGGCCAACGAGGCGCTGCGGGCGCAGCTGGAGGCGGCGCAGGAGCAGCTCGGCCGGCTGGAGGGCGAAGCGCTGGGCCGCCAGGAGCGGACCTTACGGTGCCAGGGGCTGGGGCGGCCTCAGCTGCGGGTCCCAAACAGGGGGTGGGCGCGTCGAAGCGGGGGCGGGGGGGTCGCGCTTGGGGCTCAGGTCTGGGCCACTCCGCCAGGGTGCGCGTGGGTCAGGGTCCCCTAGGGGGGCGTGGAGCGCCCCAGGAGTCCCCCTCCACCCAGGCCGCCGCCTCCCGCCCGCAGGGACGTGGTCGCCGTCTCCAGGAACATGCAGAAGGAGAAGCTCAGCCTCGTGCGGCAGCTGGCGCTCCTCAGGTTCGGTCTGGCTCAGCCGTGGAGGGAAGGGGCTCAGTGCAGCTCCCCAACACCCCTGCCCACTGCCCGGCTTACGGCCAGGAAGGCCTTCCTGGTGTCTGCCCTCCCTCCCTCACGCTGCAGCCCCTGCCTGGTCTGAGGGAGAGGCCAGGCCCACACTGCCCGCCCCAAACTCCTGCCTCCTGAGGCCTCTCAGAGCCCCTGGACTCCCTCCCCAGGGAGCTGAACACGCGGCTGCGAGACGAGAGGGACGCCTGCGAGGCCAAGCAGCTGGGCAGCGGCCCCAGGACGGCGCTGGCCTCTGCCTGCCTGCCGAGACCCACCTGCTGCTGCTGCTGCTGCTGCTGCAGCAACTGGGCTCGACCCCCCAGGTGTGGCTCAGGCCCCCTCCCCAGTGCCCGGTGACCGGCGTTCCTGAAGAACTGCCCTCCGAAAGTGACTCACCGCGGCCGGGCTGCTCGGCCAGGACGTGGGTTCTACCCAGTGGGCTGCCCGGCCGGCCTGCCTGCAGACATGAAGGAACTAATGGGGAGCGGGGGGACCAGGCTCCCCTGTGGCCCCTCTGGTCCTCACCCTGTTCCCTTCCCCCATCAAGCCATCTCTGTCCGGCAGAAAGCCCCTCCTCCAAATAAACACTACCAACCACCCTGCAGCCTCCTGGCCCTCCTGTGTGTGGGGTGGAGCCACAGACATGGCCTGTCCGTCCAAGTGTGCCCAGACCCACACCCTCCGAGCTGAGCTGGGGCTGTGGGTCCTTGTCTGTGTCCGCAGGCGTCCCTGCCTCTCGTCAGACCCCAGGCCCTCACAGCCCATAAGCGCTTGAAGTCCCAGGCCCAGGGCAGGTGGGGGGAGTGCTGCCCACTGACCCTGCAGAGCTGCCCCAACTGACTGTGGGGACTCAGACCCCACCTGGCTTGGGAGTCTTCCCTTCTCACACTCCCCACCCCAACTCAGACACCAGTCTAGTGGGTCTGCAAGACTTTTTCAAGCCTTCCCACCACTGCCAGGTAGCAGCCCTCCAGACTGGAGTGTCTCACAGGGACCCTCGGCCTCCGAACACCAGGCCATCCGTCCTGCTCACTCACCCCTGTGGCCTCTGGGTGGAACCTGGATCGGGAGCAGAGAAAGAACTGGGCCTGGAGGACAGCAGGGTCTCGGGCAGGGTCCAGGCCTTGGCTGGTCCGGCTGCCTCCCCCACCTCCCCGCCCCTAGCTCAGTTCCTCCGTCTCCTGAGGGTCTGGGCCCTGGCCAGGCTGTGGAGGCCCCCGGGCTGCCGCTCGCAGGGTTTCCATAGCCCTCTCCAGGCGCCTGCACCGGCCGGTATCCCGCCCGCCCGTCCGTCCGCGCGGCCGCGCAGAGCGTGCGGTCAGGCCTGTGGGCCGGAGGCCGGTTGTCGGCCGCGGGCGCGTTCTCCTAAATGGGGCGGGTTTGCGGGCCGGGGCGGGACTTGCCGGAATGGGCGGGTCTTGCCGGCGTGGGCGGGGCCAGAGGGGCGGGATTTGGCGGTATGGGCGGGGCCTGCGGGCCGGGGCGGGGTTTGGCGGCATGGGCGGGGCCTGCGGGCCGGGGCGGGGTTTGGCGGTATGGGTGGGGCCTGCGGGTCGGGGCGGGGTTTGGCGGTACGGGCGGGGCCTGCGGGACGGGGCGGGGTTTGGCGGTATGGGCGGGGCCTGCGGGCCGGGGCGGGGGTTTGGCGGTACGGGCGGGGCCTGCGGGTCGGGGCGGGGTTTGGCGGTGTGGGCGGGGCCTGCGGGCCGGGGCGGGGTCTGGCGGTGTGGGCGGGGCCTGCGGGCCGGGGCGGGCCGTAGGCGCGCGGTGCACCTCCCCCGCAGGCCGCCAGCGGCCGCGCATTCTCCGCGCTCCCAGCCTCTATCCCGCCCGACTCGGACGCGTCCGGTGAGTGCGCCGCCTGGCCGGGCCCGCCGGGAGGGGCCGAGTCCCAAGTCCGCCGTGGCGCGGCTCGGAGGCCCGGCCGCAGCCTCGGGGCCCTTTCCGGAGGGCAGCCGGTCACCGGGCGGCTGTGCGGGCGGAGGGGGCGCAGGGCGAGGGCGGGACGCCTCCCGCGTCTCCCGAGCGGCCTGGCGGCGGCCCCTTCGGGCCCGGGGCCCCACCTGAGCATCGCACTCGCTGTTCCTGGCCGCCGGTTCCCTTCCCTCCGCCGCGGGCCCGCCCACCTCCCGGTGCCAGTGGGTGGGCGGCGGCGGCGGTGACCTCATCGCGGTGACGCGGGATTCCTCCCAGGGCCCGGCTGGAGCCCTTCCCGGGTCCCCCCCTGGTTGCGCGGGCCTCTGAGGTGCCGGGACTGGGGAGGGGCCGCTCTGTTCCCGGCCGCAGGAACTATTTCTGGCCGCCCTTTCCCTGGGGATCCACATCCGCTAGCCTCTCCCGGAAAGAAGGGCCCCTCCCCGCGGGTGGCCGGTGTGGGCCGGGGGCTGGGCTGTGTCCGGAGTCAGCCTCCCGCGGAGGCCTGGGACCTCCGAGCAGGCCCAGGGGCCCGTCTGCCGCGCGTGGGGCTCCGCAGGCTGCGCCCTGCTGCTGGGGGGAAGGGGCCGGGCAGGTCTGGCGCCATGGCCTGGGGTGGGGTGCTGGGAGGAGGCCAGGTTCCTAGGAGGATCGCAGTGTCCAGAAATGTCCTCTGCCCTGCCCCTCCCTGGCTCAGACCAAAATACTGGCCGCTCCCTGGCTGCTGCCCGGAGTGACATGTGCCGGCTCTGGAAGCCCCCGCCTGGGCAGCCAGCCGCGCGCAGGGGCCCCTCTGATCTGTGCCGCCCTTCTAGCGGCCCTCCCGGAACGGTCCACCTGCCTTCGGAGCAGCATTCCTGCCAGCCAGGTGAGCGCCGGGCGGGCGGGTGAGTCCAGCTGTGGGTGTTGCTGTGTCTAGAAAGGTGGCCTCAGGCACTGTCTGTGCCACAGCCCTCCCTGCTGTCTGTCCGTCCGTCCTGTGGCGCCACCTCGCAGCAGGGCCAGCTTGCTGTTCCTGGCTGGGGTGCCTCTGAGCGGGACAGCCTGTAGCTGCGCTTCTCACAGGGGTTAGCGTGCTGTCCCCTTTCCAGCAGCGAGGAACCCCGAGGTGTGGGGAGAGGGGGTGTCTGCCCGCTCTGCCTGCCTGGACCCTCCGCAGTGCCCACTTTTTTCTTCTTTTTTTGAATCCTCACCTGAGGACATTCCCCCTAATGATTTCCAGAGAGAGTGGGAGGGAGGGAGGAGGGGAGAGAGAAACAAACAGATTGACTGGTTGCCTCCGGCACATGCTCCTACAGAGGCTGGGGAATCCACAGCAGAGGGAGGTGCCCTTGTCTGGGAATCAAACCCGAGACCCTTTGGTCCATGGGCTGACGGTCTAACCACTGAGCAAACTGGCCAGGGCCACAGCGCCCACTTTCTGGAGGAAGGAAGGAAGGAGCATCTGGCCTTTAACAGAGGCTGAGGGGCTTTCCTGGGGCCACGAGGCAAGTAAGGGGTAGGCCAGTCTGTCTGAGTGGCCTCCATGCCTCTCGCAGCTGTAGGTAGGTTCCAGCCAGCCGGTGATGTGGGGCCTGGGGAATGCTGGGGTGGGGGGTGGGCGGGGCCTGCATGAGCTCACCACAGGTGCCTGCTGGGGCTTCCCGCCCCGGCTGCCAGTGGGGGGGAGTCAGCCCGTGGCGGTTGGGGGTCCTCTGGGCCCCCAGTGCCCGGGGCTCTGGTCAGGGGAGCCAGGCCCCCCCGCTTTGGAGGGCTGTGGGCAGCAGGCATCGGCCTGGTTGCCATGGGATGGGGACCCCTGCCCTGCCCTCCGACGAAGTGCCCCGGGTCCCAGGTCAGTGGTTGCTTGGGCATGGGCATCCCTCCCTGTGCCCCGCTGGTGTCTGGTGTCCTCCGGTCAGTCCTGGCGGTGAGGGCTCTCTGACCGCCTCCCCGCCTCCCCGCCCCAGGATGGGCGAGTTCAACGAGAAGGCCACGTGCGGCACCGTTTGCCTCAAGTACCTGCTCTTCACCTTCAACTGCTGCTTCTGGGTGAGGCCCGGCCCCGCCTCCAGGCCCTCGGGGCCATGGCACCTCGGGGACTCCCTGCTCAGCTGGGGGGGCTAGTCTGGGCTGGGAGGAGCCCCGGTCCTGGGCTCCCGTGGTGACGGACCGGTGCGCCCGCAGCTGGCCGGTCTGGCCGTCATGGCCGTGGGCGTGTGGACGCTGGCCCTGAAGAGTGACTACATCAGCCTGCTGGCCTCTAACACCTACCTGGCCTCGGCCTACATCCTGGTGCTGGCCGGCGTTGTCGTCATGGTGACCGGTCTCCTGGGCTGCTGTGCCACCTTCAAGGAGCGGCAGAGTCTGCTGCGCCCGGTCAGCAGGACAGCTGGCACCGGGTGGGGGGGCCTGGGTGGGGGCCTCCCCGCTGCTGGCTGGGGCTGGCTCTGGGGCCCTGACTGGGGAGGAAGGCACTGGGGGAGAGGGGCCGAGTGTGACACTGCAGGATCCTCTGCTGTGCTCCCCGGGGTGCCCGCCCTCCGGTGACTCCTGGGTGACACCAGCTCTGAGCGAGGGAAGCCTCGCCTGCTCTCTGGAGCCCTCACTCTGACCACATGGGAGCCGAGGGAGGCCACGTGGAGCCGCCACCAGGAATTCCCGTGGATGGCGGGGGGTGTGTCCCTGCTCACTGCCCCTTCCCTGCAGTACTTCATCCTGCTGCTCATCATCTTCCTGCTGGAGATTGTGGCCGGCATCCTGGCCTACGTCTACTACCAGCAGGTGAGGCGCGGGCAGGCCCCACGCACATGCACACACACAGGGACACACACACACAGGGAGAGCACACACAGACACCCCCCTCCCCAGCTCCAGAGCTGACCACTGTGCCATCAGGCTGGAGCTGGGGGCTGGCCGCAGGGTAGGGTGCACGGTGGGGCTCATGGGAAAGCAGGTGTTCCTAGGATCTGGAGCTCCCGCCCCGCCCCTCCCCAGGCCCACCTGACCCGACCTCAGCCTGCACCTGAGCCTGGCCCTTCCTTCCCCTCCACTCCCCGCTCCCAGTCCCCCCCCCCCCGAGGGCCTTAGGCGGGGGCTGACGTGCCACCACCTCGCCCCCAGCTGAACGCGGAGCTCAAGGAGAACCTGAAGGACACCATGACCAAGCGGTACCACCAGCCAGGCCACGAGGGCGTGACCAGCGCCGTGGACAAGCTGCAGCAGGAGGTTGGTGGGGGCGGGGGGGCGGCGGCGGGCGGGCAGGCAGCAGGTGCTCAGCCGCGCTCTCCCGGCAGTTCCACTGCTGCGGCAGCAACAACTCCCGGGACTGGCGGGACAGCGAGTGGGTCCGCTCCGGGGAGGCGGGCGGCCGCCTGGTCCCCGACAGCTGCTGCAAGACGGTGGTGCCCTACTGCGGCCAGCGGGAGCACGCCTCCAACATCTACAGGGTGGAGGTAGGAGGCGCCCGGCCCGGTGGGGGCGCTGGGCAGGGGGGCGGGGCCTGCCCGTCCTCAGCGCCCGCCCCCCTGCCCGCAGGGCGGCTGCATCACCAAGCTGGAGACCTTCATCCAGGAACACCTGCGCATCATCGGTGCCGTGGGCATCGGCATCGCCTGCGTGCAGGTGCGGCCTGGGAGGGCGCGGGCACTGGCCGGGGCAGGACACTAGGTGGTGGCGGCCGGGGCCCTCATGCCCGCCCCTCACCACAGGTGTTCGGCATGATCTTCACCTGCTGCCTGTACAAGAGCCTGAAGGTGGAGCAATACTGACCCGGCCGGCCGGCCCCCTACACCTTCCCCATGACTACTGAGCGCCACTACTGAGGCCGGGAGCTGGGGGCCCCGGGCACCCCCCCGCCCCGCCCGTGCCCCACCAACGTGCCATCCCGTGACCTTTGGGGAACCCCATCCCCAGAGAGCTTCAAGTGCCTTTTGCTGCATACCCATCCTGAGGGACCCCTCCTGCAGTTGGGGGGCCCAGCATTTCTGCTTATGTGGGGGCCTGGGAGGGGAGGTTATGGCACCTCAAGGGTCTCCCTGGGCCCTGTGCTTAGTTGGAGGGGCTGGTTTGGCCCACGCTAGGGTGCTCCCTGACCCTTGCACACACTCCACATGGTGGCGGGCAGGCTGGGAGGGGTGATGCCAGGGCAGGTGCAGGGGAGCTGTGTGCGGTCCACCAGTCCCAGTGCCCCCCAGGGCCCTGCGCCTCTGCTGACTGCCCCCATTCCAGCCGCCACTCTGCTGAGCCCGCTGTTATGCTGCTCTCCCATCATGTTCACTGTCCCCCTCCCTGGCAGGGGCGGGGCTGCACTCACTACTGTAAGACCAGACCTGTGCCACACAGCAGTGCTCAATAAACCGTTTGTGGATACTCAGGTGCCTCTTACTGGGTGGGTCTGTCCACATCTAGCAGGGAGGGCGGAGCCACCCACCCAGGACCACAGGCGGGCAGATCCGGGGCCAGGGCAGCCAGGTATGGGCTGAGTCTGACAAGACTCGAGGGACCAATGGCACGGACAGCCGAGCACAGGCCCGGCAGAGCCTCCCCTTCTGGGAAGACAGGGGCTGGGACCCGGCTGGAGAGGAGCAAGGTCGGGGGTCTGGCAGGATGTGCTATAATGGGAGCCAGGGCTTGGCCACCACACCCTCTGCCCAGTGGCTGCCCACCCCTGGCAGACCCCATAGGTGTCTGGGCCTCGGGGCTGCCTCCCTGGCTCTGAAGTGGGCTCCTGCGTTCTGCTGGCCGCAGGGCATCAGGGCCCACCTGCCCCTCCCCAGGTGGTGACAGCTCTGCGAGTGGCCCACAGGGTAAAAGGTAGCACCGGACACGGGCCGCCCGACCCCCTGCGGCCTCATAGGGCCACCCGAGACCGGCTGGGGCTCAGGCTGGCTGAGGCGGCCAGGTGCTGCCCTCCCATCGGCAGGAACGTGGGCAGGGGGGAGGGGCCTGAGCACGGGCAGCCGTGGCCACAGCCGCACTCTATTCTGGGCCCAGAAAGCCTGGTTCCTAAATCCTGGGAGAGGGGCAGGGAGCTCTGCGCTCAGCCTGACCAGCACCCACAGCACGGGGGTGGGTGCCAGGGTCCGCGCTCTTGCTGCTGTTTCTGTGCGGCTGTGAGAGCACCCCCTTCCCGAGGGAGACACCCAGGCTGCGTGGCTGCCATGGGATGGCTCTCCCTCCTCCCAGGCAGTGAGGGCCCACATTCACGCCAAGGCTCTCCCTCCTCCCAGGCAGAACACAGGCGCAGGGCGGCGGCGGGGCCCACAAAGCCAGACGGACGTTGGGACCCCCACGCGGCTCTGCCAGGACCTTTATTGGACGTTCCTTCCAGAGCAGGAGACACGAGCTCGCGGCCGTGGGCAGGCCCTGCTCCCGGCCTCCCCAGCCGGACCCGGCGGCGGCCCCTCACTTCTCCAGGGGCGCATAGTTGAGCAGCTTCTCGATGAGGTCCACGTGGGCCAGCAGCATGCGGCGGCAGCAGTAGCGCTTCAGGCCCAGCGCGTCCAGGGCGTCCCTGCGGCCGGGGAGCGGCTGCGGTCAGTTCATCCCAGGCCCCCACACCGCTGTGGGGGCTCCCCTCTATAGACAGCCACCCCGCCCTTTCCCCAAGCCAACAAGAGCCCCAATTTCCCTGGGACCCAGGCCCCCTGCCCCCCAGGCCTCCGGGAAATTCTCCCGCCGTTGGCCCGTGTGCAGGGTGGGAAGGGAGCCCAGGCCGAGGTCCCTGCCCGTGCTTGGCACGCGGGGGGGGGGGGGGGGGGTCCAGCGCAAACCCTTGCCCATCCCGGGCTCCTGTCCTCCTCACACCTGCACAGAGAGCCTGTGGCACGCTGGCACACCCCAGCCCCGCCAATGTGGTCAGGACCTGGCCCTCCGCACAGCGGACCAAGGGGCGGCTCTGGGGCACAGAGGCAGCAGCCACGGTGGCGACTGCGCTGCGGGCGAGCACAGGAACCAGAGCCTCGTAGGCAGACAGCCTGTCTCAGGAAGCTGTCCCGTCCTCCAGGGCCTGGGGGGGCCCGCAGCAGAGGCCAGGGAGCAGGTGGGCAGGGAGGAGGCTGAGGGCTCACCTGCCCCGGAGGAGCGCCTGGCTGGTCAGAGCACACCCCGGAGCCCCCCCACCAGGGGCTTGATGCCCGACTCCCCTCCGTCTCCCAAACTGCAGGGGGAGGGGGCTCTCCTGAGAGCGGGGCTGGGCTCTGGGCCTGAAAGCCCGAGCAGGTCACCTGGGGTCTGTGAGTGCCGCCGCCGGCCTGCCGCCCTGTGCCCGCCCCCCTGCCGGGCAGACCTGGGCCTCTGCCCCACCTCCCCTGTCCCAGCCCCATCCCTGCCCCCGGCCCCAACTCCGACTCCGCCCCAGGCCCGGTCCCGGCCCCAACTTCTACTCCTGGCCCCACGTCCGCCCCCGCCCCGGCCCCGGCCCCGGCCCCCATCCCTGCTCCCGGCCCCGGCCTGGCCCCCGGCCCCAACTCCGACTCCGCCCCAGGCCCGGTCCCGGCCCCCAGCTCCCATCCCGGCCCCAACTCCTACTCCTGGCCCCACGTCCGCCCCAGGCCAGCCCCCAGCCCCAACTCCGACTCTGCCCCAGGCCCGGTCTCGGCCCGGCCCTACTCCCGGCCCCACGTCTCCCCAGGCCGGTCCCCGGCCCCAATCCCTGCTCCCGACCCCACATCCGCCCCCGCCTCGGCCCCGGCCCGGCCCCCGGCCCCAACTCCTACTCCGCCCCAGGCCCGGTCCCGGCCCCGGCCCCAATCCCTGCTCCCGGCCCCACGTCCGCCCCAGGCCCGGGCACATCCCACCGCCCGGAGGCCCTCGCCGCCCAGCCCGGCGCCTCACCCCTCGGTGTACTCGGCCTGCAGCAGCCCCAGGTAGGCCTCCCACTTGTTGCCGACGATCTTGCCGCACGTGAAGCAGCGGACGGGGATGATCATGGCGGCGGCGGCGGCGGCGGCGGCGGCGGTGCGGCGGCCGGCGGCTTTGAGGCCTCAGTCTCCGCCCCCCCGGGCGCATCCAAGTGCCGGGGAGGCAGGCCCGCCCCCTCCTGCCCTGCGGGCCCCGGCGGCCCCTCCCGTCCTGCGGGCCCCGGCGCCGTGGACCTGCACTTCCCGGTGCCACGAGCTTCCTGCGCGCGCGCGCGCGGGGTGGTCCCAGGGGGCCCGCGGCCGCGGCGGGAGCGGGGGGCGCCCCCCGTCCGGGCTTTGGTACGTCCCGGACTACGGCGTCCGAGCGCGGCCGCAAGGCCTCGGCGGCGCGGTTCGCGTTTCTCGTGTTCGCACGACTGAGAGCGGCGCGGCGGGGTCCGGCGCGCAGGTACAGCGCCCCCCGCGGGGTGCGGCCGAGTCCCCCGCCCGCGGCGCCGCAGCCGCCGGAGCCGGCCGGGCCCGGGCACCGGCGTGCACTCCGAGCCCAGCGCGGGGCCCGAGCCGGGCCGCAGCAACAAGTGGCGGGGCGACCCCGCGGCGCGGGCGGGGGTCTGGGCGCGGCCACGGGCGCGTCTTCCCGCCGCCCCCCTGGCCCGGCCCCGAAAGGGGTCCCGCGCCCGCAGCCCCTGCCCGGGGCCCGGGGGTCCGTGGCTGAGTCCTGGGGTCTCCCGGGTGCCGCCCGCCCGCACCGCCCCGGCCCCGGCCAGGTAGTTACCGGAAGCCGACGGCGGGGGCTCGGCGGGGACTATCGGTCCGTGGCGCGCCGGCCGGCGGCTCCTCCCCGCCTGCGCGGTGTCCATCGCTTCGCCGCGTCCTCCCTCCCTTCTTCCCGGGAAGGGGCAGCGGGCGAGGGGCTGCTGCGTCTGCACCGCCCCGGGCAGCTGTGCCGGGTCCCGCGATCTCAGGGCGGCGGACCTCGCTCGGCAGGACGGGAGCGGCCGGGGAGGGTGGTCAGGGAGGGCGTCGCGGAAGAGGCGCCTTTTGGGTTGAACCTTGAAGAACACGGGGTTTCACAGGGGTGAGCCTGAGTGTGTGAACCAGGATGGATCCTGGCAAAGGGAACCCTGGGCAGGGCCGGGAGGTTTTACCTGCGGGGTAGCTCCAGGAGGCAGGTTTGGGCTAGGCCCGGGGAGGAGGTGGAGCCAGAGGTGATGGGGCAGGAGCCGTGAAGGGTTTACAGGGAGGAGAATGTGTGTCCAGAAATGAGGTGGGGCTGGGGTAGGCTTTGTGCAGGGAAGGCTCCCTGCAGGAGGCGAGCCCTGGGCTTGGGGGCCCCTGTGACAGGCTGTGTGCGGGCTCGCTGGCCTGGGACAGACATCTGGGCTTCTGTTGGGTCCCAGGTGTCAGCTAATTGTCCCCTCTGACTGAGTTGGGGGGCAGGGAGGTGGAGGGTCCTCTGGGTCCGGGTAGAGCTGGCCAGAGCTGCTGCCCCCCCCCCCCCCCCCCCGGAGTTTGTGCCTCCACCTTTGCCTGGGCCCGTGGCCGCTTCCCCAATGGCACTTGCCATCCCCCATCCTGCCACGTGCAGAGCCACGAGCCAAAGCAACTTCCCTCCCCTGACACCCCTCAACCCCCCTCCCACCGACTGGACGTACATCCTGTCCCTGGCCAGATGGGCAGGCTCCGGGGCCTTGAGTCACGGTGGCCTGGGGTCAGACCCAGGCTCAGCCACAGAAGCTGCCAGAAGTGGTGGAGGTGAGAGGGAGCCCAGGAGGGCAGGGGGGTGCCCGCGGGTGGCCCATGGGGAGAGGGTGGGGGCAGAAGGCCTCCTGGAGGAGGGGCCAGGCCTGCCCGCCAGTGCCCGGCGGGCGGCGGAGGGAGCCTTTGTTTACTGGGAGTGAGGGGAGCGAGTCTCCGCCCGGATCGCACGGAGCCAAGTTGACATTCCTGGAATTCTGAGAGCCGGATGCAGATTTGGGGGCGGTGGCAGCATCCTCTCCCCGAGCTGCCTCCCTCCAGCTCCCTGATTTCCCAGGAGAGGCCATGGGGAGTGGAGCGGCTGCCCAGCCCGGCCCGGGTGCATTGCCCCAGAGCCGGTGCGCAGACGCCCCTCGGGGCACTTGGGGTTCGCAGTCCTCCCAGCTCAGCTCTGCCCAGGCTGGACCACAGGAGCCCGGGGAGCCTCAGAGGTCAGCCCTGACGCCCCCCCACCCACACCACCCCCGCCTTGGCCCTGAGAGTGCGTGTGTGTGTGTGTGTGTGTGTGTGCACGGTGAGCGTGCACTGGGGAGAAAGCTGAGGCGAGAGCCAGGCAGGCTGTCTTCAGAGTGGCCAGGGGAGGAGGAGCCATGGGGGCCCGGCACTGGTGGGGATGTGGGGGACTCTGCCCGCCTGCCGGGTCCGTGGGGGCCCTTGGTAACCCCCCTGTGGAATGTCAGCACAGATATGGCCGGGCTTCTGGGGAGGACCAGAGGGTGAGGTACGGGGTGTCCTGTCCCAGTAATGGGGGGCAGGAGTGGGGAGCTGTGCTCACATGGTTTGGAACTCATGAGCTGTGCTTCCCGCCAGCACGGGTCACTTGAGGGCGGGCAGGGGAGAAGGGGAAATCCAAGATTGAAGTTTTCGCTGCTGAGTCTCTGGCCTTGAGCGTGGTCCTGGAGACAGGCCCCACCCACTGGCCCTGGGTCACAGCCTCAGTTTCCCCTTGGGGAACCAGAGCTGTGGGGCTGGAGGGCCTGAGCGTGGCCGTGTGGACGTGGGCTGGGGCTTGGCCAGTGGCTCTGGTGTGTGCTCACCCTGGATGCACGGGGGTGGGGGGAAGGGGTGGGGCGGGCAGGGTCCATGAACATTCAGGCGTGGGCCCCTCCCCAGAGTCAGCGGGGCGCCCACCTCTGCACCCACACTCGCCCGGGTTGTGCGTGTGGTGTGGCAGGGCCTGACCTCATGACCTACTGGGCACAGCTGGGCAACAGCCTTTGAGAGGGTCCCTGCCCGCCGGCCGCCCAGTACCTGGGCCGGATGTGGGCTCCCTGTGGGGGGTGGGTCCAGGGGTGCAGGCCTTCACGGAGGCGGGTGGGCATACACTGGGCATCTGAAGCTGATGCTCCGGGGCCTTGGTAAGTGGGCTGGCACCCCTCCCCAGGGTCCTAACTGTGCCCCCTCCACCTCTAGCTCCCCGTGGCCTCCAATGGAGGAATAGCAGAGGAGGAGGAGGAGGAGGAGGAAGAGGAGGAGGAGAAAGAGGTGGAGGAGGAGGAGGAGGAGGAGGAGTGCGGGGCAGGCCCTTTGCTCTGGCTGGCCTGGGGGGCGCAGGAGGAGAACGGAGCCCCCGCTCAGCGGGACCCTCCTGGGAGCAGGTGTCTCCCAGCCCCTGGGGCCCTGGTTTGGGTCAGGGAGACAGCCCGCCTGGGTCCTGCGAGCAGAGGGGTGCCAGCCTGGTGTCTGCGTGCCCCGCCCCCCAGGGCTGGGTGGGCGCTGGGCCCTGTGGCTGAAGCAGCAGCAGGAGGGGCCACCGCAGGCCTGTTTGTGTTGGCTGGGCCTCCGGCTCCTCAGAGCTGCCGCTGCCTCCGCCCCGGGCTGGCCGCCCTGCTGGGCCGTGGGCGGCCAGGCCCTCTGAGGCTCGGGGGCCACCCAGTCAATCGCCTGTCTGTCCCTCCGCCCGGGCCTCCACCTCTGAGGCGGGCTGCTGTTTCCCGGCCCAGGCCTTTGTGCGGGAGCCTTGGGCAGAGCCCCGAGGGGCCCTGGCCTGAGTCTCTCCCACGAGGTACAGCCTCACCCTGCCGTCTTCCCTCCGCAGAGCTCCCGCCCGCCTGCCTTGGCCCCGCTGACCCGCGCCTGCCCACCGGCCTCAGGGCCCTGACACCGCCTGGCTCCCGTGGCAAGCCCAGGTACGTCACTGCTGGCCGGGCCGTGGGGACAGGTCTGGCTGCCTCCTGGCTTCACCTGGGCCTGGGCCTGGGGCTGTGCCAGCCGATGCTGCCTCCCCAGGGTGCTCTGCTGGAGTCCCACCTGCTGCAGGAAGGATCCCAGCCCCCGACCTGTGTCCACACCCCTACTGACCCTGGTGCTGGGTTGGGTCTCCCGGTTTCAGCTCAGACTCACCTGCTTCTGGAGTGATGGCACAGGTTTGGGAGATGGCAATGGGGGTGGTGGGAGTTTTGGGGGACGCTGAGGCAGCACTGGCTGAGGCAGCACTGGCTGAGGGTATCCGGGGTGCTGGGCTCAATGTGGATGCCTAAGCCCCAGCATGATGCAGGCTTGGAGGGGGGCCCAGGGGAGCCCTGCCCACCACTGCCCCGCCCAGCCCTGGCCCCGGAACCCTCCGTTGACCTCGGAGGCCCTGCCCTGGAGCCGGGCCCCCATCCCCGCCCACCCCTGGCCAGCATCTTCAGTACCAGGGGCGTGGGTGCATGCTTGGGGGTGTAAGTCGCTGGGTGTCTGGGACCTGGCTTGGGTCCAGCCCAGTGTGTGTGGAGGTCTCGGCTCGGACTTCCAGCCTGGGCTGGTGCAAGTGGAAGTTGGGCCCTGGGTTCAAACTCACCACGAGTTTCCAAAGGCAGTGGTGAAGGTCACTCCAGCAAGGGCTGAGTGGCCCGCCGCTGCGGAGGCAGCCTGGCTGGGAGAGGAGCGGGGTGCGGGGCGGGTGGGGGTGGGCCTGCCTCTGGGTCCCCAGGCGTCACTCTGACTGAGGATCGAACCGCAACCTCCCGGGTCAGAGGTCGGTGAGAGAAACATGGATGTGAGAGAGACACATCGACTGGCTGCCTCCCACACGCGCCCTAGTCCGGTGGGGGATTGAACCTGCAACCGAGGTACATGCCCTGGTGGGTAATTGAAGGAATTGAACAGTGACTGTGCTCTAACCACTGAGCAACACAACCAGGGCTCTGGCCCTCTCTTTAAGTCTGAAAACTTCCCAGACTGCCTTGCAGAGTGACGCCCCTGCCCCCCGCAGCACCCAGGACGCCCCCCCCCCCCCCCCCGCTTGCCCTCTCTCACCCTGACTCTTAAATCAGAGCTCTGTCCCCCCAGCCTCCCCCTGCACTCTCCCCCGGACCCCTGCCACCCAGGCGCCCTCCCCGCTCAGGCTGAGCTGCAGGAGCTCTGGGTCCCAGTGCAGCCCTCGCCGGGCCCAGGGTGGGGGGGGAGGCTGTTCAGAGAGGGAACCCCAAGAAGCCTTGGTCTACACCCCCCCCACTCGGCGCTGCTTGCCCCCCCCCCCCCCCCCCCCCCCCCGCGCTCCAGTCCGGAGCTGCCCCGGCCCCAGCGGACAGCATTTGATGGAGCGCCTCAGGGCGGCTGGAGGTCCCCGCCCGCCAGGCCCCCGCAGGGCGGAGGGGGGGGGGGCCGGGGCGCCCTTCCCCGGGCTGAGCGCCGCTGGGATAGACACCCCCCTCTCTGTGCCCCCTCCCCGTCCCCTTCCCCCCAGCTCCCCCCTCCAACCCCCCTTCCCCCCAGTTCCACCCTCCCCCCCCCAGCTCCACCCTCCCCCCCAGCTCCCCCCTCCCCCCCAGCTCCACCCTCCCCCCCAGCTCCCCCCCCCAGCTCCCCCCCCCAGCTCCCCCCTCCCCCCCAGCTCCACCCTCCCCCCCAGCTCCATCCTCCCCGGGAGCGGGCAGGGGCGCCGGGCAGGCGGGCGGGCGGGCGGGCTGCGGGCAGGATTGGCCGGAGGGAGGGAGGAGGGTCGGCGGGGGCGGACCGGGGCGGGGCTTCGGGGCGGGGCTTCGGGCCGGGCGCGGGGCGGGCTGCGGCGGGCCGGCGGGCGGGCGGGCGGGCTGGCGGCGGGGCCGGAGGGAGGGAGGAGGGTCGGCGGGGGGCGGGGGGCGGGGCGAGGCTGCGGGCCGGGGGCGGGGCTGCGGGCCGGGGCGGGGCTGCGGGCCGGGGGCGGGGCTGCGGGGCGGGCTGCGGCGGGCGGGCGGGCGGGCGTCCGGACCCGCGGGTCTGAGCGGGCTCGGGCCGCACCGCGGGGGCCGGGGCCGGGCTCCGGGGGCTCCGGGGCGGGAGGCGCGGCGGCGGCGGCGGGATGCGGCGCGCGGCGGCGGGGGGCGCGGGGCGCTGAGCTCGGGCGCCGGGATGCGCCGCTCCAGCACCGACGAGTCCACGTACCGGCGCAGCCCGTCGCCGGAGGGCAAGCGGCCGGGCGGCCCGTTCCGCCGCTGCAGCGGCCTCTACGGCGACGGCGGCCCGTTCGGGCCCCAGGCGGCCCCGCGCCCGCCGCCCAAGGGCGCCCGGTACGTGGTGCTGTACCTGGACCTGTCCTTCGTCTTCCTCCTAGAGCTCAAGCGCTGCGGCATGGCGCGCGGCTGCCTGCAGGCCGTCAAGCTGCTCATGTTCGCCTTCAACCTGCTCTTCTGGGTGAGCCGGGCCGGGGGGACCGCGCCGGCGGGGCGGGGGCAGGGGGCAGGAGGCGCCGGCGGGGCGGGGGCAGCGGGCAGGATGGAGATGCGAGGGCCCCGGTGGGGCGGGTGCCCGCGCGGGGAGGGGCCGGCCGGGCCAACACCCTGGCAGCTGGGCGGGTCCTCTTCCCGAGGGGGCCCTGCAGGAGGTGCCCGGCCGCTGGGCTGGTGCTCCGCTCTGCTCCCCTCCGCCGCCCCCATCAAGCGGGCCCACCTGCCAGTCCCAGCCCCAGGGACCCGCTTTTGAGGGGCTGTAGAGGTGAGGTGTGCGGTCTCCGGAGAAGCCGGGGAGGGAGAGGGTGCGCGCTGTGGGTGATGCCGCCGGGACAGAGTGGGCTGTGGACCGGAGGGGTGTCCTGCCTGCTGCCTCTCCTCCAGCGGGCTGGGGCGGCTTCCAGAACTTTTGCGGAGCCGGGAGGTGCCGTGTCTGTCAGGGGCCCCTCTCCCGGACCGGGACAGTTGCCTCGGACCCAGGCTGGGACCCGGCCGCAGGGCGTGGCTGTGGCGGAGGCAGGGTCACACCTGCCCAGGTCGGAGATGCCCGGCGGGGCCTCGGACCCGCAGGCTGGGCGGGAGGCTGCTGGAGAGGCAGTCAAGGTCACTCCGCTTCCTTCATTAATTCCTGGGCCAAACCCCTTCACCGCTGGGAGCAAGGGGCGCGGCTCTCCTCCCTGGGCTGGACCGAAGGAGGCTGCATTTGCATGCTCATTTGCATGCTCATTTGCATGTGGTCCAGTGGAGGACAGATGCCTAGGAGCCCAGGGCTACCGTTCTGCACCTCCCTCCCTCCTGGGCCCCAGCTTCTCTCTCCCACTCTGGGGGGTGTTTGGGGCCGCCGGGTGGGGCAGGCAGCCTGGGGTCGAATGTGAGGTGCGACCCAAGGGGACTCTTGCCTAAGATGCCTGCTTTTCCGAGGGTCGCCCTAAGCGTTCGTTCTCAGCCCCCCGACCCACCTGGCAGCTGCAGACCTGACTCGCAGCCGGTGGGCAGGTGTTGGCATTCTTTTTTCTTTTTTTAATGTATTTTATTGATTTTTTTTTTTTTTACAGAGAGGAAGGGAGAGGGTTAGAGAGTTAGAAACATCGACCAGCTGCCTCTTGCACTCTCCCTACTGGGGATGTGCCCGCAACCCAGGTGCATGCCCTTGACCGGAATCGAACCTGGGACTCTTCGGTCCGCAGGCTGACGCTCCGGCCACTGAGCCACACCGGTTAGGACTGATGTTGACACTCTTGAACTGCTTGTAGAATGACCTGCATGTAGATGGTGCCCTCCGCCATGCCAGCCCCCATGCCGAGGCTGTGTCGGCTGCCAGGGAGGGGCTTCTGGGCACAGGCTTGGTCCCTAGCCCTCCACCCCATTCCAAGGACATGGCCTGCTGCCCGGCCATCTGCCACCCTGAGCCGTCAGCACAGGGCCTGCTGGCACCCACCCTGCCCTGGGCTGCAGGTGATGGCATCACCAGCCGTGCCCGGGCCGATGGGAAGTACGAGACCAGGAAAGCAGCAGCGGGCAGGCGGGTCGCAGCAGGGGCAGGTGAGGGCAGGGTGCTGAGAGGCAGGGAGGCTCCGGGGGCCGAGGCTGGATCCCCCCAGGCTGTCGTGTGGTTAGGGTCTGCCATGGCCCCACTGGGTTTCCGTCGAGCTGGGGAGTGGGCCCCGCCGTGCCCCAGGCAGTGGGCAAGCGGCTGGGGAGGTGCGGGTGGACACTGGTAAGCAGGGTGGTGCCCTGGGTCCCCAGCTTTGCCGTCCAGCCAGCCTGCCCGGGGAGGGCTGGGTGCTCCGGCCTCGGGAGCCGGCCGGTTTGTCCTCCTGTGATGTTCTGTGTCTGGATGTAATGGGGCCCATTTTTCTCCTGCACTCGGAGGCTGTAATTTTCCTGCCAAAATGTTTTAAAAGCTGCAGACGCAGAAACATTCCGAAATTACAGGTAATTTTATTAAGCACAGGCGTGGTGTTGGCGCGGGCTCTGGGGGGGGTTTGGCGCCTGTTCTGTGTGAATGTGCTTGATGTGGAGGGGCCGGGGGCCGGGCACAGGGCCGCGCGTTGGGAGCTGTGAGGGTGCGTGCATCGTCGCCGGTGACGCTGACGACGCGGCCTGGGCCTGGGTCCCCGTGTGGATGGCGTGTGTCAGGGTCTCTCCTCCATCTCTGGCCGAGGCCGGGGCATTTCGTGGTGTTCACTAAGGAAACGCCCCCCAGGCTGGCTGTGGGGCCACCCCTCCTGGCCCCCGACCCCGGACGGCCCCTTCCTGCCGTCTCTTCCTGTGCCGCCCCGCAGCTTCCCCTCCGAGCAGCGTGCTCTCGTTTCCCGCCGACAGAGCCATCCACAGCCTGGAGGCCGCGGGCAGGCAGGCAGCTGGTTTTAAATAACAGCTCAGCGCCTCCAGGTCAGGGACCGGCCCAAGAGGCAGCCTCCCCCACCGGGGCTCAGCCTGAGGCCCAGAGCTGTGAGCTGGTGAGGGGCCAGGGGCCAGCGAACCCAGCGGGTCACTGTCCTCTGTCCAGATGCCTGGCGTACGAGTTCCTCCCCAGAGAGGTGCCCCCTCCCTGCCCCCGCGGGTCTGCATGGCGTTGCTCCTGCCCACAGTGCCCCAGCCACACCCCCTCCCCACTGGGGTCCTTGGAGATCCCACGAGACCCGATGGGCATGGGGGTAAGGTGGGGTGCAGGCAGGCAGACAGGCAGGCAGGATAATGAAATGAGCCCGTGTTCACCCCTGCCTCCTCTGCCCGAGGCACCAGGCTCAGGGTGCCCATGGCACTGGTGGCCCAGTCGTGCTCCCTCTCCGTGGCCTGGCCTGCAGTCAGCACCAAGGACAGCGCCACCCTCTGGTTGCTGGTGGGACCTGCCTTTAGCCCACCTACACCCGGGGGCACACACATCTCCCTACTCAGCACTCTGCCCGCCTGGGCGGTGCCGTCCTTGCTCTGCGGTGAGGATGGTCTGGGGGGGGTGTGTGCGTGCCTGTGCCTGGGTGTGCGGAGTGTGAGGAACCAGCTGCTGAGTGTGTGTGGGGCAGACACCGGGTGATGTGTCCATCCGGGCAGCCTCCCCTGGCCTGGGCTCCGTAGCCGGTCACAGTCCCGTATCATCAGGGGACCGTGTGCCGAAGGCGCTGGTCACACAAGGTGGCCCTTCTGGGAACCCCCAGGCTCTGCTGACCAGCTCGATGCCTAGAAGCACGGGGCCCTGGCACTTCCTGCCCCTGGCTGGCTCTCCTTCGGCCGCTGCAGCCCCCACCTGCCTGGGAGGGGCACAGCCGGGTCTGCCCAGAGGGACTCCAGAGGCCAGAGGAGCCTGGGCAGAGCTCACCGCCCCCGGTAATTGTGGTTTCCTGCTGGCGGCAGGCTTAATGCACCGTGTGGGATGGAGACAGTGATGGAGACGAGCGGCAGCTGCCGCCCCCACCCCCCACGCCCCACGCCCCACGCCCCGGCCGTGGCCAGGCTGACTGTGGGGGAGGGGCTCGACAGGGCTGCCTGAGCTGTGGGTCCCTGTCACACTGGAGGCCGAACCTCGGCTCACTGTCTGGGAGATGGGTATGAGCCTGCTGTTGGGCTTGATGCGGCTCTTGGTGGCCTGGGTAAGGAACACTGCCCCTGGAGTTGGCCCCGCTGTCTGGGGTGGGCAGGGGCGCATCTGAGGGGTAGTTGTGCCCAGGGCTTCCCTGAGGCCAAGCCCATGGGGGCCGAGCCCAGACTGGCAGGATGCTCCTGGGCCCTGGGGGGGGGGGGCTCAGGGTCCCATGACTATCCAGTCCTCGCCTTCCCTGGCCATCAGCCGTCGGTCCCCAAGTGCTGCCAACAATTGTGGGGCTGCCTGCACCCCGGGACACAGCCTCCGCTTCACCCTGAGCCGACCCAGAGCCCAAGGCTCATTGTCTGATGGAGGGCTGGAGCCACAGCCCCTTGGCCAGCCCTGGGCGCCTCGCCGCTCCCCCTTCTTCCTGTTTAATTGGTTTTTGTAATGAGCAATTACAAAATCCGGTAAGAGCTGCCATGGTGAGGGAGGAGGCAGCGAGGGCAGGAGCAGGCTCCGCCCCGGGCGTCCTGCCCTCCGGGGCCCTGTGGGTGCTGTGGGCGGCCACCCAGCGGGAAGCCAGGATCCAGGAAGAGCAAGCGCGAAGGGTTCCCTCTATGGCGTCTGGGGCTGCGAAGGTGGGGCTCCCTGGGCTGCCCGGTCCGGTGGGGGGGGGGTGCGGCTCTGTTCTGGGCGGAGGGGATGCTTCTTGGAGGGTGGGGTTGGGGGGTGCTCTGGGACCCCTGCCCAGGCTACCTCAACAGGCCCCCGTTCATGATGGTGGGTGTCCGCTGACCAGCGCCCCCCACCGACCCGAGTGGCCACGCCTGGTGTGGGCCTGGGTCGGGGTGTCGGGACGAGACAAGGAGGGGCCCTTGAGGGGCACACGGGCTTGCCTGGACGCCCCGCTGCCGCCTCACCATCCCTCCCGCCTGCCCTCGCCAGCTGGGAGGATGCGGAATCCTGGGGGTGGGCATCTGGCTGGCCGCCACACAGGGGAACTTCGCCACCCTGTCCTCCTCCTTCCCGTCCCTGTCGGCCGCCAACCTGCTCATCGTCACCGGCACCTTCATCATGGCCATCGGCTTCGTGGGCTGCATTGGGGCCATCAAGGAGAACAAGTGCCTGCTGCTCACCGTGAGTGCGGGCGGGGCCAGTGCGGGGAGGGCCCGGGCGCAGGCTCCCACTCATGGCGCCACCTCTGGGCTGTGGGCTGCTCTGAGGCAGGGGCCTCCCGAGTCAGGACACGTGCCACGGCCACATGCGTGACAGGCCTGTTGCCCAGGACCGCCCTTCGGGACCCCAGCCCCTGCCCCCCCCACCCTCGCCCTGGGGCCCTTCTGTGGAGATGCTCCCGGGCTGGCCGCGGCCTCGGAGGTGGACTTAGGCGGGATGCCCGTGATCCTGACCCAGAGAACTCGGAGGGCGTGGCCACCCAGGACAGGGTCGCTGCAGGCCGGGCGGCTGGCGGGAGGGCCGGGTGCTGAGCCCCCCGTCACCCCTGCAGTTCTTCGTGCTGCTGCTGCTGGTGCTGCTGCTGGAGGTCACCGTCACCGTCCTCTTCTCCGCCTACACTGACAAGGTCAGCCCCTCGGCCACCGGCTTCTGGGGCCCCTTCGCGAGCCCCTCAGACGCCCGCTCCCTGTGGGTGACCTCCCACTTGTTCCCTTGACCGCCCGCTCACGTCAGGCCGGGCTCGCTCACGCGTGTGTTCCCGGGTGTGACCCGGCCTGCCTGCCTGCCTGCGCGTGGCCCTCAGCTGGCTCCCGCCGCCTGGGCAGACCGCACTCTGTGGGGAGCACTTCCCGGTCCTTCCTGGAGGCCTGGGGGGGCGGGGCCCGGTCTGCTCCTCGCCGGGGTGGGGGAGTGAAGCCTCAAGGCCCGCAGCCAATGTGGTGGTTGAGTGCTGGGGGGGGAGCACACCCAGCTGGAGTCTGTGCACCCGTCCATCTATGTCCAGCTGAGCGGCTGCTGTCTGACTCATCCGGTGCCCAGCGCCCAGGAGTGGAGAGGGGAGAACTAGGGCAGGGGTGCTGCGGGGACTCCAGGGAAGGGAGGCTCTGCTGACCACACGGCCCCTGCAGATCGACAGGTATGCGCAGCAAGACCTGAAGAAGGGCCTGCACCTGTACGGCACCCCGGGCAACGTGGGGCTCACCAACGCCTGGAGCATCATCCAGACCGACGTGAGGGGCATGGCTGAGGGCGTGGGGCGCCCGCCTGTGGGGTGCTGGGTGTGCGGTGGGGCCCTCAGCAAGGTCCCCACCTCGGTGATGATGGGCAGAGCCCCATCATCACCAGGCCGACACCTACTGGTGCCTCCTGCAGTTCCGCTGCTGCGGTGTCTCCAACTACACAGACTGGTTCGAGGTCTACAACGCCACGCGCGTGCCCGACTCCTGCTGCCTGGAGTTCAGCGAGAGCTGCGGGCTGCACGCACCTGGCACCTGGTGGAAGGCGGTGAGCCGGCGCCCGCCCCGCCCGTCTGCTGGTCTGGCCCCAGGACCTGGGGGTAGAGGGCCAGCCTCACGGCAGTGTGCCCTGGGAACCCCGCCCTTCCTCCGGCCCCGCTAACACCCCCCTTCCTCCAGCCCTGCTATGAGACGGTGAAGATGTGGCTCCAGGAGAACCTGCTGGCCGTGGGCGTCTTCGGGCTGTGCACGGCGCTGGTGCAGGTACGGAGGGTGGCAGCTCCCGCACTGAGGCCCCGGGGAACGAAGCCGCAATGCCCTGCCCCCGGGGAGCCCCGTCCCCAGGCAGAGATGGGGTCCATGGGGGTGGAGGGACCCTGCATGAGCGGAATGGGTGAGGCGCAGCCTGGACACCTGGGAGGACCCTGGGCACTCCCAGCCCTGTTCTTGCAGCCCCTGCCCAGTGGGCTGATGGCAGGTCCAGCTGGGGGCCCTGCTCCCTGACCCCTGGCGCCAAGGAACCCGAGTGACTGCATCCTGGGGGCTAAGCCCTATCAGTCACCTCGGGGCAGGGCAGCCACCGTTCCTGGGTTCGAAGCCAGAGCGGATGAATGGGCAGGGGCAGGGTGCTGGGGCCGGCAGGTGGGGCGGGGCCGCTGACCATGATGCAGCCCCCTGAAGAGCCCGGGCTGGCCGTGCCAGCGCGAGGCGGGTTATGCCTGCAGGGGTGAGGGGTGGTTGTGATGGACCTGAAATGCCAAGGGTGGGGGGCATCCTAAGGAGGGGCCGGTGCCCGCAGGTGGCTCCGCTCAGCACCCCCGACCCCCGTGTCCCCGCAGATCTTGGGCCTGACCTTCGCGATGACCATGTACTGCCAGGTGGTGAAGGCCGACACCTACTGCGCATAGGCTGCCCTGCCGGCCACCCAGCTTCCCTGCCAAAGGATCCACCCACCGGGAGACGGCCTCGTCCCCTGGGCCTGAGCATGTGCCGGAGGGGCAGCGGGCGCCTTCGGTGTCCACGCCCACGTACTCTGCACAGCGGCTCTCCCTGGACCCTGCACAGGGCTGGGGTGGGCGAGGGCCTCCTGCTGGCCGGTGCTCGGGGCAGAGCCCCATCATCACATTCCACATGGGGCAGGGCAGGCCCGGTGTGTCTATAAGGTGCGTGGGCAACAGCCCCTTTTCACTGCCCTGACCCGCCCCCCTGGGCACCACGCCTGGCACACCTGTGGCCGTGGCCTCCCCCACCGTGGGCTGGTGCCTGGAGTGGGGCTCTGTGACCCACAGGCTCGGGAGAGCTGCCAGCCAGCAGGCGGGGCTGAGTGCGAGGACAGGCCCAAACCTCCACTAGATGAGCTCCAGGAAGTGGTGCAGGGGCCCCGAGAACCACCAGGAGCCCCGACCTGTCCATGTCTCTGTTCCCCTGCATCTGTCCTCCAAGCTGTGTCCCCACCCTCCCCCCCATGTCAACAAGGGGAGTGCGGTTCCTTGCTGCCCGTTAGGGAACGTGGCCCCGAAGTGTCTCTCTGTACGACTTTGCAAATAAAGGGGCTGTGGGAGCGAGCAGCTGCCAGGCCCAGCACCAGCCAGGCGCCTCTGGGGCTTCCTGTGGCTGGGCTAATGGGCAGTGAGGGGCTGGGGGCTTCCTGTGGCCAGGCTGATGGGCAGTGAGGGGCTGGGGCTGGGGTTCAGGTCGGGTTTTCTGCTCAGGAGCCTCAGGCTGCAGGGCACCGGACACCTGCCCACAACCCCATTCTGGCCTGCTCCGTGGTCCGGCCTTGGTCAACCCGCACAGTGACCGCAGAGTGCCCCATGTCCTCCAAACGAGCACAGGCTGTGACCTGGGGGTTCACAGGGGACTTGCTTACACGCCAGAGGCCAATGCCCAAAGTGAGGTGAGAAGTCACAGCAAGCGGACTCCCTCTAACCTGCAGCACCGGCCCTGTGCCCGGCTCCACCAGCGCTTTGCTCACCCAGGACACCTGCAGTCCTGGGCATGGGCAGGGGCCTCCCCCGAGGGGACAGCTGTCCTTCAGCTCCTCAATCTGAGTGCCCCCAAAGTTTGATCCCAGGAGTGGCTGTCCTGCAGGTGCTGAGACTGGCCAGGGTGCTGTCATTCCAGTGACCACAGCCGCTGGCACCAGACCCAGGCCCAGCGTCGGAGCAGGTTTTGGCAGTGGCCTGGCGCTCCTGCCATGGGGACTTGGTGGCTTGTTGGCTGTGTGAGTCCCAGGGTGACGCGGGGGGCCGGCCCCGAGGAGTCCAGGTCTGGGAGCTGTCGCTCCGAGGCCTCCAGACCCGCCTGGAACACTGGCTGCAAGGAGTGGCGGACTCCCGCACCCTGGAGGCAACTGTCCTCTGGTGCCCCGCCCAAAAACTGCAACAGACAAGGCAGGGAGGCAGAGAAAGGCCTGTATTGCCCACGCCCACGCCCGTGCGTCCATTGCTGAGGTGTGCCCAGAGCTGGGCCTAGAGCAGGTCGTAGAAGTAGTCCAGGCCCTGGCCCAGCTCCCAGATGGACAGCCCAACGCCCAGCTCCTGGGCCAGCTCCAGCCGCAACTGCACGGACTGCACACAGGCAAGTGTCACTGCCTCGTCCCCAGCACAGCCCCGTGGCCCACGGGCCCCGAAACAGGCCCAGGTCAGCCCTTTCCCCAGAGGGAAGTCCGACCCCACACAGACCCCGCTGCCCGCCTCGGCCTCTCAGAGTGCAGGTCACTGGCCTGGGCTGTGGCTGTCTCCCCCGCCCCCGGGCGGCCCACAAACCTTCAGACTCGGGTAGAAGATGATGTGCTTCCCTCCTCGGTTTCTGCAAAGGACAGTGGGACCGAATGCCTCCCACTTCTCCTGGCCCCTTCCCTGGGCCCTCAGGGCAGAGGTGGGCGTGTGGCCAGGGGCCCAGCCAGCCCCTCAGCCCTGGCGCGTCCTGGACACTCACCTCTTGTACTCCAAGAAGTGTTCTGCGGCCTGGCTGTCCCACTCGATCCGGGGCCTGTGCTCTTTCAGGGTCTGGATGTACCTGGAGAGGCCGGGGGTGGGGGTCAGTGCCAGGAGAGAGAGGGGCGAGGGGGAGGCCGGCGGTGGGGGCCCGGGGGCAGGAGGCATGGCCAAGGGCCTTGCCCAGAATCCGACGAGGGCCTGACATCCTGCCAGAGGCCCACGGGGCCGCGTGCACATGGGGCAGCTCACCGGGCGGGAGGCCGTGCCGGACCCTCTCAGGGCGCCCTTCCTCTGTGCAGTGAGTCGCTGTCAATCAACGTGTCCCTGCCCACAGGCTGCCCTAAGCTTGGGACGGCTCTGTGGGGGCGCAGTGGCCTTCCAGGTGCCCTGGTGGGAGGGGACGTCCCTCCTGACCCCACAGCCCTGCACACACTTCACACTGACCCTCATGCCGGTCAGACACACGGACCCAGGGGAGGCGCTATGGCGGGCTAAGGGTGTCCGGCCCCTGTGGGCCTGTCTGCCCTCCACCTCCTCGGGGGGCTCCCCCCAGTGGGCACCAGGGCCCCATCTCTGGAGGATGACCTCCCCACCGCCACGGAGGCTGTGGCCCGAGCCTATGGGGTGGAGAGGAGCTGCTATGGGTCCGAGGTGGGCGAGGTGAGCCCTCAGGCCACCCCCCCCACCCCGGTCCCATCCTGGGCACGCGAAGACCTCCAGACTGGCAGCTGTGCCCTCCGGGCCCTGGTGGCCCTGCAGCCTGGGAGTGTGTGTGTGTGTGTGTGTGTGCGCGCAGGGGGCGTCCTGGGGCATCACCCAAACCATAGCCCTCCCTCGGGGCAGACGTGACCCCGGCCTGTTCTGGAAGCCTCCAGCCGACCTGCCTGCCTGCCACAGGCCTGCTCTCTTCACCCACGTGCCCCTCAGTCCCCCCTGCACGACCTAAGTGGGCGCTGACCTCCGTTTGCCCTTGAGGCTCAAGTCACAGCCGCTTGTCATTCATTCCGGCCCCTGGGGAGGCCTGCTGGGCGGCAGCGTCTGCTCCTGCCAAGGTGAGGCTGACTGCAGCACGGGCCAGGCGGCTCCCCTGACAGTAGCCAAACCCGGGGCCCTGGGACCCCTCTCCCCCACCTGCTTCCCTCAGGCCCCTCTCCAGTGGACATACAGGCATTCGAGGCCCAGAGAGAAAGGGAGGGGAAGGCAAGTAACTGAAGAAACTACCAAAATCTTCCTAAATCTGATAAGAACCCACAGATCCAGGAAGCCCAAGGCAAGCCACATGCAGGAAGGAAGGGCCATGCAGGCCCTGCCCAGTCACCATGCAGCTGCTGGGCAGCCCCATGCGGGGACGACACATGGAGGGACAGCACCTCCACACGTGGCCACTGGGCACTTAGCAAGAAGGTGACAAAGTGACAGCCCAGGGAAAAAAAAAAAGCGGATAACCTGGAGTTCTATATCCAGCAAAAGTATCTTCCCCCAAAAGGAAGCAAACTAAAGCTAAACAGAGTCCAACATCAGCTGAGCTGCACAGAAGGAAGTCTGGTCCATGAGACAGGGCCTTTCTCCTCCCCTCCCCTCCTCTCCCCTCCCCTCCTCACCAGAGTAGATGCCACTCACATCGTGAAGGCTGTCCACCCACCCGCTGACAGAAGTGTAAACACTAGGGTGTCCCAGACTGGGTGTAAAAACATGGTCCCCAACTCTGAGGCTCAGAGAGGTTCTGCTTGCAGGCGCCTGACAAGTGGTCAGACCCTGCCAGGCCTTTCGCCTGCTCCACCCATTGCCTCTGGCAAACCTGCAGGCCCATGGGGCAAGGGCCTCAGGGAGGGGCAGCACGGAGGCGGCCCTGGGTGACGGAGCCCCAGCTCACCTGGCCCCGATGACAGGCTCTCGGGAGTCCCTGGCGGCCGAGTAGTCCATGCCGTAGAAGTTGAGCCCCAGGAGGATCTTGCTCCGCCACTTGGACTTGGGGTCCAGGACCTGGACACAGGCTCGCACCCAGGACAGCGGAGCATTGGGGCCAGGCCTGCAAGGTGAGGGGGGAGTGGGCTTCAGTGTTAGGCAGAGTGGGCCTCCCAAACTGGGGCAAAGGCGTGTGCACACAGTGGGAAGGGGGCAGCAGCCAGCGAGCCTCCCGTGGTGCCTTCCTGCTGGACATTCCCATCTCTGCCTGCTTCACCCGGGCCAACCGGGGGGCAGGACACCGGGAGAGCATTCCCCTAGGGCTGTCTGTTGCCATCTGTCACGTGCCCCCGAAGTGGAAGGTGCCAGGCCAATTTTGGGCTTTGGAGAATAGGCTGGGACTGTGCCCCTGGGACAGCTGGCAGCTGTGGTCCTGAGCTGGCCAGTGGGGAGCCAGCCCTGATGGAGGTGAGCATGCGTGCACCCAGGGTCCAGAATCTACTCACTGCTGCGGGGACGGGTAGTCGTAGGTCATGAGGCTGAAACCGTCCAGCACAGGGCCCAGCTGCTCCAACTCCTTGTTCGTGAACATGCCCAGCTGGTCGGTCCTGCACGAGACAAGCACGGCTACCAGGGCCCATCGCACAGCCTGCCAGCCCCCCGGCCGTCCCCCCAGCATCACCTGCCCCTCCCTGCTGGTCCACTCAGCATGAGCCCACCTGCCCCACAAGGGTCAGAGGGGACCACTGGCCTGCAGGCTCCTCAGCCTCCCAGCCTGGACCTCTACATTCCGCATGCAATGCCACCCTCCTCGCCTGCCCCACACCCACAGGTGGCTGTGCCCGCTGTCCTGAGCCACCACTCTAGTGCAGGCTGTCCTAAGCCCAGGTGAGGGGGATGGCTTCTGTACAGAGGGGCACCCCATCAGGATCTCCCTGACCATGGGGTGACTGCCTGCCAGAAGCCACGGGAACCCGGGTGTGGCTAGAGGAGATGGGGAAGGGGAACAGCCCACATCAAGGTGGACATCTGCCAATCGGGATGCCTGACGAGCACCGGTCCGTGTCAGAGGTGAGCTCCGAGGCTGAGCAGGAGCAGCTGCCAGAGCCCAGGAGGACCTGCCGGGGCCAGCCCAGAGCGCGCCGGCTCTAATCAAGCCCGTTCACTGTGCTGCGCTGACAGCTCCAACAGTGCATGAAGCGCAGCCAAACCTCCACGCCCACCAGAGCGCAGTGGCGGCTCCATGGGGGCGGGCGGCTGTGACCTTGGGAGCATAGTGCAAGGTCAGCACTGCCGGGAGGGCCCCAGACACGGCACAGCAGACAGGGCTCCTCCCAGAGCGCAGGCTGCTGCGGGAGCGCTGGGCGTGGTGCGAGGAGGGTGAGCGTGAGGAGGGTGAGCGTGAGGAGGGTGAGCGTGAGGAGGGTGAGCGTCCTGGCACCGTGGCCCTGCCCGCTCTGAGCGCACGCCTGTCAGCACACACCTGGCTGCCGCGGGCCACGGTCCCTCCCTCCAGCACCCCAGGCCACCATAACGACAGCTTCCTCCTTTGGTGGCTACCGGGGGAGGGGCTGTGACACCACTCCCACTCCCACTTCCTGCCTAGGTGCCAGGAGCTGGGGTTGAAGGTTCCTGGGCAGAGGGGGTCCAGCGGGAAGGGGGCCTGCCAGGCCCAGAGGTCGGTCCCTCCAAGAGTGTCCACCTCTGCCCCCCTAGCACATCCACTGTGCGTCTGCTCTCCGCTCTGGCCGAGAGCTGTGCAGCTCCGCACCAGCGGATGCCTGGGCCAGGGAGGGGTCCCTGCTCCAGTCACAGTACCGCTGAGCTGCCCCCCAAACCACCCCAGAACCCAGAAGACCCAGGGAATGCTCGAGAGCCTGCCAGCTCCATCACATGCATGTACCACATACATGAACACACGTCGTGGGGGGAGGAGGGGCACAAGCTCCGGCTGGCTCGCTCCTGGGGGAGCACCACCAGCCCCGCTCTGGGACGGGTGCCGGCTGTGGACACAGGTCCCACCCACTGCAGCCTGCGGGCCGGAAGGGGACCCTGAAGCATGGGCACGTGGAGCCTAAGGGCTGAGTGCAGGCGGGATGCGGCCAGGCACACTCCCGAGAGCGGCGCCTGCTTAAGGGGCGTCCGTCTCAGATGCCGAGTCCGCAGGCCCCCCGGTGGCCTCATGGGCCTTTTCTGAGGCCCTGCCCCTTTATGGAGTCTGCCCTGGCCCTGACCTTGCGCCTTGGCAGGGCGGACATGACAGCCACAGCACCTGGACCCTCCACCGCCCGCCCACCAGGCTCTGGAGGAAGCCTGACCGCCACCTGAGCTCCCTGGCCGGTCTGCACATGGGGCCACCGAGCGCAGGGCCTCGCCTGAGGCGAGGGAAGTGTGATTGAGACTCCATCCTCAGGCTGAGGGGCTTCCAACACGCATTCGCCGGGGTGGGTGTGGGGACTCGGCCTGGGACCGGCCCGTTCCCATCCCCGGCCTGAGCGCTGTGGCCCTTACCCGGGGGTGACAGCCGGAGGGATGACCAGGATGATCAGCAGCCGGGCCTGGTGCAGCGCCTCGGCCAAGTGGGTGAGCAGGTGGATGAGGCCCCTGGGAAGAAACGCGAGGTCAGCCCAGGAGCCCGGCCCGAGCCCCTTACGGCACTTCCTGCCCTGGAGGCACAGGATGTCCGGCCCCTCAGACGCTGGCTCCGGTCCACACGCTGCCCGTGGCGCCCCTCCTGTGCCGCCCAGGACCTGCCACGTGATGCGAGTGGACACGGGGTGCGAGACCGTCTGGAAACCTGATCGGGTAGCAGCGCGGCTCTCCTGTCCCATCCACCCTCTCCAAACCGGCCTCGGCGCAGGCAGGCAGGGGCACAGGGAGCTTTCAGAAGCACCTGCTGGTGCAGGATCTGAGCACACGGAGCAGGGACCCCAGCCGCTGTGCGCTCCCCACCCCCAAGGCAGATAGCGGGGGCCGCTCCCCTTTCTCCCGACAGTGTCTCCCACCTGCCCTGGAAGACAGGTCCTCGTGGGGACTCTCCACGTGGCCCAGGCCCCCAGCTGCTTCACTACGAAAGGGGGGCAGCTGGCTCCTGGGGGACACGGAGTCCCGGCCCAGTGCCCTCCTGCACAGGAAGGCTTGGTGCTGAGCGGATTCCTTCCGACAGAAAGGGAGGGATAGCCTGGCAGTGGTTAGAGCGTAATTGCACGTCACCAAGGTTGCAGGTTTGATCCCCGCCAGGGCATATAAAGGAAGCAACCGATAAATGCATCAGTAAGTGGGATGACAAACTACTATTTCTCTCTCTAAAAGAGGTAAGTTAAAAGAAAAAAGAGAGTAAACAAAAAGGAGGGACAGCCAGTCCCAGAACGGGCTGCAGCTGCACCACCCTCTGTGGCGCTGTGGCCACAATTCTGGGCAGGAGAGCTCGGTCCCTGCCTCCGCGGGTGGCCCCCACGTCCCTGACCGGCCAGGGTGGCTGCTTGCAGGGGACTCTCCACCACTCCGCCCTGCTGGTCACTCTGGCCCAGGGGATGTGGCTGGGCGGCTGTTCTTTCCCCGAGGCAGGCTCACGCTCAGCAGCACCTCCTGCTGGTGTGCGAGCCAACTGCGGCACTGCCCAGGCGCCCTGCGGGGAGGCTCCGGCTCCTTCCACCACCTGCAGGGCAGCCCATCAAAGCCTCGACTGTGGGCCAAGGCCTCCACCCCAGGGGGCTCCCGTCCCTCCTCTGGCCTCCCCGGGACCCCAGCCACTCACACGTGCTTCTGGCTCAGCAGCTGGCTCCACACCTCCACCACGAAGCCATCAAAATGCTGGCTCTGAAAGGACCGGGAGGGTGAGGGGGTCTGGGGCCAGGAGAGAAACCTGGAGGGCAGCCCCCCACGCCCACCCACAAAGGTCAGGCCTGAGCACATTAGGGCCTCTCTTAGGAGGCGTGGGGACCCAAATGGCAGAGCAACCAGGCTCTCGTCTGTGCTGTCCACTCACGTCCCTCCCCACCCCGAGCCCCGGGGGCCTGAGGACAGCTGTGTGCCTGAGGCAGGGCCCACCCGGGCAGTGCCAGGCCTCACCTTGGCGACCAGGAGCAAGGTCCTGCTGAGCTCTTCGATCTCGTCTTCGCTGTCCCAGACGCTCTGGAAGTCCTTGTGCGTCCAGTCCTCAAACAGGAGCCGCGGCACTAGGGGCACAGGCTGCGTGACCCTGTGCTCGGCCCCACACAGGCAGTGTTACCCCCCGTGCTCGGCCCCACACAGGCAGTGTGACCCCGTGCTCGGCCCCACACAGGCCGCGTGACCCTGTGCTCGGCCCCACACAGGCCGCATGACTCCCCGTGCTCGGCCCCACGCAGGCTGCGTGACCCTGTGCTTGGCCCCACGCAGGCCACATGACCCCGTGCTCGGCCCCACGCAGGCTGCGTGACCCTGTGCTCGGCCCCACGCAGGCCACATGACCCCGTGCTCGGCCCCACACAGACCGCGTGACCCTGTGCTCTGCGTGCTCGGCCCCAGGCAGAGTGACCATGGGCACCAGCGTGGTCATCCCAGCAGTTCACGGCCCGGCGAGACAGGCCCAGGCAGGAAGGGCGGAGATGCTGCCCGTCTGCCCACACCCCCTCTTCTGCTCTTCGCTGCCTGGCTCCGCGGGACCCGACCTGGCCTACACTCCCACGCCACCAACCGCACGTCTCCACTAGCACCTCCTCCTGGCTCTGCCCCAGCCTGCCCCACACTCGCCACACCCCACAGACCCCACTGCACTTTCGGCACCGTCCCTCCCTGGCCAGCTGTGTTCTCGGGGACGGGGCGGGGTTGGCGTTACTCTCGGGCTTGGGCCCCAGACCCTCGCTGGTGAGTGAAGAAACTGGTGAAGGAGGCACTGGCAGTGCTGGCTGAGGCCGGGTGGGCGTAAGGGCCACAGAACCCTGGCTGGACCAGGCCACGGAAGCTGGCTGGCCATGTTTCTAAGTGGCCGGGGAGTGGCCAAAGCGCTGGATCACCCTGGGGCCCACTCATCCATTCACAGGAGGTCACAGCAGCCAGGACTCCTTCCCGCGGCCTACCGGCTGAACTCACCTATACGGACGCCCTTGGACTGCTTCCGGACCGCCCGCATCCACCCTACAGGACAGGGAGAGGACGGTCAATTCGGGGACACAGCCCCCACCCACCCACAGAGGGGACGCTGCACGAGCGAGAGCAGAGGGAACTGATGTGGGTCTGGGGCTGCCCTGCAGAGCGGCCAGGGCTGGCAGCGCCGACACCGGGACTGCTGCTTGGAGCTGAAGGGGTCCAACAGCCACATGCGGACGCTCCCTCCTGGTGCCTCCCTGCCGTTTCTGGGCTCCAGTCCGTGGCCCGGGCGAGCCAGCACAGCCCTGGCTGGACGAGAGGCCGCACTGCCTGCGGACGGCGGACAGACGCTTCTCCTGCTCCCTCTGCTCCACTCCGTGTTCAGAGAAGCTCAGCAGCCCTCCCGAAGCCCCTCCTGGACGCCATGCGCCACCCGCCAGGAGGACGGGGTGCAGGCCAAACCGGCAGTCACCACATCACGTTCTCACACGGACACACTCGCGTCCTCACACGGACACACTCGCGTTCTCTCACACGGACACACCCGCGTTCTCACACGGACACACCCGCGTTCTCTCACACGGACACACTCGCGTTCTCTCACACGGACACACTCGCGTTCTCTCACACGGACACACTCGCGTTCTCTCACACGGACACACTCGCGTTCTCACGCGGACACACTCGCGTCCTCACACGGACACATTCTCACACGGACACACTCGCGTTCTCTCACGCGGACACACTCGCGTCCTCTCACGGACACACTCGCGTCCTCACACGCGGACACACTCGCGTCCTCACACGCGGACACACTCGCGTCCTCACACGCGGACACACTCGCGTCCTTACACGCGGACACACTCGCGTTCTCTCACGCGGACACACTCGCGTCCTCACACGGACACATTCTCACACGGACACACTCGCGTCCTCACACACGGACACACTCGCGTCCTCTCACACGGACACACTCGCGTTCTCTCACACGGACACACTCGCGTTCTCACACGAACACACTCGCGTTCTCACACGGACACACTCGCGTTCTCACACACGGACACACTCGCGTTCTCACACGGACACACTCGCGTTCTCACACACGGACACACTCGCGTTCTCACACACGGACACACTCGCGTTCTCACACACGGACACACTCGCGTTCTCACACGGACACAGGCCACCCCCACTGGGCCGGGAGACGAACAGGCGAGAACCTTGGTCCACGTCATGGAGCCCCATGACCTCGAACATCTCGCGGCCATGCCTCTTCAGCTGCAGCCACACGGGGGAGATCTGTGTGAACTTGGCCCCAAACACCTTGGTGACATCGTAGCCATGGCTGTTCCACTGGCGGAGGACAGAGGCCGGTGAGCCCTGCAGCAGGGCCAGGCAGCGAGCCCCAGGACCGCTCCCACTGCACCCCACGGCAGGGGCCCGGGGAGTGAGCATGCAGACCCAGCCCCGCCGTGCCCCTGGGACGGCCCCGTCCACCGGGCCCCCTCACCGGAGTGACGTAGCCCAGGACATCCCCGGTGAAGTGCCTCTCCCGGGCCTTGGCCGAGCAGTAGCTGCGATGCTCCAGAACCACGTCCTCGGCTCTGGGGTTCGTCACCACCAGCCCCCGGTCCTGGACAGGCTTCTCTGCAAACTGCGTCTGGAGCGAAGGGAACAGGAGCGTCAGCGCCGCAGGCAGAGGCAGGAGCTGTGCTGGGCGCTCCGCGCTGCTGACCGGGTGGTAGCAGGGGGAGGCTGCCCGGCAGAGCGGATAGTCCTGCAGACTCGGTCTGTCTCCCTGACTGGACTTCACAGATGACCCAGGACGAGTGCTGGTGTGGGAAGCAGCGGAAAGGCAGGAGTTTGGACTTCGTCACACAAGACAGGCCAGGGGCGGGCCCCTGTCAGCACACCAGGCCACCCCCAGCCCCCAGGCCACGTGGAGAAGAGAGAAGAGAAGGTGCGAAGGGCCAGCCCTGCGGCCGGTCTCCACGCCGCCTTACCTTCTCCTGCATGGACTTGGAGGCAGCCTTTTTGGAGTCTGACTTGGACAGGGTGGTGTGAGCAGAGCCGCAGGCCAGAGCGAGCCAGAGTACCCGGAGGAGCGCCTTCATGGCGGGCAGTCGCAGGCGGTGCAAGCTCGGAGTCCAGGGGGCTGCAGAGAGAGCAGAGCCTGGAGACAACAGCAGCGGGGCATCCCCTCTGCCACAGTCCCCTTCCAGCCCCGCTGGGCCCATGTCCCTCACAGACAGACCAAGGGGCTTCCCTGTCTCCCCGCCTCGGGGCCATGCTGCCCACTGCTGGCCCTCTAGAATGCAGGCTCAGGGGTTGAGCATCGACCTATGAACCAGGAGGTCACAGTTCAATTCCTGGTCAGGGCACATGCACAAGTTTTGGGTTCAGAAGGCAGCCAATCAATTATTCTCTCTCATCACTGAGGTTTCTATCCCTCTTTCTCTTTCTCTCTGAAGAAGAAAGATAAAGATTACTAGGAACAAAACAAAGCGGCCCAGGCCAGAGGACTTCCCTGTGACTAACAGCCTTGGACACTGGAGAAGACGTGGCGCCTGCTCTCGCCTGTTCCGGCTGTGCGCACGACGCTCAAGGCACAGAGCTCACCACGGGAGATATGAAACTTCCGTTTAGAGGACAAAACACACGTGTTTATAACAACATCTATAACAATAAAAGTGTAACATGCAAATCAACTGAAAGACTCAACAGCAGAATGGCTGTCCGGACAACCACGCTGACACCCACGGGCGCCAGGCCAGCCAAGGCAGGCACGATGTGATGGGTGGGAAGCCTGGCCATCGCTCCATGATCCCATGATCACCCTGCAGAAGGAGGCCCAGGCTACTGGCCGGCGGGGTGGGGGGCTTCACGATCACCCCAAAGAGAGGCCCAGGCTACCCAGCAGCAGAGCTGCAGCGGGTGGGCAGGGCCTACCTCTGTGGCTGATGGATCACAGGGCTCCCACACAGTGTGAGATAACAGGCCAAGATGAAGGCTGCACCCTTCCCCAAGTGCATAAATGTTGTGTACCGGGCCTCTAGGGTACGTGTGTGTGTGTGTGTGTGTGTGTGTGTGAGAGAGAGAGAGAGAGAGAAAGAGAGAGAGAGAACATATAAAGAAATAACAAATGAGAAAAAAGTACTCAGAACACACTTGCTAGCAAATTCCTACCTGTTATCTATGCATAACGCCCAAAGGGCTCTTACAAATCAGGGAGACTCGAGTAAAAAACGCCCACGCCTGCTCAGTGGGGACGTGAAGGGGGAACACACAGCCCTAGTCCCAGAGGCTCCGGGACCCTGAGGGAAGGATGCACCGCGTGTGAGCTCCGGAGGCCGAGGCCCGGCAGCCCCTCACTGTTCCTGGGAGGTTGGGCTGGAGAAACCTCCCCGGGTACAGTCCGCCCATAAACATCATGCTTTCGGACGTTTCCTCCCGTGACAGATCCGGCTCTGGAAACGCCCCGCCCACATAGGACCCGGAGGTTGCCTGTGGCAGAGGGAGCCTGCAGCTCCTCCTGCTGGGCCGGGGCAGGCACTTGGCTCCGCCAATGGCAAGAAGCGCACGCAGCAGCAGCACGGTCCGCCCGGGTTTATTGAAAAGTCGGGGATCCTCCAGAGGGTGAGGAGAGGACGCCGCCATGTGGGCGATGCCGTGTCCTCCATGGATTCATCTGTTTTCTCCTTCCGGCACGGACTGGCCCGAGCTGTGCAGTGCATGTTGGCTCTCACTCCCTGCCCCCCCAGACCCACGCCGTCTTTCCCATGGGGCAGCTGTGTAACAAGCCGCCCAGCCTGGCCCGTCCCTGCTGCGGCTGAGAGGTGCAGGTGGCCTTGGCCAGTGTGGCTCCCTGGGCTGGAGCATTGTCTCGCACACCAAAAGGCTGTGGGCTTGATCCCGTCAGGTCACACACCCAGGTTGTGGGTTCCATCCTCAGTTTGGGTGCGTGTGGGAGGCAACTGATCTACGTTTCACCCCCATTTCGACGTTTCTCTCCCACGCTCCCTCCCGGAAAACCAATAAAAAGCATGTCCTCGGGTGAAGGTTAAAAAAAAAGTGCAGGTGTAAAGAGCACGTGGGCCAAATTGGTCCTGGCAAGTGCTCCCTCCAGCCCAGCCCGGGGCCTGGGGTCCACACCAGCGGGCTGGCATCGCACTCCTGGCCAGGCAGGGTGTGCCCGTCAGGAGTGGACAGAGCCAGGCCCCCGGAGATGATCCTGTCAGCTTGCTTCCCCTCCCAAAGCTGCACGGGCTGCGATGTCCTGGGTGTCACTTCCCTGGGAGACAGGTGCCTGGAGCAGATGGGGGCAGGCTGCCCAGAATTACCCATCACCCCCTGGTCAGACCGAAACTGCAGCTGCTAAGCAGTGAGGGGTCAGCTCCTGGCAGCTGGGCTGCTAGGGGGCCAGACAGGCCTGAACAATGTGCTTCCACTTGCTCTGAGGACCGGCCGTGCTTGGGAGGGACCTGCCGGCAGGAACTACATGGAGTAGTGGGAGGTGCCCACTCTGCTGGCACGGTCTGTGGCCCCAGGCGCCTCCTCCACTCCAGGTGGGGTTAAGCTCACCGAGGATAGAAAGGAATGGAAACAAAGCAGGAAGTGTTCCCACAGCAACCTGCAGGCTGGATGCTGCCCTAGCCACCTCCCGCCACAGCCTGCCACCCCTCCTGCTGTCCTGCACGTGGTGGACAGAGACCCCTCTGCCTGTTCCCTGACCTCACACCGCGGGACTGGAGGAAAGGGAGATGGGCCAATCTGGAGGAAGACGGGCCCTGCTGGCTTCAGTGCCAGGAGCAGGGGCCACAGAAGGTCCAGACCGAGCACAGGCCAGGCGGGCGCTGCGCCGACTTCCTGCACCCGGGCCTGCGCGGGGCTGAGGAGACGCCCAGGGAGGAGAACTTGGCGTGTCGTGCTGCTCCCTGACCAGCGGGGAACTTTCCAGACTGTCTGGCATGGTGGTGGGCACCAACACGTGAGCTGTCTGGTGTGTGGGGTGCTTGGTGAGGCCGTCGGGGCCCCTCCCACAGCTCCCCACTGGGCACCGCACGGAGATGTCCACAGGGCCTCCTGCCAGGCAGAGCGAGTTTCCCTCATGTGCCCATGATCTCTTTGGTGTGGACGGTCTGGCGAGGGGGTGTGGTGTGTAGTGACCCAGAGAGGCTGCTACACCCCCAAACCAGGAGCTGCTGGAGGGGCCTCAGGCCTGTGTGGGGCCACCATCTGGGGCTCCAAGCTCGGGGGGCTCTTTCAGCCTCATGCCCAAAGGACAACTGGTTCCCGGGGAGACCTCCAAGTGCTTTACATGGTGACCCACAGAAAGAGAGCCATTTCAGCCTCGGGGAGAGGGCCGTGCATGGGAGGGACCTGCTCGTGGGCACCATGGCGTGTCCGGGAGGGGGTCCCCTCGCCTCCACAGCTCATGCTCTGCCTGGAAAGGACTGGGTCCCTGCGGGGACATCTAAGTCCACAGTGACAGCGCTGGCCACAGCCCGGCTCATGTGCACACACCAAGCGTGGAGACGTGTTGTATGTGTGCTGATCGGAGCTCCTGTCCCGTGATGCCCTCCGATCGGTCCTCTTCCTTCCAGACGCCGGCTGTCACCGCGGGACGGTTCTGCTGCCCAGGGGCGTGCAGTGTCTGACTGGTGTGTCCAGGGTCCCTCGCTGACACCAGGCTGGACGCTGAGCCGCCTTTGTCTTCAACAGAATGGTCAGTGTGACTGATGATCGGTCACTCGTCCCAGCCGGCGCCTCCGAGTGCAGTTCTGGAGCCGCGGGGTCCAGCGGGAGCGGTGAGCGCACCGGACGCGAAGGCCCCCTGGAAGCAGGCGCGCAGGCCCGGCGCCATTTGTGGGCCACGTGCTGCTCAGGCCGGGCGTCCACCACGAGGTCTCCACACCGCAGGCGCCTTCCGTGGAGTGGCCACTGCGTCCCCTGACGCCGGGGCGCGGACACAGGGTGCCCCGGGGTGGGGTTCCCCGCCAGCCACTGTGCCCTGGTCCCTCTGGGCTCAGCTCTGGAGACCCTTGTGAGGCTGAGGCCTGAGCGAGGTGGGTCCAGGCCAGTGCACCCCACCAGCCTGGGTCGCCCGCCCCTGGGGCCGGCCGCACCGCTGCACACGGAGCGCGCCCTCCCGCTCGGGACCTCATCCCGCTCGCTCGTCCACGCCGGCCCACGCCCGCTCCGCCCGGGCTCGCTGCGCCTCGGCTCACGCACCCCCCCCCCCGCCGTCGCCCACGCCCCTCGCTCCCACACCCGCTCGCGTCCACGCCGGCCTCACGCCCTCCCCCTCGCGCCGCCCGCGCGCCCACGCCGCGGAGGGAACTGAGGCCGCGCGAGGAGGAGGCGCCGGCGCCGGCGCCGGGGCCGGGGCGCGGGCACTACCCCGGCCGGCCGCCGCGGGGCTCACCTTCATGTCCCGGAGGCCGGCCGGACCACCCTCGCGCGCGGCCGGAAGGCGCTCGCCAGCGCCACCGGAAGTCCCGCCCCGGGACGCTCGCGCGCTCCGCCGCCATGCCACGCCAGTTCCGCGCCGCCGCCGACACGCAGGGCACGCTGGGGCGGGCCGAGGGGAGGAGCCTGAATTGGGCGGGGCCTGACGGTAGGCTGGGGGCGGGCCGAAAGGGGGAGAGCCAGGGCGAGGGGCGGGGCCTGGCATGGACAGAGGGCGTGGTCAAGTGGGCGGGGCCTAGGAGCTGGGCGGGGCCCGGATCCCGCGTGCTCTGTGGGGTGGCGAACGCCCTCGTTGCCAGTCGTTTCGGGGTCGGGGTTCCGGGGGGCGTGGAGGTCCTCTCGTGGGCACCGCGGCGTGTCCCGGGGGCGGTCCCCTCGCCCCCGCAGCCCACACTTTGCCTGGAAGCCTGTGCGCCTCGTGCGACCACGGCGCTGCCGCCAGGGGTGACCACCAGGGGGCGCCCGAGGCCCAAGATCCACAGCCTGGCGTGGGCGCGTGGAGGAGCGGACCGCGCGGGACCGGCCTCACCGGCTTCCACGATCTTCCCTCTTGGACGCGGGAATCGCCTCTCCAGGAGTCCCTCCTACCCTTTTGGTGGCCTCCCCGCCCCGCGCAGCCTGCCTCCGCCGTCCCCCACATCTCCCTGGGGGAGTGCATCTCAGCCCTGGCCTTCTGGCTTCATCCAGGGGCTGGTGGTGCCCACACGCTGTCTGGAGCAGGGACACAAACCCCACCTGCCCCGGACCGGCGCTGTCTCTCTGCTTGCCTCCGGGAGCAGTGGCACCATCTTGCAGATGCAAAGAGATCCCCTCTGTCTCAGCTCCCAGTACGAGGTGCCCGCCCTGGCACAGCTGGAACGCGGACGTGGCCAGCAGCTTCCCTCACTTGATACCAGTGAACAGACGCCCCCACCCATCCCCAGCCGTTCCCGGCAGTTTCCTGCAGAAAACCACATAGCTGGTCCCCACCCTGGCCCTGCCGGACAAGGCCAGGACCACTGCTCAGCTGTTTCCCCATTTCTGCTGCGTGAGCTATGTAAGAGGCTTCTCCTGGAACGGAACTTTGCTTTCTTCTTTCTCTTCCCCCTATTTCCTGCCCTCTTCCAGAGGGTGGCTCCGGCTGGTGAGTGCTGATGCATGGCATGTACCAGCGGTCACGTGTCACGGGACCGGCCGCTCTGTGTTCCCGGCACCCGGCTCAGCCCCGAGGCCTGACCTTGGGGTGTTGATCCCCAGTCAGGCAGAGCTCTGGAGAGGCCCCCACGAACTGCGCCGGAGGTCCTGCCCGTGGTGCCGCCCCAGGAATGCCACGCGGCATCACTGAGAGAGACACTTAGCCATGGTGCCACCGGCTTCGCGGGTCCTTGGCGCTAAAGCCCTGTACCACCCACTCGGGGTTCATTCGGGACAGGCACTGCAGACTCCAAGAGCAGTGGGAGGGCCAGGGAGCCTGGCCCCTGCCCCCTCTGCAGAGCTCCCACTGGGCAGCATTCCGGGCTCCTGACACAGCGGCCGGCCTCCCAGCTGCCCGGCTGGTGCCACGGCGCCCCCTGTTGGAAGCTGGAAGTGGGTCCACATGGTTCAGCCACAGGAAGGCTGTGGAGCGTTAGTCTGAGGGTCGGTGTCTGCAGAATTAAGTGGAGCCTGAGCACATGGCAGTCTGTGTCCCCGGAGGTTGGAGACAGCCCGGGGCTCGGCACATGCACAGTCAGTCTCACAGTCCGGACAAGCTGGCGTACTTAGGGAGGAAGTAGACAGACCTCCTTTATAAGTTTGATTCTGAGCGCTGAAAATGCCCAATTTGCCGAAACCGGTTTGGCTCAATGGATAGAGCTTCAGCCTGCGGACTGAAAGGTCCCAAGTTCGATTCTGATCAAGGGCATGTACCTTGGTTGTGGGCACATCCCCAGTAGGGGGTGTGCAGGAGGCAGCTGGTCGATGTTTCTCTCTCATCGATGTCTCTAACTATCCCTCTCCCTCTTCTCTGTAAAAAATCAATAAAATATATTTTTAAAATAAAAAAGAAAGAAAATGCCCAATCGACTGAGTTTGTAGGTGGGGCCAAACACCATGCAGAGGCCCCTTACAAATGACTTTAACGTCTGCGCAGCTTTCAAAGGGAGTAACCGGGTTCGTAAAATGGAACTCAACAGGTTAAGAAATTAGGTTTTGAATGTACAACAGCCATAAGCCTAATTGTTTAAATTTAAGGGAAGTCTGAGTGTAAGCCCCTGTCCAGGCCGAGGTCCCGGCTCTGAGCTGAGTCCGGTGGGCCCCTTCACACGGCTCTCTCTCTCTCTCTTAATATATTTCTTTATTGATTTCAGAGAGGAAGGGAGAGAGAGAAACATCTATGATGAGAGAGAATCATTGACTGGCTGCCTCCTGCATGCCCCACACTGGGAATGGAGCCCACAACCCGGGCCTGTGCCCCTGGCTGGAATCATACCTGGGACCCTCCAGTCCACAGGCCAACGCTCTATCCGCTGAGCCAAACCGACTAGGGCACTCGGCCCTCCTGGTTCCCACCGCGTGAGGGCAGAGGGCACTAGAGGTCAGAGGGCAGGCAGGCTTTGGGGAGCGAGGGGCCGGCAGACTCAAGCTCTCCTGCTGCGGCTGGACCCTTTCCGCTCGGGGTGCTGGCCGGCCGAGGGTCCGCAGGAGGCTGCCTCTCCAGGAAGGCCTCACGAGTCCCTGCGCTCCTATGGGGAGCCCAGACGTGGCCGGTGCCACGAGACCACGCCCCGCCCTGTGGCTGTGGAGCTTCCGTGGTCCTCCCCACTGGCCAGGCTCCCGTGGGCCTCCCTGCTCGCTGAGCCAGCACAGCGAGGTCCCTCCCGGCAGGGACAACATGACTTGTGCTGTTTCCACGGAGGCCTTGGCCTGGGGGGCCCCAGGGCAAGGCCCAGGCTGCTATCACTGGCCGCGTCCTGTCACCCCCGGACCCTGACCCAGTCCTGCCCTGAGGCCGGAAGCCCAGGAAGAGAAACACACATCAGGATTTCCTCTGCTGGCACCCCCCACCCTGCATCCTCCCGGGGTGCAGGGAAGCCGGTCCGGCGGGGAGGGAGCGGCGGGCTGCAGGGCCAGCGCAGCAGATTTTCCGTTTGCGCCCCACGTGTGGCCCCGGCAGCCCTCTGGCTCGGGTCGGGTACCGTGATGGGCATTGTGGGCCGTGGGTGTCGGTCCGCAGCCCACAGGTGCTGGGCCGAGGTGGGCGTCTGCGGGAGGAGGGCTGGGGGTGGGGGCTGGCTCATCTTACACTTCTCCTCTTTCCCCCCTCCCCCAATTTCAATGCCGCCCTCGGGAGGGACAGCATGCGTACGCGAGGGACCCAAGGGGCAGCATTTTGCAGGGTGAACGGTGGACCCCTAAAGGTTGTCCCTGTTCCCAACCCAGCTCCTGTGAGGCCACTTTGCTGGGCAATGGGGTTCTCTCTGCAGATGCCACCAGGGCCTGGGGTGAGGTCGCCTGGCATTTAGCGTGAGCCTGACTCCAGGGGCTGGTCCTCCTGGAGGAAAGAGGTGGAGAGCCTCGGCCCACAGACTGGAGGGGGGACCCGAGCTGGAGGGGGCAGGACTGGGGTCAGGAGCCCCCAGGAGCTAGAAGAGAGGCAGGAACAGTCTCCCCAGGCCCAGCAATGCCTTCACCTTGGACTTGTGGCCTCCAGCGTGGGGAGAACCAATTCTGTGGCCATGAAGCCATGGCTTGCGGTCATGGTTACCGTGGCCCCAGGATGCTGCCCGGCGGCACGGAGGCCGGACCGATGTTCCCACGTTGTCTTCTCTCCTAAAGGGGGTTCCTCCGCTAACCCCTTTGTCATCGTCAGTCTTCACCTGAGAGCATTTTCCCCTTGAGACATATATTTAGAGAGAGTGGAAGGGAGGGAGGCAGGGAAGGGGGGCGAGAGAAACCTCGATGTGAAAGAGACACATTGATTGGCTGCCTCCTGCGTGGGCTCCCACGGGCCGGGAATGGAACCTGCAACCCAGGAACGTGCTCTTGAACGGGAATCGAACCCACAACCCTTCTGTGTGTAAGCTGGTACTCTAACCACTGGATGACACCGGGCAGGGCGGGCTAATCTTAAAATGGCGCATGTTCTGCCTTGGCCGGGTGCTCAGCGGCTGGAGCATTGACCTTACGCCAGGAGATTGTGGGTTTGATCCCCAGTTAGGGCACGTGTGGGAGGCAGCCAACTGATGTTCCTCTCACATTGATAGATAGTTCTCTCTCCAATAAAAATATAATAGCCCAGCTGGCGTGGCTCACAGGTTGAGCGTCGACCTGTGAACCAGGAGGTCAAGGTCTGATTCCATTCAGGGCGCCTGCCCCAGTGAGGGGCGTGCAGGGGGCAGGAGGTCCCTGATTCTCTCTCCTCATTGATGTCTCTCTCTCTCTCCCTCCCTCCCTCTCTGTCTCCCCTCTCTCTCCCCCTTCCTCTCTGAAATCAATAAAAAAAAAAAAAATTAAAAAAAAAAGGATGTGGCCAGGACCGGTTTGGCTCAGTGGATAGAGCGTCGGCCTGCGGACTGAAAGGTCCCAGGTTCGATTCCGGTCAGGGGCATGTACATTGGTTGCGGGCACATCCCCAGTAGGGGGTATGCAAGAGGCAGCTGATCGATGATTCTCTCTCATCGATGTCTCTAACTCTCTATCTCTCTCTTCCTCTCTGTGAAAAATCAATAAAATATATTAAAAAAAAAAAAAAAAAGGATGTGACCTAACTTGGAAGCAGGGTCCTTGCAGATTGAGAGAAGCTGTGTTCAGAGGGCGGGCCCCGCGTCTAAAGTGGCTCAGTCGTTAGAAAAAGGGGAAATTGGGCCGAAACCGGCTTGGCTCAGTAGTAGAGCGTCGGTCTGCGGACTGAAGGGTCCCGGGTTCGATTCCGGTCAAGGGCATGTACCTTGGTTGTGGGCACATCCCTGGTAGGGGGTGTGCAAGAGGCAGCTGGTCAATGTTTCTCTCTCATCGACGTTTCTAGCTCTCTAGCTCTCTCTCTTCCTCTCTGTAAAAAATCAATAAAACATATTTAAAAAAGAAAAAAAAAGAAAAAGGGGAAATTGGGATGAGGCCGGGCACCGGGGAAGATGCCCGTCTCTGAGGAGAGGCCGGGTCTGCCCCTCCCGCAGCCCCGGGGGCCAGCCCTCTGACCCCTCCAGCGCAGACACACAGTCTTGGCGGACACTGAACCTCTGAGCCCCTCTCTGCATCAGATCCAGGAATTTTGGCATCTCAACCCTGTTTGTTTCATTTTAAAACATGTTTTTATTGATGTCAGAGAGGAAGGGAAAGGGAGAGAGAGAGAGAAAAACATCCATGAGAGAGACTCGTGGATTGGCTGCCTCCTGCCCCCCATTAGGGATCAAGCCCGCCACCTGGGCATGTGCCCGGAAGGGGAATTGAACTGTGACCTCCCAGTTCATAGGTGGATACTCAACTACTGAGCCACACCAGCCACCCTGACCCCAGCCCCCAAAGTTGGTGGTGTGGCTGCCCGTGCCTGCTCAGCTGACCCAGGTTCCAGTTCAGGTGACTCAGGTTCTGGCTCAGCTGACCCAGGTTCCAGCTCAGCTGACCCAGGTTCCGGCTCAGCTGACCCAGGTTCCGGCTCGGCTGACTCAGGTGGGCTGGGCTGACTGAGGGCAGCTCCCTGGGAACATGTCTCTTCCCCCCCACCTCCCTTCCCCCACTGCAGGACTGAACCCTGCCCCCCGCAGTCAGGGGCTCTGCCTTCCCCCTCTGGGTGGGACTTTAAGTTGGGACCTGACTCTCCCAGGTGTCAGGGATGGGCCGCCAGGGGCTTTGAGGGGACTGAGTTTTCTCTTACAGAGTAACCCCTTCGTTGGGTGTCATGACTGGGTCTTCAGCTCCGGAGAACTGCATCCAATGAGGGGAGGCTGGAGGGGGTGCGAGGGAACAGGGCGTGAGGTCTTCCCGGGACCCTCCTTTCCCCATTGACGGCCTCGCAGCTCCCTGGGCCCCACGCGCCCGGCCAGTGTTCCTGAAAGGCGTGGGGAGGCCGCGGGCTCAGTGTCTGTGCTGTTTTGCAGCCACCGGATCCAGCTGTGCGTGGCAGTGGGCTCTGTTCCGTGGCTGCAAGATGACAGCTGCCGGGTGAGCAGTTGGGGACCTGGGTCATGGGTCCAGCTGGGCCTCCCCCGAATTCCTGAATTCCTTCCGCTGCACGTGGGCTATGGCCTGGAGGCTCTGGGCCCCGAGGCAGCCCTCCCCAAGCATGCCGTTCCTGGTGGCCACAGGGAGCCACAGACCAGGCCTGCCACCTCCTTGTCCCTGAATAGGCCTGGTGCTCAGGCCTCAGCCATCCCTGAACCCGGCCACCACCTCCAGTTTCCTGGAAGGGTCCCTGTCTGAGACCCGTTTCTCAGATCATGGGAAGGAAGCCGCGTCCCCATGGACCCCCGGAGGCCTGGGAGGCTCAGGGGTTGGTAGGAGCAGGACACCCCCGGGCCTGCTGGCCGCACTGTGGGCTTGGGGTCCCCCGGCTTTCCTTTGCTCCTTCCCCATGCTATTACCGGGCAGGCGTCTGTGGGGCCGGCACCTCCCAGCGGAGAGATTTCGACTCCACCGCCCTCGGAACCGGGCTGTAACTACAGGGGGCTACAATGTAACTGATCTCCCATTGACACAGTTACAGAAATGCAACTGTTTCCAGGCTCAGCCACAGGGGCCCCGGCCTGCTGAGCAGGGACTGTGGTCTGGGAGGGCTCCCGGGCTCAGGCCCTCAGCTGGGGCTTCCTGATGGCCGCCTGTGTGTCTCCTCAGGCCCTGCGATCCCCCCACGTGTGTGCGTGTGTGTACACACACACACACACACACACACACACACACACGCACACTTCCCAGGAGGTTTGGGAAGTCATCCTTGAGAGGAGGTGGGTACCTGCCCAGCCTAAGCCTCTCCTCGGGGAGCCCTCCCCCTCAGGCGGGGCTGGCACTCTGTCCAGGCTGCTTGTGGGCCCCTGGCTGCGGGGTGGGAGAGGGGGTCTGCTTGCTGAGTCCCCTGGTTTCCTATGTGGGGGTGCAGGGCCTGGGGGTCTCCCTGAAGCCCTCTGCTGGCCCAGCTCTCTCTCTTTAAAAAAAAAAAAAAAAAAATATATATATATATATATATATATATATATATATATATATATATATTTTTTTTTTTTTTTCTTTTTATTGATTTCAGAGAGGAAGGGAGAGGGAGAGAAACGTCAATGATGAGAATCACTTCCCGGCTGCTCCTGCACACTCCACACGGGGGGTTGCGTCTGAAACCCGGGCATGTGACCAGGAATTGAACCATGACCTCCTGGTTCACAGGCAGGCCCGCTCCTTGGGAGGCCTGGGGAGGGAGGTGGTGAAACTGCTGTTGCGTAAGGATTTGGGTCTCTGCCGGTTCCGGTTTCCCTCAGGGGACCGAGGCCCAGAGCCTGGGTGGGGCGCCTGGTCTGTGGGTGGGGCCTGCCCCTTCCTCCTCCTGGCCAGAGTCCACCAGGCCTGACCTCTCCCCGGGACGTGAGGGAGTGAGCCGGGGGACAGAGGTCTCCCTGGTGGGTGGGGCCAGAGGAGTCCTGATGAAGAGGAGTTTCCTCTTCAAAGCCAACGCTTCACAGGAGGGCGGGGCAGGCCACCTGCTCTCCAGACGGACTCCATGGCCGTCCATGCAGCCCAGGCCCCTGCCTCGCTGCGGTGTGGCCACGGGGCTGTCCTCTGCCTCCACCTCCCGGGGCACAGAGGCCACTGGCGGCAGCGGTGGCCAAGGACCCTGCTTGGGCATTGAACGATGGGCTGACCTGGGCCCTGCGGTCCCCTGCTGCTGTCATGGGGTGGGGCGAGCAGACTTTCCCTTCAGGAGGGCTGGCTCTGCAGGCCAGGGCGATGTGCATCAAGATCTCAAAGCTTGCCGAAACCGGTGTGGCTCAGTGGACAGAGCGTCGGCCTGCGGACTGAGGGGTCTCAGGTTCGATTCCGGTCAAGGGCATGTACCTTGGTTGCAGGCACATCCTCAGTGGTGGGTGTGCAGGAGGCAGCTGATCGGTGTTTCCCTCTCATCGATGTTTCTGGCTCTCTATTCCTCTCTCTTCCTCTCTGTTAAAAATAAATAAAATATATATATTTTTAAGAAAGATCTCAAAGCATTGCACACGAGCCGGGCCAGTGTGGCGCAGTGGTTGAGTGTGGAGCCATAAACGGGTGTGTGTGTGTGTGTGTGTGTGTGTGTGTGTGTCGATGGTTCTGTTCCCGGCCAGGGGGCATGCAGGAGGCAGCGGATCAATGTTTCTATCTCCCTAAAATCAATATATTAGGGAGAGATGGGGGAGATAAAAGATGAATCGAAAAACTTGTATGCATGACTATAAGCATAAACAATGGGTGCAAAACTCTGGGGGGTGAGGGCATGTATGGGAGTGAGATGGGGGGGGCAATGGTAAGATATGCACTCATATAATACCTTAATTAAAAGATGATAAAAAATTATTTAAAAAATGTAAATGAAATCAGTGTATGAAATAAAAAGGCTCTGCACACATACCCAACGCGGGCGGCAAGCAGCCCCAACCCGCCCGCCCGCGGCGTCGGCCTGCAGGGGGCGCCCCCGCGCCGGCCCGACGCGCCCGCCCTCAACGCGCGCGCCCCCCTGCCTCCCCCCCCCCCGCGCCGGCGAGCGTGCGCGTGCGTGCGGACGCGAGCGAGCGTGCGTGCGTGCGCGCGCGCGGCGGCGGCGCCCTGAGCGCGGCGCCGGGAGCCTGAGGTGGCTCGGCGGAGGCGGCTGCTCGGCGGCGCTGCCCGCTTCCCGCTGCCCCGCTGCCCCCGGCCTGCCGGCCAGGCCGCGCCCCGGGCCCGAGATGCCGGCCGTGTCCAAGGGGGACGGGATGCGGGGCCTGGCGGTCTTCATCTCCGACATCCGCAACTGTGAGTGGCCGCGGCGCGGACGGCCCGCGGAGGGCGGGGGCGGGGGTCCGGGGCGCGGGCCGGGGCCGGGGCGCGGGCGGGCGCAGGCCCCGGGCCAGCCCGGCGGGGGTCGGGAGGGCGGCGCTGGGTGCGGGCGGGCGGGGCGCGGCCTGGGGCGGGCGGGGCGCGGGCGAGGCCGGGGCCCGGGGCGCGGGGTCGTGCGGGGCCTCCGGATGTCACCGGCCCCGGGGACCGCCTGGCAGCCCCGCCGCGGGCCGTGCGGGCAGCTGCGCCCGCTGCCCGGGCGGGGGGAGGGCTCACCTGCGGCCCCGAGGCCGGACGCGGCGTGGGGCGGGGAGGCGGCTCCGCCCGCGGCCGCCGGGACCCAGGGACTCGCGTGCCCGTGGGAGGACCCACCCCGCGGGGGCAGCGGGCGGGCGGGGCGCCCCAGAAGCCTGCGTTCGGGCAGGAGCCCTTGGGTTTCAGGGGGGGCCCTTCCGCTGAATTGGAAAACGAGGGTCCGTGACCTCGTGACCGACCTCGGCCCCTGGGCCGTAGGCTGGGGCGGCGGCCAGCCTCCGGCAGGTGCTCCCGCAGGTGCTCCCCCTCCGCTGTGGACCCGGTTTCCACTCCCAGTCCCCGGGCCTCCTGGGGCTGTGACCCCACCGCCGCCCTCCTTTTGGAAGAAATTGGCGGGGAGATGGGACCCGCCGCTCCCGCCATCGCCGCCCCTCCTTCCATCCATCTGTCCGTTAGACCGGGGGGCCATCGGGTGTTTGCACATGGTCCCGGCAGACAGTCACCGCCAAGCACCAGCCTGCCCGCAGGTCACCCAGGCCCTGAGCTCCCCTCTGTGGCCCTGGCCAGCGCCCACGCTGCCCTGTGGGGCCAAGTCGCCCTGGTGAGAGCCCCTCGGGTGTCCGTGAGAAGGGGTGCCTCGTCCCTGGGGGGCCGGGGCCAGCTCTCCGTCCCTGAGAAGCACCTGTCCGGCCACACCGCCCTCCTGTCCTAGCGCTGGCTTCTCCCGGGCAGGCCCTTCAGCCGCCCGTGCTGGGCCGTCCCCGCAGGTGGGGACCGCGTCCGTCTGGCTCGCCCGCCCCTGCCCGCACGGCATCTGGCATGACACGCGTGCTGGGTGGATGCACGGGCGAGTGGGCCGGAGGTTTTATGGAGGCGGCGACTCTCCGGCTGATGGCGTCTGCAGGGCAGGCGGAGGGCCAGGACGCGCACGGAAGGCAGGGGATTGGCATCTAAACGGTGTGGGCGGGTGGCTGGAGAGGGGACGGGAAGGAGACACCGGTCAGATGGTCTGAGCTTGCCCCCGGGTGGCAGGGAGAGGGTCTTGATTCTGCAAACTCACTGTGCTCTGGTGATGGGGGGGCCTCGGAGTGCCAGGCTCTAGAGAGAGGGCACCGAGCTGCCAGCGAGGGCTGGACTCGGACTGCCTCTCACCAGCCCCGAGACTGCAGCCACCGGCCACTGAGCCTGTTTCCTCAACAGACAGGGTGGATGCCGAGCTGAGGCATCAGTAAGGTCTGCTCCAGCTCTAAAATCGCAGCTCCCTCTGCCTCTCCCGCTTTAAAGGATCTCGTGACTTAGCACCGTTAAAAAATGTCTCAATTGACTTTTAGAGAGCCAGGAAGGGAGAGGGGTAGAAAACAAGGATGAGAGAGAAACACAGTTGGCTGCCTCCTGTGTGCCCCCTCCTGGGGATAGAGCCCCCGCCCTGGGAATTGAACAGGTGATCTCTCGGTTCATGGGCGATGCTCAAGCCCTGGCCACGCCGCTGGCCCTTCTGTCTTTCTGAGCAGCTTTCCCCAGTTAGCCCTGGGGACCTTTCCCATTCGTCTGCTCTGGCCGCCTGGCTGGGGACAGGCACCTCCAAGCAGGGGAAGGGTGAGTGGCCCCAGCGTTTGTGGCTCAGGGAGTGAGCCAGCCCAGTGCCTCCATTCGCTCGCCCTTCCTGATAGGCTGCCCCCAGAGCCCTGGGCCGCTCATGTGTGCTCAGCGTGTGGGAGTGAGGGAGCTCATCTCTCTTTTTTAATTGGCACTGGAAAAACGCTGCTGCTCCTATTCAGTCCCAGTTTTAAAATCATTTTTTATTTGTTTATATATGAAAAATACTTTTATTCATTTCAGAGTGGAAGGGAGAGGGAGATAGAAACACCAGTGATGAGAGAGAATCATTGATTGGCTGCCTCCTGCCCGTCCCCTGCTGGGGATCCAGCCTGCCACCGGGCATGTGCCCCTGACCGGAAGCAAACACCCTCCAGTCTCCACTTTAGCCACTGAGCTAAACCGGCCTGGCTTACAATTCTTAATCTTGAAACAAATACAGGTTCATAGGCTGCCATTCACAGAAATGGACAGGGCGTCGCCTTCACGTGGCCTCCGTAAGGTAGACGTCTCACTGACAGCACAGTTTCCACACCGGGGCGCTGACGCTGACACGGGCACATTCACACATCACCAGTATTAGTGCACTGACATACTGACATGCATTTTGTGTGTGTGTGTGATCCATGTGCTTTGTCACGTGTAGCTTTGCGTGCTTTGTGTAACCCTCACTCCATCAAGGTACAGAGCTGTTTTGTCATGCAAAGCTCCCGTGCTCCCCATTAGCCGGACCCCCCAGCCACTATCTGTCCTCCATGCCTGCATCCCACCCAAGGGGCTGCGTGCGCCTGTGCGCCTGTGAGATGGCTGCACTCTGACTGCACCCCTCAGGCCATCTCTGCGGGGAAGACAGAGCGGCTGTTGGCTTTGACGTGTGCAGTGCGGCAGGAGGGTCATATGCAGTTGACCCTTGAACAGTGCGCCAGGTTAGAGGTGCCGACCCCGTGCGGTGGAAAACCTGCGTCTAACTTTTGATTTCCAGACATTGAACCACAGCTGTCCCTCAGCATCCGGGGGATTGGCTTCCAGACCCGTGGGTACCCAAATCCGCAGACGTTTGAGCCCCTCATGGACAAAGGTGGAGAGCCTTGTCTAGCTGGCCTCGCATCCGCGGATTCCCGCTGCGGATGGGGAGCCCAGGGACACGGGGGCTGGCGTGTACATGTGAAAGAAGTCCATGTTACGTGGATCTGCGCTTGTTGTTCGAGAGGCACCGGCATCACAGTGAGCGCACTGCCTGTGCCGCCAGGCCTGCCGTGAAGGGGGACGTGGTGGCCTTCATTCTTGTGAGACCAGCCCGGTGCGGCCACAGAGGCGGTTTACTTCATCCCTCCTGGCTCCCGCAGAGGAGGGGAGCACGTGGAGGTGTGGTTAGCCACTTGGAGAAAGCACGCGGTGTTGTGGTTTTGATGCGAGCACTGCTGACCCGGCGGAGGGACCCTCAGGGCTCCCCCGCTCCTCCCAGACTCGCTCCGGTCCCTGGTGTCGGCTGGAAGGCAGCTCGGTGCGTCGCATTTCAGCGTGACTAAAGTTTAAAAAATGTTATTTGTTCATGAGACCATTGCATGAGTCAGACATCGGACCGGGAGAAACCGAACATGAAAATTTAGATTCAGCATAAACTTCCGTGTCAAAATTAAAGCTGGTACTTGATTTCCCTGGACGGTAATAGCCATCAGGATCAGAATTGCCAGTCTGCTTTGTAACTTTTGAAGTTTTGGGGGGGAAAAAGTAAGGTTCATTTTAGTCTTGACTGTGTGGTTTAAAAATGCTGACTTTTTGAAAAAGAATGCTCCTCTGGCATCTTTGCTTTTGCACTCATGCATAATCTGCGTTTCTTAGGAGCTGATTAAGGAAGTCTGACGGAGGAGGGTGAGGGGTGGGCCACCCGCGGGGAGGAAGGAAAGGTTTGGTCCCGTTGAACTTGGCTGCCCAGGCTGGGGCTGCTGCTCCCAGGAGCTGCCTGTGTGTCCTTCCCATGTCCCCCTGGCTGGGTGAAGGGAGATTACTCTTGTGGCAAATGGACACGTCCTGGCGATAAGTGTTCTCGCACCGCAGCCTTAGACTTGCTTTTCTCTCCTCTTACAATGATTTCCACGCTGTTTTCTTGGCAGCTGTATGTGTCAGGATCTTGTTTTCGAAGAGTTATTGGAAAGACATCTTTGTGGGATTCAGTGGCTTGTCCTTGGCTTTTACAGTATCAGACAGAGTCGGAGGGGAGGCTTTGAGGGGTTTGCACAAACGTGGCTGGGGAGCGTGACTCTGGTGTCCGCTCCCGGGACTGGCGCTGAGCTCCTCGGGGTTTTCCCTGCTCCTTTCTGCAGGCTCTTGGGATGAGGCTCAAATGTCAACACTTGGAGGGCTCCAGACACTAAGCATCTGTTTCTGTAAGTCTCTGGTGGACTGATGTGGCCCAAAGGCTGGCCCTGCACTGCCCACAGCTGTGATGGCCGCCCTGGCCGGCAGGGCTCACCAGGTGCTTCCAGGATGCGCCCGGGGGCAGGGGGTGGCGGTGATGGCCACACACCCACGCACTGTGCTTCCTCCTAAAGCCTGAGTGTGGAATTCTAGGACAGATTGGGCTTCTGGATCTGGAATGTCCCTGGGCCTGTTGTGTGACCTGCTGTATGGGGTTCAGAGAAGTGTCCCCTAAGGAGCTCAGACGTGCACTCACCTTGATGGAGCACCTCTTGAACTCACAGGGAGACAGAGGCTCCAGTGGACGAGGCGGGCGCTGGCCGGGCTTCTCTGGTTTTGAGATGGCAGGTCCTGGGGGGAGGGCAGCGGAGGGAGGGAGGCGGCTTCAGGTCAGACCTTGGAGTGCTTCCTGTTTGCCTGTGGCCTTGTCGCGTTCTGTTTCTGTGGAAGTGTGTCTAGCCCCCTTCCGACCCCATCCAGTGTGATGACAGGGATGCAGGGTACACAGCACAGCCCTCGGGTCTCGCCCTCACTGGTCAGCACGGTCGGGCCTGACCGAAGAGCAGTAGGCTTGATCGTGACCCCAGGGTGGGAGCTGTCAGAAACAGAGGGTGCGGCACGGAGCAGGTCCACTGAGGTTCCCAGCTTAACGTGAATGGATGCCACCCACAGGTAAACAGAGGTCCCCTGGTGGCTAAGACTGATGGCGGAGCTGTGTGTCCCTGCCGATTCTGCCTTCGCCTTCTCCCAGTCTTCCCGACCCTGGTGTGGAAGCGACGTGGGTGAAGTGTCCTGAGACCCAGCGTGGGCCGTTGTGTTGAGGAGACTTTCTGGGCTCCCCGTGGAGGTGGGCGCGGAGGCTGAGCCAGAACTGGCTCTTGTGCTGCGGTCCAGGGGCCGAGGGCTCGGCCGGAGGCAGGAAGTGGCCTGTTCTCTCCGGGGACTGAGTTGGGAAGAGGACCCAGGCTGTGACAGTAGTGAGGGCCACGTGGGGGAAGGGAGAGGGTCCTAGCCTTGCCCACATGCTGCTGTGCCCATGGATGCAGTTGACTCTGGTCCCACCGGCCTTCACATCACTTCCTGCCAACGCTTCATCCTTTTCCTTCAGCGATGTTGGCAGAGGGGAGCGAGGTGGGGCACCGTCACCCAGTAATGAGCGTGTAGGCCGTGGGGTCAGAGAGCTTTGGGTGGGCCCAGTGCCTCTTCGGTGGGGTGGGTGCTGCAGATTTAAGAAGGGCCTGGAGGCCTGGCCGGGTGGCTCAGTGGGTTAGAGCATCCTCCTGATGCACGGAGGCTGCAGGTTCCAAAACCAGTCAGGGCACATACAAGAAGCAACCAATGGATGCATGAATCAGTGGAAAAACAAGTCAGTGTTCTCTCCCCTTCCTTCTCTCCCTCTCTCTCCCTTCCTCTTTCTCTCTAAAAAAAATTTTATTTTCAAAAAGGAAACAAAGAAGGGCAGGGATGTGTCCACACCCATCCTGGGCCCCAGACGGTAGGATCGTTTAGCGGTGAGGCCGAGACCCTCTCTCGCCGCATTCCCTGGAGCTCCCTCAGCCTCAGCGGAGCCTCAGAGCTGCTGGCTGTGGTCACACTTCCCCAGGGGGTCGGACAGCCCCTGGTTCAGTTCCCTCTCCCACCTTTGCCCGCTGGGGCCCGCAGAGCCCGCGGTCCCAGCCCAGCGAGGCGCGGAGGGGCAGTGGTCCTGGTCCGGGGGGTGGAGGGGGTGTGCTCACCTTTCCTCGCACCTGCTGGCGTGGTGTGCCTGCGGGCGGCTGAGCTGAAGGCCTGTGTCCCGTGGGCCACCTGGTTTTGTTCCGCTCTGTTGGGGGCTTTCTTATCTGTAAAACCCTTCGGGGAGCCGGGCTGTTCCTCAGAGGGGCGCCTGAGCACAGCCTCCCCGGCTGTGCGGAGCGGGATTGAGGTTTGCGCTTTCTGTGGCAGCCCTCCTCCAGGTGATGTGATTGAGAGGGCAGCTTAAAAAGCATTAAAGACAACACTAAGTTGATGTTGAATGTCTTTTAAAATAGCCGATAGAAAATTATAGCAGAAAATGGCTATTTTGGAACATTTTTGAATTGCATTTATTGCTATTGAAAAATACAGTTCTGTAGCTTTCTCCTTTTAAAAATTGATTTTTAGAGAAAATGGAGAGGGTTAGAGAGATGGAAATATCAATGAAAGAAAGATCAATCAGCTGCCTGCTGCATGCTCTAACCATTGAGCAACCAGCCAGAGGGGTTTTATCTCGTCTGTGCAGGTTTGTTGTTGTCTGAGGTGGGAGGGTCAGTCCTATGGTTAGACTGGCTTCCGAGGAGCATCTGGTCTGGTGTTAGAGCAGGAGACAGGCGGTCACTGCGGCAGGAGTGCAGGTCAGCACCACGTAGTCACTGCCACACGTGTCCTTTCTGTGGGCAGGTGTGCTCCCGGCACCAGCCCTTCATGTAATGCATCTGAGCTGCATGGGATACTTGACATTAGTATTGTGGTCCTTTCTACGACGGGGAAACTGAGGCGCAGGAGCCCAAGGCCACCTGACTGCCTAGGAAGTGGTAGAGTCCATGGAGACCCTTGTCTCCGAACCCCAGTGCTGGGCTGGTTCTGCCTGCCGGGAGGGAGGAGGGGGAGCAGGTGGGTCAGGGAAGGACTGAGCCGGTGAAGCTGATGTGGCGGGCGAATGGAATGATGGGAGCCGTGGGTCCCGCACTGCGCTTTACTGTGTGGACCAGTGTTTCCAAAACTTCTCTCATTGTGAGAATCACCTGGTGGAGTTGTTAAACTTCAGATTCCCAAATCCCAACTCAGAAGTACTAAACTAGAATTTTTGGGAACATTAGGTAAAATTGTATACTTGGTGCTCAGGACCTTGCCTGCAGTCTCACCAGGTGTCTGTGAGCCTGTCCCTGCGCCCGGAGACTTGGGTGTGGCTTCCGCCCAGTCCCTGCGCCCTGCGGCAGACTGGCCCCATTGGTCCTCAGGTCCTCAGGCTCCAGAGGGCCTCCAGTGAACCCCTTACCAGCCGTGGATTTCTGACACGTCAGCCACACCTCCTGCCTCCGGCGGTTACCTGTGGGTAAGGGCTCATCTGATTAGACCAGCCGCCCACGCCTGCCCAGGAGGCCTGGCTGAATCCCTGCTGCAGCACGTCTGCCGGGCGCCTTTTGCCCTGGCAGCTAACTCACAGGATCCTTGCCTTAAGGCAGTGCACTCATTTAACAAGCTCACTGAGCGCCGCCGTATTACTCACTGAGCGAAGCAGGCAGGGATACCCTCACGTGCCTTACAATTAGTGAGGATAGTAAACAGGTGAAACCGAGTCCCTTACAGACACACGCAGGGAAAGTACAGCAGGGAAAGGGGTTACATTTAGATAATGTGACCAGGCTCAGGGGTGCCCGGCCCTGCAGTGCTGGCTGCGGGGGAGGGAGGCCAGTGTGGCTGGTGCAGGAGTTGGGAGAGAGCTGGGTGGAGGGAGAGGCAGGTGGGGGGCTTGCAGGAGCCAGTGGAGGGCGAGCAGGGGGCTTATTAGCCTCGGGAAGGGTCCTCTCACGGCTGTGTTGAGGGCAGGGGAGGGGAGGGAAAGTAGGAGGCATGTCAGGAGGCTCTGAACCAGGTGAGAAAGGTGAGGACTCCTGGGAAGTGGGAGACTAGAGCTTGTTTGCAGGCTGATGAGGAGAAGGGCCAGTAGGGAGGGCCAGGAGAGAGGCAGAGGGGCAGGGGAGGTGGGGCAGGGAAGCTGGGGTTCCCAACTGCCAGGGAGGGGCAGCAGGTGGAGGAGAAGCAGTAGGAGAGCTGGTGGGCCTCCCTGGGCTGCAGGTGTGAGGCCAGCCTGGCGTCTGGGGGTGTGGGTTCCCAGGCGCCTCGCCGTGCAGGCTCAGGTGCCAGCTGGCCAAGAGCTGCGTTGGGCAGGGAGGGGTCTGCTAAGCAGGTGCAGAGATGGAGGAGGAGGGTCGGGCTGATTACTGCTGGGGTTGAAGCTGGCCAAGAGGGGCTGAGGTAGGGAGGGAGAGACATGGTGAGTCCTGGGGGCAGTGGGTGTTGGGAGTTTGCTTACCTGGTGGAGGAGCTGAGAGGCTGGGGCTGGTGGGACGCCTGCCTTGGCATGTGCAGGGTGACTGTTGGATGAGCCGTGGTTGGCGGTGGTGGGTGGTCACATGCCGGAGTGTTTATCACGAAGGGTGGCGCTCCTCCCTGGGTGGGCGAGGGGGCTGTAGTGGTAACTGGGCAGGTCTTCCCAGTTGCATGCATTTTTGTCGTTTTGTTTTAAAAAACTTAAAGTCCAAGAATGTAGTTTAAGCAGTTGACTGAACACGTGACCCTCTCTTCCCATCCTGGCCCTCAGAGCCAGTCAGAGCCCTTTCTCCTCTCCTCTTTAGAATGCGACTGCTCACCCATTCTAAGTTACACGTTCATTTGGCCTACGGTGTCCCCCAGTCGTTGTTCACTGACTTCGTGCTGTGGAAGATGAGGCCGCACCTTACCTGAGCTTGCTTCTCCCGCTCTGTAATGCAGGGGAGCCGTCTGGCCCGGGCTGCAGAAGGCCTGCGAAACCACTGGGCCCGGCCCTGCCAAGGCAAGAGGGCGCTAATGACGTGTCTGGCGTTACACACCAGGCTGATGTTTAAGTGGGTAATTTTTGTGCGGCCGGTGAATGATGTCATAACTATCCAGATGGCCCTTGGCAGGAAAAGGTCCCCCCACCCCTGCTCTAATATGTTGCATATTTGATTTCATTAATGGATAGCATTTAATTCGTGTCTTAAAATACCCTTCTCAGCGGAGAAGGACTCAACTTTTAATTTCTTGGCGTTAGCCATTGCCTTTGGCTTTGTTACTTTTTGAGGCGCCTGTTGCCCCGCCCCGTTTTGGGACATGTCTGTGAGAGCCCCTGGGGGAAGAGGGGGCAGCCAGGCAGCCTCAGCCCCACCTGGTGGGAGCGCCCTGCTGGCTGGCTGCTCTGGGACTTCGGCCACCGTGAAGGGTCTCGCTCTGGCAGGGCCTTTCCTTTGGGGACCGGTTGTCGGTGCTCTGGGCCTGTGCGCATCCGCACTCAGTGGGGTGCGTGTCCTGGTGCAGCTGGGAAAGATGATGCGGAGACTGTTTAGAGTCTTTGCAATTTGGAAGTATTTATTCCTCTCGCACTGTGTTGGCAGGGGTGGAAGTCCAGGCTGGAAATGGCTCTCCCTGGCCCAGGCGGCTGGATGTGCCTCGGCGTGGCCAGGGCGGCCACACTCCCTCTGGAAACTCGTGCTCTGGGTTTGGGTTTGTTATTTTTTTTGACAGTTTCCTTTCACCTCCTCTGTTTCAGCAATCTGATAACAGTAGAAATTCAGCCTCTCGCCTCACATTTTCTGATCGTTTTCTCTGATTTCTCATCCCCCTCTCTCTGTGGTGCCCTGTTTCCGAGGCTCTCAGCTTCATTCTCCGGCTCCTGTTTTGGATTTAGGATTTCTGCTCTCAGTGTCCTAATTCGAGGGCTTTCGTGTTGCCGGAGGCTCCTCCTTCGGCGGCATCTGGTCCTGAAGCCATGTCTTCTCTTGTTCTTGTCGGAGTGCTGGCTGCTCTGGAGCGTCCGCCTCTGCATGGCCTCTGTGCGGGAACCCCGCTCCGAGGCTTGTGTGGTCTCCTGCACACCGTCTGGGTGGCGAGCAGTGCTTGTGGGTCACGGGATACAGTGAATGGAAGTTTCTCTTTGTGGTTACCAGTATTGATCGCCACTGCTGCTGATAATGAGTCACCAGAGGAGTTTGGATACCTAAATCTCCAGAGCTACTTTAGACCCTGAACTTCAGCTCTTAGAAATAGGAATGTCTTTTAGGACATGCTTCCTGGTAGACAGGGGCCCAGGGGCCCAGGAGGCCTCTGAGCAGTGCTGCCTGGGACCTGCCTTCTGAGGGAGAACTGGGTGGCGAAGAGCTGGTTCTGCTCAGGGCGTGGGGCCAGTGCAGCTGGAGTGCGGGGGGTGGGGCGGGCAGACACGGAGTCAGACTGCTGGGCTCTCAGGCCTGGCAGCGAGCCTGCGCCTGCGCTTCTCGAGGGAGTGACAGCTCTGATTGTATGTAAAGGATGCTTGGCTTCTCTGTGGGGAGCAGTAAACGGCTGCTACAGTCAGATAAGAGGTGCTGGTGGCAGTGGAGGTGGTGGGATGGAGCAGTCACGTGGAGGAGGGATGGTGAGGCTGCTGACAGGTGGCCGGGAGGAGCTCAGAGGCACTGTGTGGATTAACGAGCAGAGATTGGCAGAATGGGTTTAAACCACACGATCCAGCCGTCCACTGTGTTCAAGAGGCACTCTAGGTGAAAGGACAAGATGAGAAATACCAAAAGAGCCAAGCGCTGTGTGAATACCAGGCAAAATAGACTTCAAGGCAAAAATTGTTTTTAGAGACATAGAAGAACATTTTGTTTTATTTTATAAATGTATTTTTATTGATTTTAGGGGGGGGGAGAGAGACATCATTGATGAGAGAGAATCATGCATTGGCTGCCTCCCAATGGGGTTCGAGTCCGCAACCTGGGCATGTGCCCTGATGGGGGATCAAACTGATTTATAGGTTGATTCTCAATCACTGAGCCATGCCAACCAGCCTAGAAGAACACTTTATAATGATAAAGGGTCAACCCCTTGAGGAGATTATAGGCATATCTACACCTAATAACAGCCCCTATTACATGGAGAAGGGAGAAATAGACAATCTGGCGGTTGTGGGAGACCTTAACCCCCTATTTTCAGGAATTGGTACCACAAGCAGACACGTCAGCAGTCAGTGGAAGACACACACTAGGCCAGCTGCCTTCCCAGGCATCCCAGACTCTCCCTTCCCAAGGAGAGAAGACACGTCCTCTCAGAGCACAGGAATGCCCTGTGGGCTGGGCGTTACACTGGGTCTCAGAGTCTCAACACACTTCACAGGACCGAATGCACACACAGTCTATTCTGTAGTTGCAGGAAGAGTGAGAAGCAGGAGCCAGGAGGCACTGACAAATGGGGACATTAAACAGCCTCCATACAGCCAGTGGGGCGAAGAAGACAACACGAGGGAGATTACAACATACTTGGAGGTGAATGAAAATGAAACTCAATAGACCCAAACTGACACGAGAAGAGAGAGAAGGGACTTTACTAGTGAATTTTCAGAAATAAAAAGAAGTGGAGTGGAGTACCATGAAAAGTAATTGTATGCCAAAAATTAGCTAACTTAGATAAGATGGAGAAATTCCTAGAAAGACATAAATAACTGAAACTGACTAAAGAAAAAAAAATCTGACCAGGCTGATAATAAGGAAAAAGATTGAATTAGTAACTTAAAAACTTTCCACAAGGACAAACCCTGGCCCAGATGGCTTCATGCATGAATCCTACCAAACACAACAATGATCAGTTCCAAGCTTTACAAACTGAGAAACAGAAGAGGAGAGCGCTTCCCAGCTCATCCGGGGAGCCAGTGTCCCCAATGCCAAAACCAGACCGAGACATCGCAGCCAGAAGTCCAAAGGCCAGCTTCTCTGTGAACGCAGATGTCCAGCTCAGCGCAGTGTCCAGGAGGCTGTTGTGCAAGGACACAGGGGTTGATGAGAGAGAATTGAGAGGACAGAAATAAACCTTAAAACAGGCTCAAAGTCACTAATCATCCGAGAGATGCAAATCAAAACGACAGTGCGTTACCATCTCACACCTGTCAGAATGTCAATCACCAACAAATCAACAAGCGACAAGTGCTGGCGAGGATGCGGAGAAAAAGGAACCCTCGTGCACCGCTGGTGGGAATGCAGACTGGTGCAGCCACTGTGGAGAACAATATGGAGTTTCTTCAGAAAACTAAAAATGGAACTCTCATTTGACCCCGTGATCCCACTCCTAGGAATATATCCTAAGAAACCAGAAACACCAATCAGAAAGGACATAGGCACCCCTATGTCCATAGCAGCACAATTCACCATTGCTAAGATTTGGAAACAGCCTAAGTGCCCATCAGCAGATGAGTGGGTTAGAGAACTGTGTACATGTATACAAGGAATACTACACTGCTGTAAAAAAGAAGGAATTATTACCATTTGCAACAGCAGGGATGGAACTGGAGAGCGTTATGCTAAGTGAAATCAGCCAGTCAGAGAAAGATAAATACCACATAATCTCACTCGTTTGTGGATTATAATGAACAACATAAACTGATGAGCAAAAACAGATCAAACCTCAGAGGGAAGGTAGGGGAGGGTGGGAGTAAGGGGGGGAGATCAACCAAAGGACCTGTATGCATACATATAAGCCTAACCAATGGACACGGACACCAGGGGGTTGAGAGCATGTGTGGGGAAGAGTGAGGGGACAATGAGGGGATTAGGACACATATGTAATACCTTAATCATAAAGAAAAAAATTTTAAAAAAGAAAAAAACAGCCGGGACCGGTTTGGCTCAGTGGATAGAGCGTCGGCCTGCAGACTGAAGGGTCCCGGGTTCGATTCCGGGCAAGGGCATGTACCTTGGTTGCGGTCACGTCCCCAGTGGGAGCTGTGCAGAAGGCAGCTGATCGATGATTCTCTCTCATTGATGTTTCTAACTCTCTATCCCTCTCTCTTCCTCTCTGTGAAAATCAATAAAAAATATATTAAAAAAAAGAAAAAAAACATTTACATTTCAATCAGTTGATCTTATTAAAAATATTTTTATTATTTAAAAAAATATATGTTTTATTGATTTTTTTTTTACAGAGAGTAAGGGAAAGGGAAAGGGATAGAGAGTTAGAAACATCGATGAGAGAGAAACATCGATCAGCTGCCTCCTGCACACCTCCTACTGGGGATGTGCCCGCAACCAAGGTACATGCCCTTGACCGGAATTGGACCTGAGACCTTTCAGCCCACAGGCCGACGCTCTATCCACTGAGCCAAATCGGTCAGGGAAAAATATATATTTTTTGATTTCAGAGAGGAATGGAGAGGGAGAGAGAGACAGAAACACCATCAATGAGAGAGAATCATGGATCGGCTGCCTCCTGCATGTCTCACACTGGGGATGGAGCCCACAACCTAGGCATGTGCCCTGACTTGGAATCGAACCATGACCTCCTGGTTCATGGGTCGATGCTCAACCACTGAGCCATGCTGGCTGGGGTCAGTCCGTTGATTTTTGACCAGAGTGCCAAGAGAAAAGAGGAGGTAGTCTTTTAAGCCAATGGTGCCGGCATGACTGCGTAAGCCACGCGCACAAGGATGGGACGACCCTGACCCCCAGCACGCTCCGAGTTGACTCAGGATGACAGCCCTAGTGCAGGAGCCGAGGCCACAGGACCAGAAACTCGGGGATGTGACAGGACAAGTGACAAAAACGGTGAATGGACCAAAAACGTGAAGAGACAACCCAAGAATGACAGCATTTGGAAGGGCTGTATCCAGAATATTGAATTAAAAAGTAGAAAAGTATTTGAATTTGTTTCTGGAAAGTAGATGTATTAATATCCAGTGAGCACATTAAAAGCTACCAGGCAAATGCAAATCAAAACCACGATGAGATGCTGCTCACCCCACCAGGCTGGCTGTGGAAGTGACAGCAGGGACAGGTGTGGTGGAGAGTGGGGCTGCCCTTTGGGAGAGCAGCTCGTCACTCCTAAACGGAAAGGCAGAGTGACCCTGTGGCCCAGCAGTTCCGCTCCCAGCTGTGTCCACCCAAGAGCGTGTTCACACACACAAACTGGCCCATGGATGTCCATAGCAACGATATTCATAGCAGCCAAAGAGGAGGCATGGCCCCAGCCGTCAGAGGGTTCATGGCATGTCCACATAACGGATCTTCTTCAGCAGTAAAAGGGCTGGCGCACTGGCCCTTCCTGCTGTGAAGCAGCAGAGGTGGAAGGCGCCTCAGAAAGGAGCCTGGGAGACTTTGTGGGGGTGCAGCGGGGCCTGGGGAGCCGAGGGGCTGCTGCCGGGCCCGCCCTCCCTGGGGTGACACACTTTTTACAGGATGGATCGTGGTGGGGGATGCATAGCTCTGGATGTACAGAGCCAGGGAACCGTGTGCTTTAGTGAGTGGATCGTGTGATGTGAGTTATGACCCAGCAGCCTATGAAGGCATCCCGGGGCCTGGGTCAGGCTCGACTGTGGCTTTGCCCTGGTGGCATGATCCCCTCTGACTCAGAGAGCAGTTTGTCCAGTTGGTGAGGAGGCTGCTCCAGGCCTGTTTCCTGTGCTGTGCGGGAGAGGTGAGTGTCTGTGGTCACCACCTGGTGTGGGCTTTCTGCTTGTTCTGCTGGGTGGTCCTCACGCCACTGACAGAGAAGCCGAGGCTGGTCCAGGGCCAGTGCAGTCTGAGGCCTGGCGGGCAGTGTGTCGTGGCTCAATGGCAGCGTTTGCTCTGCTGACCACTATGCTGCCGCCCTCAGTGTGATGTTAGCAATGAGGTCTTCCTTCATAGGTGCCTTTTGGTCAATTTAGGGCTTCTGATGTGCCTAGTGAATTCATTTTATTATATTATTATTATTATTATTGAAATTTACAAGGAAGATTTCAGACTTAGAACTTCAACGTGGCGATGGCTCCTGCACTGGGTGCTTCCAGGATAAGATACTGCCCTTTGGCTGGTTCAGCACCCGCCGGGAGAAAGCATTGGCTCGCGGGACGGCCGTTCTGAGACCCCAGGAGCTGTTAGCCGGGGCCTGCCCAGGCTGCACTCCCCGCTGCCTGCCGGGCGCCCGGGTGGCTTGTTTTTGGGCCGAGGTTGCGGCTCGTCGAGGTTACTCATTAGCCAGCAGAGCCCAAGTCCATCGTGGGATGCCTGTTACGAGCTTGGCGTCTTCAGCGGCCGGCCGACCTGCCACATTTGAGATAGAGACGGTGCAGGGTGGCACAGAGGTCAGAAGGCAAGCCTGGTGCGGCCTGGGTTTCTGAAGTCCGTGTAGGGCAGTAAACCCTGTCCCTCCCCAGAGCAAATTCTTTATCTGAAAACGAGCTTCCGGCTGGAGCTGCTCCCAATAGTGCGGGTGGCTGAGTTGGCTGAGCCCTCTGTCTTGGAGGAGAGCAGCTGGAGTGAGCATGCGCTGGCGCCCGGAAGCCCACTGGCTGCCCAGGCTGCCCTTGCTCCGGGAGATGGTGGCCTCCTAACTTTGTGATTCCACGTGTCGATCTGTGGGTTACCAGTCACCCCTGCCACCCTGGGCTTCCGTTCCCGCCTCCTTTGGAGCGCTGCCTGTGCCCAGTGTAGCACTTTGCTCCCACGGAATTCCCCTGGGCGCTTGTGGGCTTTGACACTTGGGAGTAGCCTTGCTGCCCGGGCTAAAGCGAAGAACCATCCAGTTATAGGCTCAGTTTGTGGCTTGTCCTCCTGATCCTCTTGCTGCTGTTGCCACATGAGAAGAGGGCATCGAGGTGACAGCCCAGTTAGTGGACATACCAGAGAGCAGCACAGCAAATTCCTGTGTACCTGTGAGAAGCATGCACACGCACACACAGAGGCACACAGACATGCACATAGGCACACACACAGGTGCACCAAGGCACACAGGCACAAACAGCTACATACTCAGAGGCACACAGAGGTGCACTCTGGCGCACACAGAGGCACATACACATGGGCATGCACAGAGGCACAGAGAGGTGCACACAGGTGTGCACATATGCATTCCCTCCTGTGCATGTGCTTTGTACATGCTCCACGCAGGCTGTGAGGGCACGCATGTGCTTGTTGAATTAAGGCCAACCGAGCAGCGGGGCTGGTGGAGCCAGAGCTCGGCGGCCACCATGTCCCGGAGAACCCCGCACTCCCAGCTGCGAAGGCGGCGAGGTCGGAGTTTGTAGGGAGGTGGGCGTCATCAGGAGAGACCGGAAGCCTGCGTAGGCGAAGGCTCATACCGCAAACATGCCCTGCACTGCCAGGCGTGCGGGGAGTGAGTGATGAGCTAGAAAGAGCCCAGCAGGTGTGTGCGTGCTTCTCGTTCCAAAACGGGGCAAAAAGGTGAATGGAGCTTGTCCACCTGGACTGCTGCCCGGCCCTGCCGCCCGGCCCTGCCACCTGGCCCTGCCGCCCGGCCCTGGTTGAGGCAGCTTGCTTTGCTCATCGGGCTCCTGAAAGCAGATTCGGCCTTTAACAAAGTTCCGTGTCCGTCTCACCAGGGAGCGGTGCGTGTGGAGAAGGCAGTTAAATAAACACATTTGTGCTCTTTTTTAGGCAAAAGTAAAGAAGCAGAAATAAAGAGAATAAACAAGGAGCTGGCAAACATTCGGTCAAAATTTAAAGGTGAGTGTGTGGGAGCCCTTCTGTGAAATGCTCTATTGAACATGTATGTGGGAGGGATTCAGTCTTTTTATATTGTCTCCCCCCCCCCCCCCCCACTTTAAACCAAAACTGAGGTTTAGTACTGTCACTCTTATTCTGTTCGGAGTTAAGCATGTTCGAAGCCAGGCCACTGGGGAGAACTGTGTTGCCAGGTGATGGGAAAGCTAGTGGGGCGTCGGCTGACCCAGGGGAGTACCGTGCCGTGACACTTCCAGCTGGGCCCAAGGCTGCTCTGGGTCCATGGAGCCCCTGAGATCGCATGTGAAATGGTTTGCTTATGTGTGTATTTATGAGGGAGATGTCTGTAACCTTCACTGCTTAAACATTTTAGATTCATCTTTTTTTTGTTAAGACTTCATTTTTTTTCAAAGCAATTTATGCTCCCAGAAAAATTAAGAAGATGCTACAGAGATTTCCTAGGTACTCCTGCCCCTATCCCCCCAATAGGGTCTCCCCACGGACGTCCCCCCCAGACGGTGACTGCCTTTCAGTCATGAGCCTGCACGGCCCGTCACCAGCACCCGGAGTCCAAGGAGCAGCAGGCTCATCGTGTTGCTGGACAGTCTGTGGGTTTGGACAGAAGTGTCCACCTTGTGGCGCTGCTGCCTGACAACCCTGTCCCCCTGCAGCCCTGTGTTGCCCTGCAGCCACTGAGCTGCTCCGCCCCGCGGCTCTGCCGTAACAGGGTGTCATAGTCGGAGTCGCATGGCCTCTGCTGCTCAGTCACATGCATCTATTTCCTCCGGGTCTTTTCCTGACCCGATAGCTCCTTTCTCGTTAGCGCTGAATACCGTCCCCCTGGACGGGCTCCCACTCATTCACCCCCGCCTCCGGAAGGCCATCTCATCTCGGTGCTATAGGCAGTGAAGAGGAAGCTGCTGTGAGCAGCCATGAGCAGGTTGGTGCTGGGCATGAATGTCAGCTCCTTTGGGTAAATACCAAGAAGCACAATTGCTGGATCTGACGGTGAGAGCGTGTTTGGTTTTGTAAGAAACCACCACCTGCCTGGCCAGGCGTCTCACCATCTGCGTCCCCAGCATGGAGCAATCCCGCTGCCCCGCGCCCGCCCAGCTTTGGGGGTGTCGGTGCTGGATTCTGGCCGACTCGGGGTGTGCAGAGGCGTCCCATCATTTTAGTTTGCATTTCCCAGGTGACAGACGCTGAGGAGCAGCTGTGCTCCCGGCCTCCTGTGCATCTCTGGTGTGGCACTGATGGCTTTCGCTGTTCCTGAAGGGAGGGACTGTCAGGGTGGCAAGGTCTCTGCTCTGAGGCTTAGGAGCTGTGCCACCTTGTCAAGTCCCTTATCCCTTGGTGCTTCTTTCCTGAGCTGTAAAATGGGGCACTGATGCCCTCCGGTGGGTTGTCCGTGAGGCAGGCCCTTGATGGGATCGCAGGACTAGTGAAGGCGCAGGGGGAGGCCGGGTGGGTGGGGCGGGGAGGCAGCAGGTGGAGATGTGGGTGCGCCGGTGTCCGTCTGCGCCTTAGAGTCGGGCGTTGGGTAGGAGCGTGGGAACAGCAAGTCCAGTGGCCACGCCATCACTTAGTCGTGGCTGGAAAGCCCTGGAAGGCAGACCACCAGGGGCCCGTCAGCTCACCACGGAAAGAGGGCCGTGCCTGCTGGATGGTCTGCGTGTGGACGCACATGGACGCCTGTCTAGGACGGAGTCCTGATACCTGTTAGCCATGTTGTTATGGGAAGTTCCTGGCTCTTCAGATGGTGGACCTCCCGGCCGTCCATACGATTGTGTTGTCTCCTCTGCCTTCATCCTCTCAGCCCAGCCGGCCTGCAGAGGGAGGAGGCTGCCCTGTCTGTCAGCCAGTTGGCGTTAACTGAGCGCGCCTGCACCCTGACTAGCAGCAAGCACGACAGCAGCCCCGTCTGCAGCGTGTGCTCGGGGACTGCACCCCTTACGGCAGATCAGATGGTCTAGATCCGTGCTGCCCCTAGAAATACTGTGCAGGCCACTCGCAGACACACGCAGTTCTAAACGTCCTAGGACTCCCAGTAAGAAGAAGGGAAGGCAGGGAGCTTTCATGCATTGGACCCAGCAGCACACCTGAGCCCACCGCAGCGTGAACCGGTGGCAAGGAGAGCCTTGCGTGTTCCAGGCTCCCACCGAGGCTCCGGCACCGGGTGTGCCTCGGAGCCTCCCTCTGCAGCCGCCACGGCTTGTGCTCGGGAGCCACTGCGGCCCAGACCACCCTGGGCCTGAAAGCAGCCTAAAAGAGACACATAGAAACAGTGTGGAGGGCCTCCTCAAGAAAGAGGAGGGCCCACAGGGATGCTGCCCGCTGTGCGCCTCCACAGGCTCTGACCCACCGGAGACAGCAGGAAGCACCTCTCCTCGGTAGTTACCAACCAGGTGACTGCCCCCCGGGCACTTGGCAAAGTCTGGAGACAGTTTTGGCCATCACATCTCCGGGTGGGAGGGTGCTGCTGCCATCTAGTGGGGGGGAGGCCAGGGAGACTGCTGAGCACCTTCGGGGCACAGGACGGCCCCCAACCTGAGCAACCCCGGCTAGAGGGGAAAAAGCCAGAGCCACCCAAAGTGGAGACCCCAAGGCGGTGGCTCAGACAGCAGTGACTGGACATGAGCCATCTGTCACCATCAGCCGGGCTGCACGCACTGGGACGCCCGCAGAACCTGAGGCCTGCACTGGTGAAGGAGAGAAACGGCTGTTACAGCGCTGCCTGGGCTGCCCGCAGTGCGCTCGCCGGGGCGAGGGCGACGCCATCGTGGAGTGCAGAGGGGGCAGGAATCCTGAAGGCGTGGCCGGAGCGGCAGAACAGGCTCACCGCTCAAAAGAAGTCCTCAACAAGCCTGAGAATCTCAGAGGGGACTCGGAAAGTGTGAAAGGTGACAGCAGATTTTGAAATCAGACCAAATGGAAATCCTAGAACGGAGACTGCAATACCCTGGGAGAACTCTGTGGATGGTGTAACGGCAGGCCTCGCTGGAGAGAGGCTCGGGGTCCTGAGAGGCAGGAAAGGAACCCCCTGTCCTGAGCCCGCTTCTGCTTCCCTTCCTCGTCCCGTGAGCCTGTGCTGTGCGCTCCCTCCCGGCGCTGCTCCGCCATGCCGTGTCCCGCTTCTGCCAGGGCTGCCGGGGCCGGGCCTCAGACAGGCGGACAGGCCGTGGGGTACAGACAGGATGCCTCCGGTTTGTGGCCACCCACCTCCTGCTCGTGGCTTCGATCTCATGGTAACCAGGGATATGGCTGTCACTATCATCGTCCCCATTTACAGCTCAGAAAGCCTCGATTTGACAGTTTGGGATTGCTGGAATTAAAGATCAAAACTGGAACTAACTTTCTGAGGCCTGTCTTAGACTGGGCAGTCAGGAGAGAAGCCTCACTGAGGGCCACGGGGTGCTAAGGTGACCCTGAGACACAGGAGGCAGTGGCCTCCGGGGCTGCAGGAGTCCTCAGCTATCTCTCCAGCGCCACCTAGCCTGGCGTTGAGGGAGGCGCAGGGGATCTGCCCTGGGCCCGAGCACCCAGGGGGCCTGTGGAGCTGGCCAGTGGCACTGATGACAAGTTCTGCCTTTGGGAGTGGGCTCGGGCTCCTGCGGAATCAGGAGCAGGCCTGGAGTGGCCGCCCAGATGCTGGGCACACTGCAGCCTGGCCCTTGCTCTTGGGGGGCAGGGAGCTGGTGCTGGAGTATTTGGGGAGATGTTGGGGAGCCAGCCCATGCATTTGCACTTATTTTTTAAAAAAATATATATTTATTGAATTCAGAGAGGAAGGGATAGGGACAGAGAAATAGAAACATCAGTGATGAGAATCATTGATTGGCTGCTTCCTGCACACCCCACACTGGGGATTGAGCCTGCAACCCCAGCATGTGCCCTGGACTGGAATTGAACCTAGTACCCTTCAGTCCGCAGGCCGATGCTCTACCCACTGAGCCAAACCAGCTAGGGCCGCATACACTTTCTTTTTTTAATTTTTATTTTTAAATATATTTTTATTGTTGTTTTTTTTTACAGAGAGGAAGAGAGAGGGATAGAGAGTTAGAAACATCCATGAGAGAGAATCATCGATCAGGTGCCTCCTGCACACCCCCTTCTGGGGATGTGCCTGCAACCAAGGTACATGCCCTTGACCGGAATCGAACCCGGGACCCTTGAGTCTGCAGACCGACGCTCTATCCACTGAGCCAAACCGGCTTCGGCCGCATACACTTGATGGAGATGGACATGTGGGCTATGTGGCGTGAGCAGGGCTTTTGTTCCCAGGCCTGTCGCTGCGAGCAGCTGGCAGAGCCCCAGGCGGTGCTGAGGCAGGAAGTGTTAGCATTGCTCTCGAGTTCAGAGGGAAACCTGCATAGTGCCAGGTGCATCTGCACCCACTGCTGAGGTGCCATTTGTGCCCAGCACAAGGCCGGTGTGCATCTGGTGAGGCCACTGCCTGTGCCACAGGCCACTCCTCGCTGCCTGCCTTGTTCCTCTTAAGCTCTCAGCTTCCTTCCTAGGTGACAAGGCTCTTGATGGCTACAGTAAAAAGAAGTACGTCTGCAAGTTGCTCTTCATCTTCCTCCTGGGCCATGACATTGACTTTGGGCACATGGAGGCCGTGAACCTGCTGAGCTCCAACAGATACACGGAGAAGCAGATTGTGAGTGCCGCTCCGGGGGCTGGAGGGCGCAGGGCTCATGGGTCTCCTCTCGAGACCAGACGAGTGTGGAGGAATCACGTGCCTGCTGCCTGGGGGCAGGTGGACGTGGGGTGACACGGGCTGGAGCTTGGCCTGGGTGGAGAGGGGGACCTGGGGCACAGAGACAGATTCAAGGGGGGACAGCTCTCAGCAGGTTCTGGAAGTCACCAGTGGTTTTAGTTACAGTTACAGGCCAGCCCCTTCCCTCTCAGGACGGCAGTGGGTCCGGGTCACCTATCACAGTGCAGAGGAGTGGGACTGGGGAAGCCAGGCCAAGGTGTCTGATCCGGTGGGGACGTCTGCCTGCCTCTCAGGCTCCTCCTGCAGGACTTCCCCTGCAGAGCCGGAAGCAGAGGCTTAGCCTTCGTAACAGAAGGGGCCCCGCCTCCCGGCCGCGCGCCCACAGGTCCTGCAGAGCATGTCTGAGCGCAGCCCACGCGGGCCCTTGTGATGGTGCCAGGGCTGGTTGCGGCTGAGGGATCTGCCGGTGCCTCAGGGCCACGGGGACCGAGTGGTCAGGAGCTTTCTGCCCTCTTGTCTTTCGGACGCAGGGGTACCTTTTCATCTCGGTGCTGGTGAACTCCAACAGCGAACTGATCCGCCTGATCAACAACGCCATCAAGAACGACCTGGCCAGCCGGAACCCCACCTTCATGGGCTTGGCCCTGCACTGCATCGCCAACGTGGGCAGCCGGGAGATGGCCGAGGCCTTTGCTGGGGAGATTCCCAAGATCCTCGTGGCGGGGTATGTGTCCTGCCACTTGTTGAAAGATGCCTCTCCATAAATCAACTACTCAGCTTCCTAGAGAATTTACAGGACGCGTTAGTCCCTGCAGTTTACGTAGTGGAGACGAGGTGCTGGTTAGCTGTCAGGAGGAGCCCAGTCCAGCTCTCCCTCCCCTCCAGGCCCTCCCTCAGTCAGGGGTAAAAGAGCCGAATGGGCGGTGAATGGTAAAGACAGTCCTCCCACCCCTTTCCTCCCTTCACCAGCTGGCGGGGTTCGCAGCCTGCCATGGAGCACTCCCTGGTGGCCTGGAGCAGCCTGGGCTGGCGGTGGGGGAAGGGCATTGACAGCACTGGGAACGAACATTCTGTGCCTTCAGCAAACACTCCTGCCAGGACAGACCCCCCTCCCCCAAGGTGTCTGCAGGGGTCCCCACCTACCTCCCGGTGCTCCCCCCCCCAAAGCCAGGTTTTCACGCGGCCACCCGAGAGGCGCAGGCATTGGAGCCACTGGCCCTGCTTTCTCGGTGCTTGGCAGGCCGGTGGACAACGCTGGGAGGCTCCTGGCGGTGGTTTTGGAGATGGAAATTCCAGGCTGACCAAAAAAACGTTCTTCAAACAGTGAAAGAGATGGCTTCCTGGCCTTCTGACTAAGGCCAAGTGCATCACCTGACTACCCGCACAGCCAGGGCCACTGCAGCAGTGGGCGCTCGGGCTGCTCTTTCCCGGTGCGGATGAGCGAAGGCCCGGGCAGCTCTTTGGAGCAGTCCTCTCCCTGAGGTGGCAGCGCGCTCTCTCCTCTGCGTGTCCGTCCAGCCGCCCCGGTGGCTCCGGCTCTGTTCGCTGGGGCGGGTGTTCTCGCAGCTCCAGGCCGTGCGGGCTGTGTTGTCCGTGACCGCTGGGTCTGTCTTTCAGGGACACCATGGACAGCGCGAAGCAGAGCGCCGCCCTGTGCCTGCTGCGTCTGTACCGGACGTCTCCCCACCTGGTCCCCACGGGCGACTGGGCGTCCCGAGTGGTGCACCTCCTCAACGATCAGCACTTGGTAAGTGCCCCTGGACGAGCCCTCCCCCAGAAACCTGTGCAGGAATAGCCACTGTGATGCGGGCTGCGTGGCTGCTCTGTCAGGGCGCACACACAGCGCTCCTGTCGGGCCCCTTCCCGGGGGATGAGTCGGATGTGGTCTCTGGCTCACCTGGAACTCGGCGTTAGGGGCCCGCGCACAGGCTGGGTGCAGACAGCAAGCAGAGTTCGCTGTTCAGCGAGGGCGTGCCCGTGTGGGGAAGACCAGGAGCGGGAGAGCGGTCCAGGGCCTGTGGTCAGACCTCCACCCCGGAGGGTGTGGGGACAGCACATGGGAGGCGAGGTCAGGTAGGAGCAGGGGTGGGACAGAGTGGCCTTGTGTTGCCTGAATTCTGTGGCATACAGGAGAGAATTAGACTTCAAGGGAAACAGGAAGATTTTCCCGCCGAGCAGAGGGTATGAGTATGCTGGCTGGTCACTACAATTTTTCCAGAAGAGAAATCGACCTTAAGAGTCAAATTAGAAACAGTTACTGCATGGAGATTCCGAGATAAGAGCTTGCTGTGGTGTGGCAGCCCGGTGAGCTGTCCTACGTGGTCTTGGTTCCCACGCCCCACGCTCCCGGGAAGGTTTGTGTCTGGACAGAGGCAGTCCTTCCTCAGGATGGAGCTGGGCATCTGCCAGCAGACTTGGGGGAAGGGGCTTGCTGTGCCAGCCATGTACCTGCTCACATCGCTCCCTCAGGGTCAGACTCTGCCCAGGGACGTGGGAAGCGGTGCTGGAGGCTGGGCTGGGGGCTTCAGGTCACAAGTTGCTCGTCAGGGGGCCCCATGAGGCAGTGGGGCTTTCCCGGCTTTGTGGATGAGGAAACTGAGGCTCAGAGGTTTAGCAGCTTCACACAGACCAGGCTTGAACCATGGTGATGAAGGCTTACAGGGGGGCCTGGGGCCTCTTCCATGCCAAGGCCAAGTGGTACAGGAGGAGGCAGAGGACAGGAGGGGTGGGGCGCGCAGCACGGCTTTGGGGGCACGGTACCCTGTCGATGCTGTTCAGGTTCCTAGCTTCCTGGTAGTTGCCACTGCCACCTCCTCAGGGGACTCCTGCAGCCGCGGGCCGGTGCGAGCAGCAGGGCACCTCCTACTCCTGTGTCCATCCCGTAGGCTGCCGGGCAGCAGGGGCTAGCCTGCAGCACCCTTTCTCCAGGGACTGGACCGGCTCCGGAGCCCAGCCAGCTCTGGTTGGTGGGCTGTCTGTCTGATCCTGTAGCACTGGCAGGGGAACCAGGCCTAGACACTGCCGTTGCACGGCGTTGGGAAAGCTCTGTCTGGTCTGGGTCTTTGGCACTTGCCTTGCCCAGCAAGGATGGCTAGGCAGTTAGCGCGTCTCTTCTGTGCAGCTCGCTCTCCCCCCGGAAAGCCGGCCCCGCCCAGCCAGGCTCCGATGAGGCGCAGGGCGCTGATTCCTGCTCTGTCCCAGAGCCTGGATGGGGGTGCGGGTGGTGGCAGGGGCGCACCTGATCCCAGAGGTGTTTCCTGAGCTGATTTGTTCATTCTGTCTTGATCTCTTTATATTTGTGAGAAAACTTCTTTACTGAATCAGCATCTTCCTGCGGGAACCAAGACCACGAGTTGAGCTGGGAGGGTGCACAGACTCCTGAGCTGCTGGGCGGTCCCACCTTGGGTCTGGTGGTCCGTTAGGGGCCACCCAGTGGTGGCAGAGAAGCAGCCCGGGCCACTTTCAAACGGGCGGAATGGGCTTTTCAGTTCCTTTTCTGCACCTCACTTTCTGTCATGAAGGTCAAGTGAGGCTGCAGGGAACGCCTTGTGGCACTGTCCGCATCTAGGCAGGTGGCCGGGCGCTCAAGGATGGGGGCTGCCCCCTGCTGCCCCGCCCTGGCGGGTGGGCTGGAGTGTGGGGTCTGCGTGGTTTGCAAGAGAGACTGCATAAAGACCACCACCTGCGTGTGCCATCTCCACCTTCAGAAATAACGTGGGCCGAGCCAGTCGGCCGGAGGTGGCCCGTGGCTGCCAGCTTGCTGCTCTTAGTTTATTTAAAGGTGAATCTGAAGGATGGGTTAAACACGAGAGTTAACAGCTTCCGGTATTTTGAATGGAGTCGGAATGCATAGCATGCGTTTTTCTTTCAGGGCGTGGTCACTGCTGCCACTAGTCTCATCACCACCTTAGCCCAGAAGAACCCAGAAGAATTTAAGACTTCCGTCTCCCTGGCTGTCTCCAGACTAAGCAGAGTAAGTCTGTGGACAGGGACAGAACTCAGGGCGGGTTTTGGTCTCAGTTATTTTATGCAATTAATATATTGGTTTAATTTTTAGAATGCAGGATATGTGGCACGGTTTGTAAATTCAAGAGTGGTAATTGGTTAGCTTCCTTTCAACCTTGAGGCTGTGGAGAACTGAACTGTCCGTGTGGGAAGGTGCCGGAGCAGAGCCTGCCAGCCCCGGCTCTCACCCGGCGGCCCCAGCCTGTCTTCACGGCCGAGCGCGCTTTGGTTTATGTAAATGGTCGAGCAGCGTATGCTCTCACGTGTTTGACTTGTCCTGGCCAGCCTTGTGGGATTGCGTTGCTTTGTGTGCTTTCCCTTCACTTGATGCCAGGTAGGGTTTGCGTGAACGCACCACGGCCGCCTCGTGATGACTTAGTGTCACACCTGGGAGCTCTGGGGAGGCTCCCTGACCTCCCAGTGCTGGGCTGTGCGAGGGGGACAGTGTGTTGGGGACAGTCGTGTGTTCGGAGGGTGGATGTGTGTTTGCCCTGCCAGGGCCGTGCTGGACTGCGAGTGAAGGAGGCAGGTCCCCTGCCCTCGACGGGCTCATGGCAGGGGGCACGCTTGGGGGACCGAGGGTGTGGAGCTGGGGTCAGGATACCAGCTGCTCCCTTCTGAGGGACCAGCGGCCGCCTGTGTGCCTCTCACTTTCACAAAGGAAAGGCTGTTCTGCAGGCGCGTGCAGTTCTGCGCCGAGGCGGCGGCGGCAGCGTAGGTGTGTCCCCGGTGGGGTCGCCATCACACAGCAGCGCTGCCCCAGCGAGGCGGCCACTGCAGGGAGACCTGGGGCCGCCGGGCCCCTGCGCTCAAGTACAGAGGAGCGTCTTACATACTTTTAGCACATTGAATGAGACCAGGTGTTCGGTCAGTGTGTGACCTGTGGAACCAGGACCAGCGTGGCTTTGTGTGGGTCCCCGCAGTGGGCTCCTCCTGTGCTCTTTACAGATTGTGACCTCCGCGTCAACAGACCTGCAGGATTACACCTACTATTTTGTCCCGGCTCCTTGGCTGTCAGTCAAACTTCTGAGGCTGCTGCAGTGCTACCCACCCCCAGGTATGGCCTCACACGGACAGGGTCAGCTCAGCCCCTTAGGGTTAGATCTTTTGTTTGTTCTCTTTAAAGTCCTTTCCTGCCTGGCTGGTGTGGCTCAGTGGTTGAACATTGACCCATGAACCAGTTCGATTCTTGGTCAGGGCACAGGCCCAGATTGCAGGCTCGATCCCCAGTAGGGCGTGTGCAGAAGGCAGCTGGTCGATGTTCCTCTCTCATTGATGTTTCTATCTCTCTCTCCCACTCCCTTCCTCTCTCTCTAAAATAATTAATAAAAACATTAAAAAAAAAAAAAAAAGTCCTTTCCTGCCGCTGGCTTTTGTCCTGTGGATCCCTGTGTGAGGTGGCCACGTCTCCTGGGTTCCCAGAGAGAGCTAGTGGAGAGCTGGCAATATTGTTACGACCTGGGATTTCCGCTGCTTCTATACACTCTCAGATCAGTGCAGGGTTTGAAACAATCTTTTAAAATAAAACTTGGCACCATAAGAAACTTTGTATCCTAGGTCGTCAGTAATCTGTGTAACCTTAACATACACATGGAGGCGGGGAAGGAGATTTTTGTTTGTTTCATGGGAAAAGGGGGTTGATTTGAACAGTACTGTAGGTCTCTAGAGACAGAAATCTGAGTTGAAGAACAAACATGAAAACTCCCAGTCCCTTCTTTAAATACTGCTTTGTGGTGGCAGCCTTTGCGTTGGAATCGCACTTGTTTTTATGCAGGGTTTGCTCATGTCGAGAACAGCTGTACCGAGTGTCTTTTATACCAAGTTCGATCCGCACAGCCTCCCTGGGCGGGTGCCCCTTCCCGTCCTCAGCCCCGAGGACCTTTCCTGGAACTGGCTGCTGCCGCCTCCCCCCTCTCCCCCCTCCGAGATCTGGGGACACAGACTCAGACCCATCTTCCCAGAGGTGTGATTGCCTCGTCCTCCTTTCCATGCCGAGGTTCCGTCCTCTCTCGCTGGTCCTGATGTGTTGTAGTTTGGGCACCTCCATCCACACCCCCTCCGCGTGCCTGTAAGTTCGGGTCTCTCCTTCTCGTGCCCTGCTGTGTGTCTGAGCGCCCGCTGCGGCTCTCGGCCCCTGGGACACGGCCAGTTTTCCAGCCGCGGAGCTGGCGTCTCTGTAGACATGTTCCCGTGTGCTTCTGGTTGTTTCCCATGTTCCTGTGTTTGCTGTTTTCTTTCTCTTTTTGAACCATTGTTTCTTTTGGTTTGAGTAGAAACTTAAACTTTTTTTTTTTTTTTTTTTACTTCTGTTGGTAATAGCACAAGGAAAAAGTATTTCCCCCTTTTCCCTAAAGTTTTTAAAAAAATTATTGATTTTAGAGCAAGAGGAAAGGAGAAGGAAGGGAGGGAGGGAGAGAGTGAGTGAAATATGTATTTTATTTATGCCTTTACTGGTTGATTCTTGTATGTGCCCTGACTGGGGATCAAACCTACAGCCTTGGCGTATCAGGACGACACTCTAACCAACTGAGCGCCCCAACCTGGGCCCCTAAAACTTCTCTATATCACATATTACGTCCATGTACACAAGGTTTCTCTTCGCTTACATAACCTATATCTCAGGAAGTGTGTGACTCCATAGAATGTAAGTGTAGTTACCCAGCTACTATAATAAATAGTCCTATTTTAAATGGAGGCAGTTTGAACGGCCATTTTTCTCCAGTTTGAGGTGACTTGCTAGTGAGGACCTCGGCGTGCAGAGGGGAGGGAGGGTGGGTGTGGGAGCTGCCCCATGGCCGTCTGTTCGCCCAGAAGACCCTGCCGTGCGAGGCCGCTTGACCGAGTGCCTGGAGACGATTCTGAATAAGGCCCAGGAGCCGCCCAAGTCCAAGAAGGTGCAGCACTCCAACGCCAAGAACGCCGTGCTCTTCGAGGCCATCAGCCTCATCATCCACCACGACAGGTGAGCCGGCGGCGCCGCCCCTGAGCAGGTTTGAGACGTGGGCCTCCCAGATGCGCAGTGCGCTCTTCCTTGTTGACCTCAGGCCTGGCAGGGGGCCTGGCGTCCCCCTCCCTCCCGCAGTCCCTGGCCTCTGGCCTCGGCCTCTTCAAGACCCAGCAGGGCCTGCTCCTGCGCAGCCCTCTTCTCTGCCCTTTGACCATAAGCTCTGTCACACTGCCTCTCTGTGAGGGCCGCTGCCTCTCTCCTGGGCACCCACTGCTGACGGGAAGGACAGAGGCTCATCGCGTGTCTTGTTAGCTGCCTGTGCACAGGTCACCGGGAAGGGAGGAGATGACGTGGTGTCGGCACAGATGGGCATAGGCCGCGGGCAGCGGGAAGGCTGCCTCGCTGTCTGTAGCTGCCAGGGCCTGCCTGCACGCGGCCTCGCGCCTGCTGCTTGTCTGGCACGCTCCAAGAGCAACAGTGGGCCGCCCCGCCGCACCCTGCTTTCCCGTGACCGGACGCAATCTGCTAGCGCCTCATACAAACTGCCCGCGGGAGCACAAGCTTTTGTGTCTTCATCAAACGCACTTAAAGAGCAGCAGCAGCATGCAGACAGAGCCGGGAGGCCATCCCATGGCGTGGCACTGTCCTTAAGCACCCGCAGCCTCCTCTCTGCCGTGTCCGCACACTCGCCCTACAGAGCCCCCACTGGCAGGGCACTTTTTCAAGGTTCCCTGGGCGGTGACCTCGGCTGAGGCCACACTCCTGGCTACAGCCTGCGGGAGCCCCGAGGTGGCTGCCGTGAGCTCGGGATGGGGGGCAGGGGGTGGCCCTGCTGCCAGCAGCATTGTGGAGTCGGTGGGATCTGTGCTTGGCAGAACTCCCGTTCTCTCCCTGTGGGCGCTGCCAGAGGATGGACAGCTGACTTGGTTTACGGTTAAGGCCTTTGCGTCCAGGGGCCGTGGTGTCCCTCAGCAGCGGCGCCTTGAACCTGCCGTGCTGAAGTGCACGCGGCCCCACTCACCACTGCCCGTCCCCGCAGCGAGCCGAACCTGCTGGTCCGCGCCTGCAACCAGCTGGGCCAGTTCCTGCAGCACCGCGAGACCAATCTGCGCTACCTGGCCCTGGAGAGCATGTGCACGCTGGCCAGCTCCGAGTTCTCCCACGAGGCCGTGAAGACCCACATCGAGACCGTCATCACCGCGCTGAAGGCAAGTGCTTGCGCCGGGCTTCATGCCCGCGTGCTGGGCCCCAGGCCTGCGTCGTGCAGCTGCGCGGTGGCCCAGCCTCTGCCCTTGCCTGCGAGTGCCCGTCAGAGTGTGCAGATCTAACATGTGCCATAGGCACAGGAAGTATTGGAACCAGGAGAAAACTGTTCTTGGTAGAAAGACGAAGTATTTTGTCTTTGTCTCCAAGAAAACTCACTCTTTGCAAAAGAACATTAACTTTTTTCAAGGAATTAAAATTCCAGACTTGGAAGAGCCAAGTTGAGGCTGTTTGTCCTATTGTCAGACACACAGCGTCCACAGCGTTCCCCGAGGTTAGCCAGTACCCTAGAGGGCTGGTGGGGGCTGCTGGGCCCCAGTTCTGGCCCCGAGCTTAGGGTAAGAACAGGCTCAACTCCATCGCTTGGTCTTTGCACGAATCTAACAGATATTGTTGGGCATGATTTGAACGGGAGGCCCACAGGGTTTAGCGCAAGCCTTGTGCTGCCCTGGTCGTCCAGGCCCGGTGTCCTGTGCACTCAGTCCAGCGAGACGCCCGGGCTCCCCCTCGCTCTGCCCGTTGTCTGGCCAGTCCTTGCTCCTCTGCTGAGCCCATGTGCAGATGGGGGCGGGCAAGAGCAGCCCTGTGACAAAGTTCCCAGGCGAACAGAAGGGGCTGGTCTGTGACCACACAGTGGCCAGGCTCTGACGTCCCCTAGGAGACGAAGCTTGATTCCGGGCGGGGCAGGGCCGAGGCGGGCAGTGAATTGGGGTGAGGGCTCTGCTCTTCATAGCCTGTTGGGGATCTCTGCATTCGGATGGTGAGTGAGGGGAGGCCAGAGTGAGGGCCAGGGTTTGTAGGAGGTGCCTCCCGGGCTCTTCACTCTGCGCCTTGTTGTCCTCAGACGGAGCGGGACGTGAGCGTGCGGCAGCGGGCCGTGGACCTCCTCTACGCCATGTGCGACCGCAGCAACGCCCAGCAGATCGTGGCCGAGATGCTGAGCTACCTGGAGACGGCTGACTACTCCATCCGAGAAGAGATTGTGAGTCTGACGCCACTGCCCCAGATGCTTGTGCATTTCAACGAAAGGTTTCCGGAGAGGGAGGGTCCCCGTGGAGAGCGGAGGGAGCCTGGCTGGTCAGGCGGCTGCTCCAGTGTAGCCCTGCCTGGCCTGGCTTGGTCAGGCCCGTGCGCTCTTGCAGCTGCGCCGTGTCCTGCATTCCCAGACATGTCTTGTCGTGTCTGTCGCTGGAGGGCCCAGGCTTCCTCAGGTGGCCCTGGAGCCTTCTGCTGCCTGCGCTCCTTTGAGAACCCGGTGGGAGTGCCCGCACTGAGCATGGCTGCGGGGGTTCAGTCTGGAAGCCCCACGTGGATGCCTGCTGTTAAGGGCTGTGGGCACCTACCCTGAGCGGCCGCCCCCTGCAGGTGCTGAAGGTCGCCATCTTGGCGGAGAAGTATGCCGTGGACTACACGTGGTACGTAGACACCATCCTGAACCTGATCCGGATTGCGGGTGACTACGTGAGCGAAGAGGTGTGGTACCGTGTCATCCAGATTGTCATCAACCGGGACGACGTGCAGGGCTACGCCGCCAAGACAGTGTTCGAGGTACCCCAGCTGGCCCGGGCGACGCGGCCCTCATGTGGCCGACTTCCTTCCACCTGCTACTGACTGTCGGGGTTCCAGCTCCTGCTCTGTGACCTCTGCTGCGCTCAGTCCTCCTCCATGGAAGGGTGGAGATGCCACGGGGAGGGTTGTGTGTTTTCTTGCTGTCTGCTCTGGACTGGGGCTGGCGGAGAGTGGGCACATCACCCCTAACCTCCATGTCACTGACCGCCTAAGCGCAGTGCCCAGGGCCGGTGCCTCGGCTTCCGCCCTGAGCCGGGGGTCTGGAACGTCAGCTTTGGGGAGCGCGGCGCTCATTACAGGTGGGATTGGCCACGCCGCTGCCTTGGGCTGCTCTGCTGCTGCCCCACTGTTGCGTGGCGGGAGGGCAGGCTCCTGCCAGGAGGGTCCTCCCCACACTGGCTTCTTCCCTGACTTCCTGCTCACTGCCTCGCAGTCGCTGCAGGCCCCGGCGTGCCATGAGAACCTGGTCAAAGTGGGCGGCTACATCCTGGGCGAGTTCGGGAACCTGATAGCTGGGGACCCGAGATCCAGGTAAGGCCCCGGGGGAGCCGGGGAGCGGTGCTGGGCTGTGCCTGCGGGTCCTCACGGTGGGCAAGCCGCCTGCACTTGGCTGAGGGCTCTGCCTGCGAGCTGCACACAGGTCCTGTTGGATGTGGATGTGGGTCCCTGCCCCTGGAGGAAGCGCATGTGCTGGGCGGAGCGGCCCTGTCCCTCCCGGGACCCTCAGGCTCAGCTCCCACCGTCTCTCTCCTTCCCGCCAGCCCCCTGGTGCAGTTCAACCTGCTGCACTCCAAGTTCCACCTGTGCAGCGTCCCCACGCGGGCCTTGCTGCTGTCCACCTACATCAAGTTCGTGAACCTGTTCCCGGAGGTGAAGTCCACCATCCAGGACGTGCTGCGCAGCGACAGCCAGCTGAGGAATGCCGACGCGGAGCTGCAGCAGCGGGCCGTGGAGTACCTGCGGCTCAGCACGGTCGCCAGCACCGACATCCTGGTGGGTAGACCTCTGGGCGCTGGCCACCCCGCCCAGCCGTGCCGCGGTGCTGACCTGGCTCCACCCCATAGGCCACGGTCCTGGAGGAGATGCCGCCGTTCCCGGAGCGCGAGTCGTCCATCCTGGCCAAGCTCAAGAAGAAGAAGGGCCCGGGCACCGTGATGGGCCTGGAGGAGGGCAAGCGGGAGCGAGGCCCCGACGTCAACGGGGGCCCCGAGCCGGCCCCGGCCAGCGCCACGGTGGGTCCCTCCCCGATGCCAGCGCCTGCCCCGACTCCCGTGCTGCCTTGCCCTGGAATTCGGGCCAGCGTGGCATTTGTCTGCGGGAGAAGCTTTTGTTCAACAGGAAGTGTGTGGAGGCCTGAGGCCTCGGCTTAAACCTGCTGGCTGTGATGGCCCGGCCTGAGCTGTTGTTGGAGGGTCCAGGTTGGACTGGACTAGAGCCGCTCCTGGGCTGGAGCTGCGTAGGGTGTGCTGGAGCCTCGCACGTGCACGGGGGTCCTTCCATGCTGGCCGGGCGGCGATGCCACGTGACAGCGGTGTGTCTCCTTGCTGTCTGCTCTGAACTCGGGCTCGCAGAGTGCGGGCACACCAGCCCGGCCCCACGGCCGTCTCCTTGGCGGTGACCGGCCCACAGGACCCAGTATCCGCTGCCCAGGTGAAGGGAGCCTGGTGAGCTTGGCTTCCCCCCCGGAGGCGTCCAGAGATGGGAAGCATGCAGCTGCCGGTGCCAGGTGGCCTTGGTGAGGACGGCGCTCGGTGCCCGTGCTGTGCTGTTCAGGAGCGGGCTCCTGTCCGAGCCTTTTGGTGCTCCTGGGAACGGCCCTCGTGTGACCCCCTGCACTTGTGGGCCCCATAGCCCGGGTCCTGCCCGCAGGCCGAGGACGCTGGGAGTGAGGCCTTCAGACCTGTCGGGCCCCTCCCCCGGGCCTGCTGCCTTCTCTCCAGACGCGCCGCCTTCAGGCGGGCCCCGGCCTGCCCCCTGCTCGCTCTGGGGCAGGCAGTCTGATGTCAGGCGCGTTGGCTTTGGCGTGAGTGACGAGTGTGTGCTTTGTCTCCTGGTGCTCGTCCCTTCCACGGGGCTCTTTTCTACCCGTGCCTTTGACCTTGTCCTGGGCCCGGAGTGAAGCGAACCTGAGGCAGCGGGAAGGGGATGGCGGAGAAAAGGCTGTGGTCCCTGCGTGCCCCGGGCCTCCCGCACGACAGCCTTGCTATGTGTGTTGTGAACTGTGTGGTGTGTGTTTGACTTCATTGGGCAGAAAGGCTTTCTGCTTTGAAATGCACCGGCCTGTTGTGGAGGAACCAGTGGTAAGACCCTACAGCATTGGCAGAGGGGAGAGGCCCATTCTGTCTGCAGACGCGTGGTTCTCAGCCCAGTGCCAGGCCGCCTCCCACCCCGCAAGGGTGAGTCTGTTACACCGAGAGAAGGACAGCGGCCGCAGGCAGTGCCTCAGGGGTGGTCTCGGGTCTGACTAACGATTTGGCAGCCGAGTGTCCAGTGGGACATTCCGGTCACACAAGACGAGTGGTCAGGACGCAGTGGTTCACATCCCTGGTTCTTGCCTGTGACGTGGACCCTCGGAACCCCACATGTTGTGGGCGGACACCCCAGAGGTGCAGACCCAGGGCGAGCTGCCACTGTGGGAGACCCTCACCCAGGCCCGTGAATCAGAGTGAGCGCAGAGCGGCTTGGTCAGTCTCCGTCGGAGTTCAGAGTGTTTTCCTAACGGTTTGTGCCGTGGGCGTTGCTTTGCCCTTCTCCCTGAGACAGCAGCCGTGACGGAGGCCTGGGCACGGGGCGGCCCCTCTCCAGCGGCAGTGTGCAATGTCTCCGAGCAGACACTGCACTGATCTCTGAGGACATTTTCCCAGTTGTTCTCACGCGGATGGTCTCGGACCCAAATCTGGGGCAGTTGCGTCCCAGAAGCAGCCACAGCCTGCACCTGCCTGCCGCACCCCACAGCCCAGAGGGCGCCGCGCTGACTCTCTCCTTCTGTTTTCCAGTCCACGCCTTCTCCGTCGGCAGACCTCCTGGGTCTGGGAGCCGTGCCCCCCGCACCCGCAGGCCCCCCTCCCTCCGGCGGGCTGCTCGTGGACGTGTTCTCCGACTCGCCCTCTGCGGTTGCGCCTCTCGCCCCTGGCTCCGAAGACAACTTTGCCAGGTAGTTGGTCTCCTGCTTCCCGAAGACAGACAGCCTGTCTGCTGCTGACCCCTGACCCGGGCCTGGTCAGCAGGGCAGAGCGGGCAGAGGTCCTCCTGCCAGGGCCCTCACAGGGGGCGAGGGCCTGTGGTGCTGGGTGGGCTTGCTGTGACCGCCAGCTCCCGGCGTAATTGTGGTTTATGTTGATCAAGGCCAGAGCCCTGAGCTCTGCTAGGATGAGCACAAGTAAATGAACTCACGCTATTTCCTTCCCCCTAACTCTGTGCAGTGTAGATACCGTGCAGAGCGCAAAACCCGCCCCCTGTGCAGTGCGAAGTCACCTGCCTGAGGAGCGGGGGATGGGGGGGGTGGCCATGCTGTGGAGGGGGCCGCCTGCGTGTTCCCGTTCCCGTAGCCCAGGTTGCTGAGGGTTGTCCCTGCTGGCTGCGGCGGGGGAGCTGTGGGCCAGCCTCAGTGGGCCTGGGACCTGCGCGCAGTGGGAGGCAGAGGCCCGGCCCTGTACTCACTCCCGCTTCGGCGTCCCTGCTGTCTGCTCTCTTCCTTCTCAGTGGGGAGAAAGGGGCGCTCTTCATGCGTCCCTGGGTCACTGCCTGCTTCCCTCCCTCTGTCCCTCGGTCCTTCTGGCCTTGGTGCCCACGGGACCCTCTGTGAGAGCACATCTTTGTGTTTTCAGTGGGGGCGCTGCATGACCTACACACTGTCCTCTTCCCCAGGTTTGTCTGTAAAAATAACGGGGTGCTGTTTGAAAACCAGCTGCTGCAAATTGGACTCAAATCTGAATTTCGGCAGAATTTAGGTATGCGTTTTGATTACTTAATGAAAGCTTCTCTTCGAGATTATGGGAGGAAATATTTCCAAGTCATATGTCTGGTTTAGGTTGAGAACACGTAGGTGTTTCAGCTCAACAGACAGACAGCCTGTCTGCTGCTGACCCCTGACCCGGGCCTGGTCAGCAGGGCAGAGTAAGCAGCCTCGTTAAAGGTCGGGCAGGGACTAGACATGTGTCTAAGGGAGGTGTGGGGGGTTGAAGGCCCACGGGAAGGTGCTCCACATCCTGTGCTAGTCACCGGAGGAATGCAGTCTAAGCCGCTGGGAGCCCTGCTCCCGCCTGTCAGAGTGGCCCCCTCTTAGGCCCGGCTGGCCGCGCTGGCGTGGACAGGGACCCAAAACTTAACAGGTGCTCTGCTGTTGGAGCATCGTCCTGTACGACCGCACACAGGCTGTGGGCTTGAGTCCGGCCAGGACACATACCTTACCTAGGTTTCGGGTTGGATCTTCAGGGGGGTGCGCACAGGAGGCAGCCATCAATGTTTTTCTCTCTCTAACCCTCACTCTCTAAAAATCAGTAAATATATCTCTGAGGAGAATTTAAAAAGAGAAACCAAATTAAACAGAAATACCGCATAATCCAGCAATTCCACTTTTGGGTACACCCCCCAAAAATTTAAAAGCAGGGTCTCGGAAAGATGCTTGAACCCCATGCTAACAGCAGCTTTAGTCACAGTAGCTAAAACGTGGAGCCCGAGTGTCCGCCGAAGGAGGATGGATACACAGCATGTGGTCCGTCCGCACACGGAATCTCACTCTGACACCTGCTATAGGGACGGACCGTGAGGACGCTGTGCTGAGTAATCCAGACCCAGGGTCAGACCCTGTGTGCCCCACTTCGAGGGGTCAGGTCCATAGAGAGAGGCAGTAGATGGTGGTGACAGGCTCGGGGAGGGGCGGGAGTGAGTGTTTAACGGAGACAAAGTGTCCGTCTGGGAGGATGGCAAGTTCTGGAGAAGGTGGTCACGGCTGCACCATAGCGTGACTGTGCTCAGGCCCGAGCCGAGCCCTCAGAGATGTGAAGGTGCTAAGAACAGGTGAGAGTGGGAGGAAAAGGAAGGACCTGGGGGTGCGAGGATTCACCCTGTCACCGCAGGGAACACGGACTGTGGCCCTTCATTCTGCTTTGACGTAGGTGGCCTCAGGGCTTCTCTGGGGTTGGGTTTTGATTTTCAAATATATGTATATTTTTATTGATTACAGGGTGGAAGGGAGATGGAGAGAAAGAGAAACATCAAGGATGAGGGAGAATCATGGATCAGCTGCCTCCTGCACTCCCCCCACTGGGGATGGAGCCTGAGACCCTGTGCATGTGCCCTGACCGGGAATTGAACCCTGCCCTCCTGGTTCATAGATCAATGCTCAACCACTGAGCCACGCCGGCAGGGCTGGGCTGTTGATTTGGAAGTTGTGGAGGAGTGCTGCTGCACTGCTGGCTCTTTTGGGGTTTGCAGCTCACTTTCTGTTCCGAACGCGGAGGGTCTGAAAATGTGTAGAGATTCGTGTAAGATCTCTGTCCTAAGGGCAGCGTCCTGAATGTCCGGCCCGTGAGTCTAGCGGCAAGGACACTGCAGGGGTGGCGCCCGGGTTCCTGCAGGGGTGGCGGCGCAGTTTGTCAGGGGGGAGCCCAGCACTTGGGGTGTGGGGCTCTTGGTCTTTCTGTTACTCCTCGGGGTTTGTGTGAGACGTGTTTGAGACAGACTTTCCTTCTAGGCCGCATGTTCATATTTTATGGGAATAAGACCTCCACGCAGTTCTTAAACTTCACTCCAACGCTGATTTGCTCAGACGACCTTCAGGCCAATATCCTTGGTTCTGCCTGCCCAGCCCTGCCAGCAGCCCAGTGCGTGTGGAGGAGGGTGGCGAGCAAGGCTTTCAACAAGCCGAAGGAGCAAGACCTTCCCAGGTGCTGCCCTCGTCTCAGGTGCTGTTCCCACCGGGCAGGCAGCGTCTCCTGGCCTCTGGCTCCATGGAGCCCCTGTCCCACTTGCTTCTCTCTCCTGTGGCATGCGTAGTCCCCTGAGCTCTGGTGTCCTTCTCGGCGGGTTTCCAGGGCTGCTGCTGCCGGGCACAGCGGGCCCCACTCGCTGGGTGAGCTGGTGCCTGTTGAGACGGAGGCTTGTGCCCCCAGAAAAGCAGTGATGTGGGAGCTCTCCCGGCTAGTATGGCATGACCTTAGTGTCCGCCGTTCTCCCTCCCAGGTGGGCTGGCCACATAGTGGTGGCGAGCAAGGCCCGGCTTGGCCAGAGGGGGGCGCTACCTGCCCACTTTTATCTCGAGGCCAGTGCGTTTTAAATGTAGCCTGTTCGGGCTGAGTGTCTCGCATAGGCGTTAAAAGTACTCACACGTAGGGCCCAGTCTACTGAAGGTTTCGTCTCAGGTCAGTGGCGTGAGCATCCGTCTTCTGAGCCCTTTAAAAGGTCTCTTACCGCTGGGCTACCTGGGCCGGGGAGTGCAGGCTGGCTTGGCTCGGACCCACTTCCCTTGTTGAAATGGCCTTGACACGCACACACCTGAGCCTGCAGACCAAGCCCGTGGACCCCACAGTGGATGGCGGTGCGCAGGTGCAGCAGGTTGTCAACATCGAGTGTGTGTCGGACTTCACCGAGGCGCCAGTCCTCAACATCCAGTTCAGGTGAGAGCCCAGGTCGGGGACAGGCTGGCCTGCAGGCAGCCATTCGTCCTTGCTCAGCTGCAACACCAGCTACCGAGGGTGGAGGTGGGGGAGAGCGAGTCCAGACCCCGCGGTGCCTGCTGGTGTGTCATCTGGGGCGGGGCCAGCAGGTCATGTGCCCTCAACAGGAATTGAACCAGTGACCTCTTGGCTCCTGGGTGGACACTTAACCGCGGAGTCACACCCACGGGCACGGAGAAGCATATTTTCAAACATCAGACACAGAGAACTGAAGATCGCATGCTTTGTAGAATTGAGGGAAATGGGCACGTTTTCATGAAAAGAGGAAAAACCCGCAACAATTTCAGCTGACTTGGAGGGTGGGCATGGCCTGTTGGAGAAGTGAGGGGTGGACGTCCTTGGGGGGTCGCCCGCAACGCGCGGCCAGAGCAGTGTGTCCACTGAAGGACAGGTGCCCAGGAGCGGGCGTCAGCGGCGCACGGTCCTCTCAGTGACAGTGCACGGCCAGACCGGCCACCCTCCCGTCACACTGCCCCTGGGGACAGGACAGCCCCTCTAGCGGGGTGGACCGATGAGGCGCTGAGGTGGGAGTCCCCCCTTGGACCGCAGCCCTCTGAGCCTGGAGATGGGCAGGCAGGGCGTGGCCCCCGCTGAGTGGCAGCCCTGCCGCCCGCCCGGGGCTCTCCTCAGCACTCTCCTGCTCGCAGGTACGGCGGAACCTTTCAGAATGTGTCCGTCAAGCTGCCCATCACACTCAACAAGTTTTTCCAGCCCACAGAAATGGCCTCCCAGGGTTTCTTCCAGCGCTGGAAGCAGCTGAGCAGGTGAGCCGGCCCCTGTGCGGGGAGGGAGGGGTGGCTGGGCCTGTGGCCTCGGTGGAAAGTCTGACGCTGGTTTGTGTCTCAGTCCCCAGCAGGAGGTGCAGAACATTTTCAAGGCAAAGCACCCAATGGACACAGAAATCACCAAAGCCAAGGTGACGGCCTTGTTCCCGGCGCTCCCGGGGCGGCCCTGTGATCGACCCCAGCCGCAGTGTCCCAGCTCTCCCGTTTCCTTTGCACAGATTATCGGGTTTGGTTCCGCACTCCTGGAAGAGGTCGACCCGAACCCTGCCAATTTTGTGGGAGCTGGGATCATCCACACCAGAACCACCCAGATCGGGTGCTTGCTGCGCTTGGAGCCGAACCTCCAGGCTCAGGTGAGGCCTCCTGAGGACCCGGCTGCCTACACTGCGGTGCTTCGTTGTGTGGTGGCCACAGGGAGATCTGGGTGCCCAGGGGAACCCCTATTCTGCACACGCCATTCCCATCCCACCCGAAAGTTCCACGTGCCCGGGCCGCCAGCTCCGCCTCCCCTCGGGGCAGTGCGGCGGCAGTCCTTCCTGCTGGGACTTTGGGTTGTGATGCCCTGCGCAGGCCTGTGTGCAGCCGGCGGGCGGGACGCAGCGAGGAGTGCGCTCGCAGGCCCAGTGGGACTAGGTGCTGAGCAGCTGCCCCTGCTCCGGGGGCTGAGATTGCCCCCGGCAGCGGCTCCTGTGCGCCGGGCACCTGCCACCTCAGCTCCCGTTAGGCTGCGGCCCGGTGAGATATGCCCGAGGCTCTAGAGCTCTGGGCGCCTTGGGAGGGCCAGGCTGAGCGGGGAGTGCGAGGCGGCTGCCCGGGCTGTGCATGGGCCGTGACCCTGGGCGCCCTGACCTCCTCTCTGTTGCAGATGTACCGGCTCACGCTGCGGACGAGCAAGGAGACCGTCTCCCAGAGACTGTGCGCGCTGCTGTCGGAGCAGTTCTAGCCCCGCGTCTCCTCGCCTCAGCCACTGTCTGCTCAGCCGCGCAGGCCCGCCCGGCCTGCCTCGTCCCTCAGGGTGGACGGGACATCGCAGTGTGAGGAGAGAGGCCGGGCCTGCACCGCAGGCGGCCTGCCAGGTCAGGAGGGCGGCCCTGGGATCCGTTTTTATAGAAATCAGGACAGTTCTGTGGTTAAACCGACAAATTAAAGGGAAACTAGAAGTTTGAATGAAAACGGATAGTTTCTGAAACTTTATCAGACACACTGCCGTGCTGCCCTGCGCTGCTTCTCCCAGGCAGGCAGCAGTCTTCCGTCGTGGGGCTCAGCCTTAAGCAGGCACGCGCCTGTGGGGGGCCTCCAGGGCAGGAGGGGCGTGACGTCCCCATGTGGCTTGGCCCTGTGCGTGGGCCTTGGGGCCGGAGCCCAGAGCACGCCGGCTGCCACGCTGAGCGTGGCTCTCCCCGGGCAGGGTTCGCGGTCTAGACGAGGGACCTGTTCTGCCTCCCACGTGTATCCTGCTGGGCTCGGCTTCCTTCCAGCACAGCGTCCCCACGGGGTCTGCAGCACCCACTGACTGCGCTGGGGAAGGCATGTGGGGGCTCTAGAGGTGACCTCACTCATCTGTGATTGGAGGGTTAAATGTGACCAGCCAAGAACATTCCAGAAGGCAAGCCGGTCTCTTCCCTTTTGGTACCCTGAGGCTGTCAGTGCCATTGTCCCTGGGTCATAGTTGCAGCCAGGCTGCAACCTTGGCTGGCCTGGGCGCAGGAGGGGGTCACCACGCGCCACTCATCACTCGGCCCTGGTGATGGTCACCCTGTCCTGGCCGCCACCCTGCATGTCTGCGTCCTGAGCTGGCCACCCAGGAACTCAGCCAGCTGGGCCTCTGTTCTGCGTGGGGCTGGTGTGCAGAGGGCGGCAGCTCAGCCTGGCAGGTGGCACCTGAGGGCCTAGGAGGAGCCAGGGCTTCGTTGGTTTCCCGGTTTCCTAGCAGGCACTGGGCACCCCACATGAGCCTGTGCCGTGGTGTGGGCCACGGGGAGGCAGAGGCACGGAGGCGCCCTCTGAGTCTGGGGCAGCCACACTGCGGGCACCCCACCAGGTTCCCACACCCTTCGTCAGTGTAGCCCCTGTGTGTGTGCTCTGTGACCCACAGACGCCCGAGTCACCAGCACCCCCGCGTGCGCCTGTGCCCAGGGAGCCTTGGAGGGACCTGAGTGGCCTTTTAGTTTGTAGGGTTAACTGCTGGCATGACCGGCCACAGACGTGACGGTCTTGTGCTTCTGTCCAAGCTGCGGCGGTACGCAGTGCTCCGGCGCTGCCGTGTGGCCCGCCCGCCCGCCCACAGGATTCTCCTGTGTCCGTCTGCGCCCTCCCTGGAGCTACGTCTAGGCTGAGTGCCGCTGTAGGAGTGAGCCACCATGAAGTACACTCCTTCCAGGGGACAGGCAGCACCGGGACCATGACAGGAACATGTGTGTTGTCCCAGGAGGGACGGGACAGCGACGGGAAGGTGGAGGGAAAGCCCCCACGTGCAGCGGGAGGCCCGTCTTGGAGGCCGCGCTGGCCATTGACCCCATGCCGCGGCCGGGCGCCTGCCGGGTGGGTCCGCCTCCAGAGGAGTGGTTGCCAGCCTTTGGGACCTCACGGACCACCAGTTGGCGACCGCTGCTTCGGAGTGTGGCTGCCCGAAGGCGATGTGCCTTCGCGCTGCATGTGGGCTCAGGGAGTATGGTGAGCCTCTGGGTCCTCCTGCTGGGCCCTCGTCCAGCTTGGCTCTCCTCCGGGCAGGACGTGTCGGGTAGTCTGCCGCCTGGAGGCCACGGGTCTAAGGGTTCCTCCTGGGGAACGAGCCTCCAATGCTCACAGACTGGGAGCGGGATCCCACAGCAGGGAGGCTCCCCAAGAGGGTCCTGAGAGAGGGAGGGACCCTGGAGGGGGGCCCAAGGAAGGTGAGAGGGCGCGGGCCTCGTGGGACAGGTGAGGCTGGAGTTCACGGCGCCGGCGGGCATGGAGACAACAAGCAGAGCTCGGGCCTGTGCCTGACCTGGGCCGGTTTATTTGTCCTCTGTTCATGGGGGTTTTCCAAGCACCACGCTGGGACCCTCTCCCCAGGTGAGCAGGGTTTTTGGGCAGGCTGGTACCCTCACTTCCCTTCTGACCGCTCAGCCTTTCCTTGCTGCCTCTTCTTCCCTGTTCATTGGTGCCCTTCCTCGGGCCCGGGTCTGGTTGGGCAGGGTCGGGCAGCTGCCTTCCAAGGCTGGGAGGCAGCGTGGACGACTGGAGGGCGTGTTCTGAAAGGCTTGTGTGGGGTGGGCCAGGGTCTGTGGGACCCCTGCCCAGTAGGCCCTTGGCTTTGAGACCATGCCCAGAAAGGCGCTGCTGGGCACAGCAAGCGGGGGTGGGGTGGGGTGGGGGGTGGGTTGGGAGCGGTGCTTCATCCTCTCGCCAGGAGGGCTGGCCCCAGGTCTCTGCAGCGCCAGAGGCCACATATGCAGTGTTTGAACACCTGCAGCGTGAGTACCAGCTGCTCGCCTGGTGCTCCGGGGTCTGGACACGGCAGTACCAGCTGCTTCTCGTAGTAGCCAAGGGGGTGGCAGCAGCTGCAGAGGGTGTTCACTTCCTTGGTGTGCGCGTTGAACCTAAAGAATCGGCCGAGGGTACATGGTCAAGCCTGCGGCCTCGGGAAAGGATCCCCATTCCTTCCCAACCACTCGGGACAAGGGCGGACAAGGCAGGGGCCTCGGGGTGGGCCTCTGTGGTTGACCTTCCCTGCTGTCGCTGTTGGGGGCCGGGGTCAGCTGCCAGGGTGGTTGAGACGGAGCAGGAGATCCCGCTGGACCTGCGACCACCCCTGGGAGCCTCTGGTGGGTGAGGTGGCTCCAAGCTCGGAGCCCGCAGTAGCTGGAGACGGCCACTGACAGCTCACCTGGCTGAGGAGGCGCACACTCCCTCGCAGCGGGTCACTGTCACGTTGGCTGTGCACCCCTGGTAAGTGACCTCCTCCTCCTGCTCCCGCACCCGGCAGACCTCTGAGAAGTGCAGGCAGTGAGGCGCGGCACAGAGCCAGTGCGGGCCGCACCTCTGTCCTGGTCCTCCGGAGGCAGTGCTGGCGGGCCGCAGGCTCTGGGCCTAGGCCCCTCAAGCCCTCTGTGTGGGCGGGAGTGATGCCCCAGGAACCAGGAGGTGTGAAGACTGGGCCACGGGGGTCGGGCGGCACTACCCTGGGCCCTACCTGTGCTGTCTCTCCTTGTCCGAGCCCCACGGATCTCAGTCCTCACCCCGGGAATAAAACCTGCTGGTCTCCCCCAAGGTCCAGGGCTGTCTTGGGATGAGGCAGAATCCCACGCTGCTCCTCAGGTCCCCCCCCCCCGCCCCCAGCTGATACCTACCTGTGGGCATAGGTGTGTCTGGTTTGCTGGGCTCTGAACCTGCGGGAGGGACGAGGAGAGGACATCAGTGCCACCATGTGGGAGCTTCCTGCAGGGTCTGTGGTCCCTGAGTGGACCCATGAGCTTTGCACGTAGGCCAGCCCGAACCTCCTCTGAGCTCCACAGGTGACAGCAGTGGAAGGCTGCTGAGCAGAGGGTCTCCTCAAAGAAAAGCCAGGACGGCAGGGGGAAGGGATCAATAGGGAAGGCCAAGTGCTCATTCCAGCCACGTGCTGACAGAATGAGGGACTTGGGTGGTTCTTCTTGTGTGTTTGCCAGGAGAGGTTCCTGGAGAGGACGGAGGAGGATGCTGGGGAGGAGGGATGGGGATGCTGGGAGAGGGAGGGGGATGCTGGGGAGCAGAGAGAGGGATGCTGGGGAGGAGGGATAGAGGAACTGACACCTTGTCAAGGAGGGCTGAGAACAGGTCCCAAGGGTGGGGGAACATGAGGCATAGGACAGGACAGAGCAGAGGTATGGGGAAGCTGGTGGGGGACATGAGACCCAGAACTCCCCAAGGCACAGCTTGAGACACCCAGAGCATACACCTGGTCAGAAGCTAAGCTGGCTGAGGGGAAGGCTTCTGGGCAGGAAGGAAAGCTGCCACCTGCCACACAGCAGTAAGCCGGAGCGATGTGAGTAAGGGGGGGGGGGGACAAAGAAGGGAGAGGGTGAAAAGACCAAGTGGCCATCAGGCAATGTCAGGGGTCAAGAAAGGGGGGGGGGGAGGCTCGGTGAGAGTGTCGCAGACTGCTTCCCAGTAGAGAGGCTAGGAGGATGCGGTGCACCAGGGTCATTGGAGAGACTGTGGAGACATCACTTACTGGAGTAGCCGGGCACGGAGGTGAGGAGAGAAGACGTGGAGGACCAGGGAGTAGGGGAGGAGGAGCTTCGGTGCGCAGTGATGGAGCTGGCCAGGAAGACCGTGGTAAGCAGGCCAGTAGTACCAGGATGCTTGGTCGTGAGGTTCGTGGCTGGAGAACTTCGGATGGATGTCACCCCCAGCGTGGATGACATGAGGCTGGGCATGGGGACGCGGGTGGTGAGAGAAGTGGACTGTGAAGTGGTAGAGACTGAACTCATGGGAGCAAAGTGAGAGGTGAAAGGAGTGTGTGGCCAGTTGGGTGTGGCCGTGGCTGTATATGTCCCAGGGCTCCAGGTGCCTCCACCGGTGGTCTTGGGGAACATGGAGGTGCGTGGAGGGGATGTGGTCCCAGAGAGGGCAGGTGCGGATGGGTGTGACAGCAGGGAGGTGGTGGTCTTGGCAGTGCCGGCAGAGTGAGGGGCTTGGGTGGTCCCTCTTGTGGCCGTGGCCCACGGCGGTGTGGAGGGTGAGAGCACTGTGCCCGTGGCAGGGCCGTGTGTCGATGATGGAGAGGAGCCTGTTGGCCTTGCGGTAGAGATGTAAGGAGGGTGGGTGTGTGGTTGTGTTGGGGTGACCACTCTGTGAGAAGTGGCAGTGACAGAGGAGGTGGCAGAGCTGGGGACCTGGGTGGATTGAGTGGTGTTGGATGGAGATGGGGTCGGGAAGGTGGTGGTGGTGCGGAATGATGTCCCTGATGGCGGACCTGTAATGTGGGAGGTGGTGGCCACGGAACCGGTGGGGGCGGAGTGAGAAGTGAAGGGAGTTTGTGGGCCGTTGGTTGTGGCCGTGTCAGTGTGTGGCCCTGGGCTCCCGGTGCCTAGACCGGTGGTCTTGGGGAACATGGAGGTGCGTGGAGGGGATGTGGTCCCAGAGAGGGCAGGTGCGGATGGGTGTGACAGCAGGGAGGTGGTGGTCTTGGCTGTGCCGGCAGAGTGAGGGGCTTGGGTGGTCCCTCTTGTGGCCGTGGCCCACGGCGGTGTGGAGGGTGAGAGCACTGTGCCTGTGGCAGGGTCGTGAGTCGATGATGGAGAGGAGCCTGTTGGCCTTGTGGTAGAGATGTAAGGAAAGGGGGTGTGTGGTTGTGTTGAGGTGACCACTTTGTGAGAAGTGGCAGTGACAGAGGAAGTGGCAGAGCTGGGGACCTGGGTGGATTGAGTGGTGTTGGATGGAGATGGGGTCGGGAAGGTGGTGGTGGTGCGGAATGACGTCCCTGATGGCGGACCTGTAATGTGAGAGGTGGTGGACACGGAACCAGTGGGGGCGGAGTGAGAAGTGAGGGGAGTGTGTGGGCCGTTGGGTGTGGCCGTGGCAGTGTGTGGCCCGGGGCTTCCGGTGCCTCCACCGGTGGTCTTGGGGAACATGGAGGTTCGTGGAGGGGATGTGGTCCCAGAGAGGGCAGGTGCGGATGGGTGTGACAGCAGGGAGGTGGTGGTCTTGGCTGTGCCGGCAGAGTGAGGGGCTTGGGTGGTCCCTCTTGTGGCCGTGGCCCACGGCGGTGTGGAGGGTGAGAGCACTGTGCCCGTGGCAGGGCCGTGTGTCGATGATGGAGAGGAGCCTGTTGGCCTTGCCGTAGAGATGTAAGGAGGGTGGGTGTGTGGTTGTGTTGGGGTGACCACTCTGTGAGAAGTGGCAGTGACAGAGGAGGTGGCAGAGCTGGGGACCTGGGTGGATTGAGTGCTGATGGATGGAGATGGGGTCGGGAAGGTGGTGCTGGTGCGGAATGATGTCCCTGATGGCGGACCTGTAATGTGGGAGGTGGTGGCCACGGAACCAGTGGGGGCGGAGTGAGTAGTGAAGGGAGTTTGTGGGCCGTTGGGTGTGGCCGTGTCAGTGTGTGGCCCTGGGCTCCCGGTGCCTAGACCGGTGGTCTTGGGGAACATGGAGGTGCGTGGAGGGGATGTGGTCCCAGAGAGGGCAGGTGCGGATGGGTGTGACAGCAGGGAGGTGGTGGTCTTGGCTGTGCCGGCAGAGTGAGGGGCTTGGGTGGTCCCTCTTGTGGCCGTGGCCCACGGCGGTGTGGAGGGTGAGAGCACTGTGCCCGTGGCAGGGTCGTGAGTCGATGATGGAGAGGAGCCTGTTGGCATTGTGGTAGAGATGTAAGGAGGGAGGGTGTGTGGTTGTGTAGGGGTGACCACTCTGTGAGAAGTGGCAGTGACAGAGGAGGTGGCAGAGCTGGGGACCTGGGTGGATTGAGTGGTGATGGATGGAGATGGGGTCGGGAAGGTGGTGGTGGTGCGGAATGATGTCCCTGATGGCGGACCTGTAATGTGGGAGGTGGTGGCCACGGAACCGGTGGGGGCGGAGTGAGAAGTGAGGGGAGTGTGTGGGCCGTTGGGTGTGGCCGTGTCAGTGTGTGGCCCTGGGCTCCCGGTGCCTCCACCGGTGGTCTTGGGGAACATGGAGGTTCGTGGAGGGGATGTGGTCCCAGCGAGGGCAGGTGTGGATGGGTGTGACAGCAGGGAGGTGGTGGTCTTGGCTGTGCCGTCAGAGTGAGGGGCTTGGGTGGTCCCTCTTGTGGCCGTGGCCCACGGCGGTGTGGAGGGTGAGAGCACTGTGCCCGTGGCAGGGCCGTGTGTCGATGATGGAGAGGAGCCTGTTGGCCTTGTGGTAGAGATGTAAGGAAAGGGGGTGTGTGGTTGTGTTGGGGTGACCACTCTGTGAGAAGTGGCAGTGACAGAGGAGGTGGCAGAGCTGGGGACCTGGGTGGATTGAGTGGTGTTGGATGAAGATGGGGTCGGGAAGGTGGTGGTGGTGCGGAATGATGTCCCTGATGGCGGACCTGTAATGTGGGAGGTGGTGGCCACGGAACCGGTGGGGGCGGAGTGAGAAGTGAGGGGAGTGTGTGGGCCATTGGGTGTGGCCGTGGCAGTGTGTGGCCCAGGGCTCCCTGTGCCTCCACCAGTGGTCTTGGGGAACGTGGTGCGTGGAGGAAATGTGGTCCCAGAGAGGGCAGGTGCGGATGGGTGTGACAGCAGGGAGGTGGTGGTCTTGGCAGTGCCGGCAGAGTGAGGGGCTTGGGTGGTCCCTCTTGTGGCCGTGGCCCACGGCGGTGTGGAGGGTGAGAGCACTGTGCCCGTGACAGGGCCGTGAGTCGATGATGGAGAGGAGCCTGTTGGCCTTGCGGTAGAGATGTAAGGAGGGAGGGTGTGTGGTTGTGTTGGGGTGACCACTCTGTGAGAAGTGGCAGTGACAGAGGAGGTGGCAGAGCTGGGGACCTGGGTGGATTGAGTGGTGTTGGATGGAGATGGGGTCGGGAAGGTGGTGGTGGTGCGGAATGACGTCCCTGATGGCGGACCTGTAATGTGGGAGGTGGTGGCCACAGAACTAATGGGGGCGGAGTGAGTAGTGAAGGGAGTTTGTGGGCCGTTGGTTGTGGCCGTGTCAGTGTGTGGCCCTGGGCTCCCGGTGCCTAGACCGGTGGTCTTGGGGAACATGGAGGTGCGTAGAGGGGATGTGGTCCCAGAGAGGGCAGGTGCGGATGGGTGTGACAGCAGGGAGGTGGTGGTCTTGGCTGTGCCGGCAGAGTGAGGGGCTTGGGTGGTCCCTCTTGTGGCCGTGGCCCACGGCGGTGTGGAGGGTGAGAGCACTGTGCCTGTGGCAGGGTCGTGAGTCGATGATGGAGAGGAGCCTGTTGGCCTTGTGGTAGAGATGTAAGGAAAGGGGGTGTGTGGTTGTGTTGAGGTGACCACTTTGTGAGAAGTGGCAGTGACAGAGGAAGTGGCAGAGCTGGGGACCTGGGTGGATTGAGTGGTGTTGGATGGAGATGGGGTCGGGAAGGTGGTGGTGGTGCGGAATGACGTCCCTGATGGCGGACCTGTAATGTGAGAGGTGGTGGACACGGAACCAGTGGGGGCGGAGTGAGAAGTGAGGGGAGTGTGTGGGCCGTTGGGTGTGGCCGTGGCAGTGTGTGGCCCGGGGCTTCCGGTGCCTCCACCGGTGGTCTTGGGGAACATGGAGGTTCGTGGAGGGGATGTTGTCCCAGAGAGGGCAGGTGCGGATGGGTGTGACAGCAGGGAGGTGGTGGTCTTGGCTGTGCCGGCAGAGTGAGGGGCTTGGGTGGTCCCTCTTGTGGCCGTGGCCCACGGCGGTGTGGAGGGTGAGAGCACTGTGCCCGTGGCAGGGCCGTGTGTCGATGATGGAGAGGAGCCTGTTGGCCTTGCCGTAGAGATGTAAGGAGGGTGGGTGTGTGGTTGTGTTGGGGTGACCACTCTGTGAGAAGTGGCAGTGACAGAGGAGGTGGCAGAGCTGGGGACCTGGGTGGATTGAGTGGTGATGGATGGAGATGGGGTCGGGAAGGTGGTGGTGGTGCGGAATGATGTCCCTGATGGCGGACCTGTAATGTGGGAGGTGGTGGCCACGGAACCAGTGGGGGCGGAGTGAGTAGTGAAGGGAGTTTGTGGGCCGTTGGGTGTGGCCGTGTCAGTGTGTGGCCCTGGGCTCCCGGTGCCTAGACCGGTGGTCTTGGGGAACATGGAGGTGCGTGGAGGGGATGTGGTCCCAGAGAGGGCAGGTGCGGATGGGTGTGACAGCAGGGAGGTGGTGGTCTTGGCTGTGCCGGCAGAGTGAGGGGCTTGGGTGGTCCCTCTTGTGGCCGTGGCCCACGGCGGTGTGGAGGGTGAGAGCACTGTGCCCGTGGCAGGGTCGTGAGTCGATGATGGAGAGGAGCCTGTTGGCCTTGTGGTAGAGATATAAGGAAAGGGGGTGTGTGGTTGTGTTGAGGTGACCACTCTGTGAGAAGTGGCAGTGACAGAGGAGGTGGCAGAGCTGGGGACCTGGGTGGATTGAGTGGTGTTGGATGGAGATGGGGTTGGGAAGGTGGTGGTGGTGCGGAATGATGTCCCTGATGGCGGACCTGTAATGTGGGAGGTGGTGGCCACGGAACCGGTGGGGGCGGAGTGAGAAGTGAGGGGAGTGTGTGGGCCGTTGGGTGTGGCCGTGTCAGTGTGTGGCCCTGGGCTCCCGGTGCCTCCACCGGTGGTCTTGGGGAACATGGAGGTTCGTGGAGGGGATGTGGTCCCAGCGAGGGCAGGTGTGGATGGGTGTGACAGCAGGGAGGTGGTGGTCTTGGCTGTGCCGTCAGAGTGAGGGGCTTGGGTGGTCCCTCTTGTGGCCGTGGCCCACGGCGGTGTGGAGGGTGAGAGCACTGTGCCCGTGGCAGGGCCGTGAGTCGATGATGGAGAGGAGCCTGTTGGCCTTGCGGTAGAGATGTAAGGAAAGGGGGTGTGTGGTTGTGTTGGGGTGACCACTCTGTGAGAAGTGGCAGTGACAGAGGAGGTGGCAGAGCTGGGGACCTGGGTGGATTGAGTGGTGTTGGATGGAGATGGGGTCGGGAAGGTGGTGGTGGTGCGGAATGATGTCCCTGATGGCGGACCTGTAATGTGGGAGGTGGTGGCCACGGAACCGGTGGGGGCGGAGTGAGAAGTGAGGGGAGTGTGTGGGCCATTGGGTGTGGCCGTGGCAGTGTGTGGCCCAGGGCTCCCTGTGCCTCCACCAGTGGTCTTGGGGAACGTGGTGCGTGGAGGAAATGTGGTCCCAGAGAGGGCAGGTGCGGATGGGTGTGACAGCAGGGAGGTGGTGGTCTTGGCAGTGCCGGCAGAGTGAGGGGCTTGGGTGGTCCCTCTTGTGGCCGTGGCCCACGGCGGTGTGGAGGGTGAGAGCACTGTGCCCGTGACAGGGCCGTGAGTCGATGATGGAGAGTAGCCTGTTGGCCTTGCGGTAGAGATGTAAGGAGGGTGGGTGTGTGGTTGTGTTGGGGTGACCACTCTGTGAGAAGTGGCAGTGACAGAGGAGGTGGCAGAGCTGGGGACCTGGGTGGATTGAGTGGTGTTGGATGGAGATGGGGTCGGGAAGGTGGTGGTGGTGCGGAATGACGTCCCTGATGGCGGACCTGTAATGTGGGAGGTGGTGGCCACAGAACTAATGGGGGCGGAGTGAGTAGTGAAGGGAGTTTGTGGGCCGTTGGTTGTGGCCGTGTCAGTGTGTGGCCCTGGGCTCCCGGTGCCTAGACCGGTGGTCTTGGGGAACATGGAGGTGCGTGGAGGGGATGTGGTCCCAGAGAGGGCAGGTGCGGATGGGTGTGACAGCAGGGAGGTGGTGGTCTTGGCTGTGCCGGCAGAGTGAGGGGCTTGGGTGGTCCCTCTTGTGGCCGTGGCCCACGGCGGTGTGGTGGGTGAGAGCACTGTGCCCGTGACAGGGCCGTGTGTCGAGGATGGAGAGGAGCCTGTTGGCCTTGCGGTAGAGATGTAAGGAAAGGGGGTGTGTGGTTGTGTTGGGGTGACCACTCTGTGAGAAGTGGCAGTGACAGAGGAGGTGGCAGAGCTGGGGACCTGGGTGGATTGAGTGGTGATGGATGGAGATGGGGTCGGGAAGGTGGTGGTGGTGCGGAATGATGTCCCTGATGGCGGACCTGTAATGTGGGAGGTGGTGGCCACGGAACCGGTGGGGGCGGAGTGAGAAGTGAGGGGAGTGTGTGAGCCGTTGGGTGTGGCCGTGTCAGTGTGTGGCCCTGGGCTCCCGGTGCCTCCACCGGTGGTCTTGGGGAACATGGAGGTTCGTGGAGGGGATGTGGTCCCAGCGAGGGCAGGTGTGGATGGGTGTGACAGCAGGGAGTTGGTGGTCTTGGCTGTGCCGGCAGAGTGAGGGGCTTGGGTGGTCCCTCTTGTGGCCGTGGCCCACGGCGGTGTGGAGGGTGAGAGCACTGTGCCCGTGGCAGGGCCGTGTGTCGATGATGGAGAGGAGCCTGTTGGCCTTGCGGTAGAGATGTAAGGAAAGGGGGTGTGTGGTTGTGTAGGGGTGACCACTCTGTGAGAAGTGGCAGTGACAGAGGAGGTGGCAGAGCTGGGGACCTGGGTGGATTGAGTGGTGTTGGATGGAGATGGGGTCGGGAAGGTGGTGGTGGTGCGGAATGATGTCCCTGATGGCGGACCTGTAATGTGGGAGGTGGTGGACACGGAACCAGTGTGGGCGGAGTGAGAAGTGAGGGGAGTGTGTGGCCCGGTGGGTGTGGCCCAGGTTGACCTGGTCTCTGGCCTTGTGTGTCCTGTGCTGAGGCTGGAGGTGCTCCCTGGTGATCCTATGGTGGTTCCTTCGGGTTGGTGCGGTGTCGAGTGGCCTGTGGAAAGTATGACCCATTAATTGGTAGTTGTGTCATCTGTGCCCGGGATTTGGTCTTCCACCTGCTGCTGCTGATTCTCTCCCGCCAGGCTTCCCCTGCACCTAGCTGTCCCTTGTTTTCCTGGCTCTGCTTTTTGGTTCTAGCGTTTGTGTTCCTCTTAGGCCCCTCTCTTTCCCCCTCACTCAGCGTGGCTGTGATGGGCTTCTGGTACTAATGGGCTCCTTCCTGTGAGGATCTTTCTGGAATTTTGACATGCGGCCCTGATTTCAGACCTGTTCACTGTCCTCTAAACCCCTTGCATCCCCAGGGCCCTGTCCTCCCCTGGCGTGGGGGCAGCCGTGGTGGGCGGTTGTGTCGGCACTGTGGCAGGGAGAGTTGCAGAGAGCACGTGGTTAGCTGTAGGCTCAGGCTGGTGCTGGGCTGGCTGCCCTGCGGCCCCCCTATTTGTCTGAGGCGTTCCCTCCAGGGCTCTGTGGCCTGCTTGTATACGCGGCTCCGCAGTCCGTACTGGGCGCCGGAGCCCCTGTGCTGTCTCCCCACTGTGGGGACCTGTGCGGGGTAGCCTTACCTTGGGGGGACCCTGTGGCGAGTCCTGGCGTGGTTGGCATTGGCCAGGCCGCCGTGGTGCGCACTGTGGACCGAGCTGTGGATTGCGTGGCTGTGCTGAGCAGGGATGTGGTGGGCTGCGTGGTAGCCCGAGTCACAGTAGGTCCTGTGGCTGTTGACCCGGGAGTGGCTGTGGGAGCCGGCCCTGACGTGGCTCGCGTGGTGATGGCCGAGGTCGTTCGAGGTGACTCTGCAGGCAACAGGGCCCCGCACATCCCACTGGACCACCTGCCCTCCGTGCCCCAGGAGCCTGGCCCGGGGTCGCACTGAGCCCCCCGAGAAGGGCGTGTGCTTCCCCCTGGCCGACACTCATGTCCTTCCTCAGCCGACCTTGACTCGGGGCCTCAGTGCTTTTCCAGTGGCCACAGGCTCACTGGGCCGCTGGCTGGTCCCTCACCTGCCCTTGCTAGCAGGACCCTGACATGTCCCTCAGAGTCCCTGGGCTGGGGGGCTGGCCTGTGCTCCCTGCGCCCACTGGCCCCACATGCTTCTCAGTGACAGGCCAGGCAGCTGCGATCCGCCGCCCCCCCCCCACCGCTGCTTGTCCTTCAGTCCCGCTTCTGTGCTGAGCATCTGCTGCCCCCCCCCAGGGGCCTCACCTCCCGAGGAGACGGTGGGTTCTGGCTGCGTGGTCGGGGCTGTCCCTGTCTGTGCGGAGGAGGGGGCGGCGGAGCTGAGGGGCCCCGTGGTTCCGGGGGTGGCTGTGACGTTGGGGGTGGCCGAGGTAGGCCTGGCTTCTGTGGAGGGCGAGCCTGAGCGAGGCAGAAGGGCTGTGACTGTGGGCGCAAGCTTGGGAGCAGCCCCCCCTCTTGGCTGCTGAGCCATGCAGCCCCGCCCCCGGTGGGCCAGACAGGAGGCACAGGGTGGGAAGGCCTGTGCCCCGCTGAGGGCAGCATCCTTCCCTTTGGCCTGGCTGTGACAGTGGCCGTCCGGCCAGGAGCCATGCTTTCCATGCCCCTCCCCTCTGCTGTCCTGGTCAGCGCCGCTTGTCCCCGCCATGTGGGGCAGCCCAGGACAGCCCAGGTGCACCCCAGCCTTGCCCACATGCCAGCCAGCGGCCGCAGGGATGGGCACAGGCTGGGCTGACGGTATCCAGGGACAAGCCCAGGGAAAGCCTGCTTCACCTTGGCACCTAGTGAGTGCGCAATCACCTGTGGTGGGCGGCGACGGCGTGGTGGGCAGCACTGCAAGAGGAAGCGAGGTCAGTGCAGTCGCCACGTGCTGCCCCTCCCGGTCCCCCCTCCGTGGGTGTCCCTAGGCAGGTCCCGCTTCTCAGTCCTCCCCGCAGGTCTTCTCTTCTCCCAGCACCACTGCCGAACCGAACCGTGGTGATGCCTAGCAGCCGGGGCGCTGTCCAGCACCCACCTGTGGTAGCTCCAGGCCAGCTGCCACCCACATACCCAGTAGGCTGGCAGAGCCCGGGCCTGGGTTGCCCTGCAGTTGGGGGCTGGGTGTGGGTTTGTCAGCATTTGGGGAGGGAAGCCTGATGGTTTTCCCTTGGTGTTTGCTGTCTGGGGCGTGGGGGTCCCAGCACCTCAGGGGCACAGCTGGGGAACAGGGTGCTGGAGAAGTGGCCAGAGGTTTGTGCAGGGGTCTGCTGTGGGGGCTGGGTGGGCATGGGGGCTGGGCCTGAGCTTACTGCACTGCACGCACGTCCCCTTGTCCTGGTCGAAGTACTCATCCTGGGAGCAGTTGTAGCAGCCTAGGGGCGGGGCCGAGAGAGGCAGCCTCAGCCCGAGCCCCTCTTCAGGAGGCGTGGTTCCCGCCCTCTGTCCCCAGCCACTCCTGGCCTCTCCACCCAACCGCAGAGGCAGGTACCCTCTTGTCCCCGTCCCCAGCCACCCTGCACTGTGCCTGTCCCCGTTCCCCGGCTCCAAGCTGGGCCCTCGTCCACCATCCTGTCGTCTGGCCCAACCTCGCCCTCTCCTCGCCCATACCTTCCATGTTGGTGTATGGAAGGCTCTGCAGCTGCTGGGGGCAGAGGCACGGCTGGTAGTGCCACGTGCAGTTGGTCTCCTGGGCGTACTGGTACTGGCCGTCGTCCGCCCGCGTGTGGGAGTTGTAGAAGTCGCAGTAGATGGCTGGAAGGATGGGTGGCCGTGAGCCCCCCGCACGGGCCTGGGAGGGCACAGCCTGCTGCCTACCGGGAGAGGTGCTGGGGCCCCGGCGGCCCCGGTGGGGGCAGGATACTCACGGCAGAAGTCGGGGCCCCTCCAGTCCACGCACACGCCCTTGTCCAGGCAGGCCTTGGCGTAGGCGGCCACGGCGTCGCAGAGACACTCACAGTTCCCACTCATGTCGCACCCACAGGTGTCGCGCACGCAGGCCTCGTAGTAGGGCTGGCGGTACACCTGCGGGGGCGGCCCTCAGTGTCTGCTGTCCGCCCGCCCGCCCAGCCTGCCCCGCGCGCAGCTCACCTGGCCGTGGCAGGCGGCGAAGGTCTGGCTGTTGATGATGCTGCACTTGCGCTCGGCCCAGGCTTGGTGGAAGGCGTTGAGGCTGCAGGGGTCCACCGGGAGCCTGGCGTCTCCGCACAGCGGGCTCTCCTTCCACGAGTTCACAAACTCCAGCTCGCTGGACACCACGTACTTGCTGCGCGTCTCAAAGTCGTCCTTCATGTTCCCGTTGAAGTTGCCGCACAAGCCGCACAGGGGGTCCTGCGGGGGCTGGTGTAAGGCGGGCAGAGGGGCGGCGGCGCTGTCCCGCCCCGGCGACCTGGGCAGTGGCGCGTGGTACCTGCGAGGCTCGCGAGATCTTGAGGGAGACGGCCATGTGCTTGTTCCAGTTAACCGTCAGGTTGTAGCTGCTGCCGATGGTGACGTCCACTATCAGGTGCAGGGAGTCGGCCTTGACCCGGAAGTACACCTGGGCGTCTGTCCCGCTGACCGTGTAGTTCCCGTCCGCCAGCACGATGGACAAGCCCTGTGGGGCAGGGCTGTTACCGGGCTGCCAGCCCCAAGCCTGGGCGGCTGCTGAGTGCCACCAGCTCTGCTCCCACCCGTGCACTCCTGCCGGTGCCGTTAGGGACACGGCCGGACGGCGCCTGCTGAGGGCCAGGTCTGGGCTGGGGCCTGTCCTCTCGAGCCTGCCTTCGGCGAGAGGTTCCAGAACGTCATGGACACTGAGCCGAGGACTGAGCCAGGTTTCTGGGAGACTCCCCACCCCACGTCCAGCAACAGGACCCTGCTGCCCGCTGTGTGGACGAGGAAGCAGGGGCAGCAAGCGCTGGTGGCACAGAGCGGCTCAAACCTGGCGCTGGGTGGCTGCCTTGAGGGGACACCCACCAGCCAACTCACCCCTAGGGACATCCTGATGGCCCGGGAGCAGGTGACCCCCTGTTTCCCACACACGACGTTCTCCGTCAGGATCTTGAAGGTGGGCCGGGAGTCATCGGTGCCGCAGCCATCCTGTGGGGAGGGGGCGCTGAGGAGGAGCCACCAGGAGCCGAGTCCTCCCAGGGCCTCCTCGTGGCTCCGCGGCCCCTCCCCTCCAGGGCTTCACCGTGGCCAGGATGTACTCGCAGCTGCCCTCGAACACGAAGCGCTGCCCGTCGAAGGTGACCACGTGGCCCTCGCCATAGAGCGTGCAGGTGGACGAGCAGTGGGCGCTCTGCTGGCACGTCCACTTTCCACTCGAGCAGATGCTGCCAGGAGCAGAGAGAGTGGGTTCTGAGAAACCCGGCCGCACCCACCCTGCAGGGGGCTGACTGCCCAGCCCCACGGACCTGCAGACGGCCTGTGCTGGGCCTTCGGGGCTGGCTTACCAGGCCTTACAGTCGGTGTTTAGCTCGGCGCCCCGGGGGTAGGAGACCCCCCCAAACTCGCACGGGCACTCCTCGGGGGGCACGCACTGCCCGCTGGCGTTCTCGTAGAGCCCCTCGGCGCAGACGCAGCCGGGCTCGCACTTGATGGGCATCTGCAGGGTGGAGGTCAGCAGCCCCTGGGAGGGTGGCCCTGTGGACACTGCCCCTGCGCTCCTCCCAGACCCCTCCTGCGCCACCTGCTGGGGCCTTCCTCCCTCCCTCAGGAAAGGTCCCTCCATGCCTCATGCTGGCCTATTGTACCCCTCCCCCTCCCCAAGTTGGGGGCCCCAGCCCACCTCCCTCAGGGAACCCCCCAGACTGAGCACACTGCCCTCCAGCTGCAGGGCCTCCCACGCCTCCATGGACAGGGTTGGGGGCAGAGCCCCTCCTGAGGATTCTGGGCTTCCGCCCATGGCCCAGAGCGGCTGGGGGAGACCTGTCCTCGCCCTCCCCTGCCTTACACAAGGGATGCCCGTAGCCAGCATCTGGCATGTGGGCGCACAGGCCGCCCCAAACTTGTTCCTTGAGGATTGGCTGCAGGATTGGTACGTCTTGGAGGCCGAGCAGGATGCTGCAGGGAAGCGGGAAGGGGGACGGCTGGTGAGGCGGGCTCCGCGGAGGCCAGGTCCCCACGCGGCCCAGGTCGCTGCCCCGCTACGTACCGAGGAGCATCAGCTGCTGCCCAGGGCAGCTCAGCCGCCCGTTGGAACAGTAGCTGCAAGAGAAGCCGTGTGAGTGGGTGGCCGGCCCGGGGCGCGGCTGCAGGGGGCGGGGCTGCCACCCGGGACCCTCACGCACCAGATGTCGCCCTCGACCACAGTGGACTGGCCGGCCAGGATGAGCTTGTTGTCCACGAGGCAGGGGCACTGGGCCTTGCGCACGCACTCGGCCCTGTGGTTGAGGTAGGTGCCCTCGGGGCAGTTGCAGCCTTCCATGGGCACGGCGCTGGGGTGGCACTCGGCGGCGTGGTCGGACAGGGAGAGGCAGGTGCGGCCGCAGGCCCGGCTGTCGTAGCTGTAGGTCTGGTTGCCCGTGCAGGGGATGGCTGCGGGGAGTCCGGCGTCAGGATGGCCGGGCAGAGCTCGGCCCAACCCGGTCACAGCCCCTCCCTCCGCAGGACCCCCGGCTCCCGCCGCCCCTGCCGCCCGGCAGCACGCACTGCAGTTGTCGACGCTGCTCCTCCAGCCCCTGAGCAGGACGCCCTTGGAGGCGCAGGTGTGGGCGTAGTCCCCCAGCGCGGAGCAGATGTGCAGGAAGGTCTCCTCGTAGTTGCAGGCCTGGTACACGCACCTCTGCGGGCAGACAGCAGCGTAGACGCCCGCCATCCACACCCTGTCCCCGACGTGCCCCGCCCCGCAGCCCTCCTGGCCGCGTGCGAGCCCCGCCTACCCTGTAGAAGGGCTTGGGGTCCACCACGGCGTGGCACCTCTCGAAGATGGCGCTCTTATTCATCAGCACCGCACAGTGGGTCTCCGCGCACACCTCTGCGGCGACAGGCCCCGTGAGCCCCCGCGCCCCGCCTGGTCTCCCGCCCGCCCCAGCCCTCGGTGGCACTCACTGTTGAGCTGGCTCATGGAGCAGGGGTCGGTCTCCCGCTGCATGGCGGCCGGGCAGTTCCCTGCCCGCCAGGAGTCCACGAACAGCGTGGCCGTGCCCTCGGGGATGCCCGTGCTGGTCATGAAGTCGTCTGTCGTGTCCCCGTTGAAGTTGCCGCAGAGCCCTGAGCCAGCAGGCCATGAGGGTGGGCGTCCCGCGGCCCCGTCCGGCCCTGCGGCCCCTAACCATGCCCCGGGCAGGAGGCCAGCACTGGCCGCACCCCTGGGGGATGGTCCAGGCCTGTGGGGCCCCCCCGGGACAGGCCAGGCGGGCACTCACCGCGGGTCTGGCCTCTGAACCGCGGCCCCACGGTGATGTAGGCCTGGAACATGGGCTGCAGCTGCACCACCAGGTCCAGCCCGAAGGTGGTGGCCATCTGCAGGTGGGTGGACGTCTGCCTGAAGACCGTGATGTTGCCTGCGGGGCAGAGGCTCAGCAGGCGGCGGCACTGGGCTCCGCCCCCGGGGTGCAGGCAGGGGCTGCCACCTACCCATCTTGTATGGCAGCGACTTGGCCTCTTCGTTGGCGACCACCTGATCCTGGGTAATCAGGATCTTGTCCTGGAGGGGGGGCGCTGAGTCACTGGGGGCCGGGACGGGTGGCTGGGCCGCGGCAGGGACCGTGGCCTTGGGCTGGGCGGGCGCGGTGGCGGCAGACGGGGCGGCCTTACCTGGCTGTTCATGTAGATGAGGGTGACCAAGGAGGTCTCCGAATGCGAGTACCCAGACTTGTCGTAGGCGGCCAAGAGGGTGCCCCCGTCTGGGAGCTGGGGGCTCTAGGGAGGACAGGAAGCACAGAGGTCAGGGGGCTGGTGGGGACCCCTCCTGGCGGGACCCCTTATGAGGCCCCCACCCCGTGGGGACCCCTCGTGGCGGGCCTCCCACCTGGAGGAGGATGTAGGTGCAGGTGCCGTGGAAGCGGTAGGGCCTGGCGTCGAACGTGGTCACGAAGGAGCCGCCTTCCAGGGCGCAGGGCTGGGGGCAGGGCCGCTCTTCGCACTTCCAGCGCCCCATGGTGCACTGGCTGGGGGCGGGAGGGGGCCCAGAGTGGCGGGGGCGCCCCAGGGTGTTCTGGGCCAGCAGAGGAGGCTGCCCCAGACCCTGGAGCCCCCACGTCCCCCCATGCCCCTGTCCTCACCAGGAGCGGCAGGCGTCAGCAGTGACCGCCCCGGGGGCGTAGGCCACACCGCTGAGCGTGCAGGGGCACTGGGCGACGGGCACGCAGGTGAGGTTTTTGGAAACGTCATCAAGAACCAGACCTGCAGGCGGGAGCTTCCTGGGGCTGTGTATGGAGACCCCGCCCCTCCTGGGGCCTCCCGGCCTGTGCCCCAGGAGGGCTTGTCCCCCTGCACACCCCCAGTCCCGTGCGGGCTGCACGCTCAGCCTTCTGCCCCCTCGTGCCGACAGGCCCCCGCCCAGGGCCCACCTCCTCCCAGTGGCCGCCTGGGCCCACCCCCACGGGGATACCCCTCTCTGCCCCGTGGGGTAGCCCATGTGGCCGTGAGCACGTAAGGGGCTGCAGGGGTCGTGGTCCCAGGGAGCCATGTGGGGCCACATGCTGGGTGGGCGGGGGCTCATCGGGAGGGTCCGAGGGGAGAGGCGCGCCACCTTCCGGGCAGAAGCAGCCGAAGGTGCAGGAGTGGGCGCAGCTGTGCTGTGGGTGGGAGCAGGTCTTGACGCAGGCCTCGCCGCACTCCTGGTACACCTGGTTGGCCGGGCACTGGCCCAGCGCTGTGTGCACATGGGCCTGGTGAGCAGGCGGGGAGCCCTGGGCCCGCCCCCCAGCCCCTGCCCCCGGGCCTCCTGTCCCCGGCCCTCCCCGCAGCCTCCAGGACTCACAGCAGAGGCCGGGCCTCCGCCAGCGGCTGACGGGCTGGCCGGCGAGGCTGCAGTGGTGCGAGTACGCGGAGAGCGTGGCGCAGGCGCAGCTCTGCCGGCCCGGCTCGGCACAGGCGGCCAGGTCGGCCTGGCAGCTCTGCGCGAAGGGCTCCTTGGGTAGGTCGCACTCGGGCGCCACCAGGGCCAGCAGCTGGGCGCAGGTCCGGGCCTGGGCGGAGGGCCGTGGGTCACGGGGAGAAGCTGCGCCCCCACCCCGTGCTTTCACCTGGAAGGCTGCGCGGGCCCCGCCCTGACATACGTGCTCTGCCTGCGGGACCCGGGGGCCCGGGACGGCCTCGTGGACGCAGATCTCGTTGGGGTCGTCCAGCTTCTGGAGGGCGGCGTACTTGTGGGGCTCCAGGTGCGTGCCTGCGGGGGGCGGGCGCGGGTCAGCACCCGGGCTGGGCGCAGGGGGCCCCGCCCGCCCCCACCTACCGTCCTCGCTCAGAAACTCGTTGGTCTTTTCGCCGTCAAAGTTCCCGCAGAGCCCGCACATCCTGCCCTTGTGCTTGTCCTCCACCAGGACCTGTGGGGAGGGCGGGGGTCGGCACACGGGTGAGCAGGGAGGGCGGGGCTCCCGGGGCTGGGGACCCCCCTCCGATGCCTCACCCAGTGGGTTGTGACCGCCCTCCCTCCTGGGGCCTCTATACTTGTGGATGGTCCTCACTCCCAAATGGGGAAACTGAGCCTCCAGCAAAGTCCAGGCCCATCCGGGCTCCTGACTGGTGTCGGCCGAGCCGAGAGCTGGGGTCGGTCAGGGCCCCCCCTCCGGGGGCAGCCCCCAGCCCAGCCCACCAGCACCTGCACAGGTGCAGCCCCCACTGCGTCCTCACCGTGAGGTGGGCACCGGGGCCCCACAGCACCACCAGCTCCAGCTCCAGCTGCTTGGCCACCAGCCGCATGCTCTGGCCGAAGGGAGTGATCTGCAGCCCGTTGCCAGTGTAGGGCAGGCTGACGGCTCTGCAGGGGGAGCGGTCAGCGGCTGCCCTCCACCCTGGCCATTCCCTCGGCCCTGTCGCCACCCGGCCCCGGCCCTGGTCCCCGACCAACCCCACGTCCTTGATGGAGATGGCTCCCTGCTGCACCGTGACCACCGAGGCCCCCAGCTCCACGATGATCCGGGAGATGTTCCCGCCGGGCTCTCGCCGCAGCTGGACGCTGAAGGTGGGGGAGGAGGCGTCCTTGCAGATGGCCGCGAAGACGTAGTTGCAGGTCCCCTCGAAGTCATACACGTGGCCGTCGAAGGTGGAGAAGTGGCCGGACCCCCACGTGGAGCACCAGCCCCGGCCGGCCGCTGTGGAGGGAGCCGTGGGATCGGGTTCTGGGTTCCCATGCTCAAGATCTCCCAAGTTTCAGGCCCCCCGAGCCTCACGGGAGAGCCAGCTGCTGCCAGCGGCCCCGCCCCCTAGGGGCCCCCAGCACAAGCTGGGCTCCTAGGCCCCTGTGGCTGGATGTCCCTGTGGAAAGTCCAGACCACGGCCCCCTGTGGTCCTTACCTGGCTGTGGGGAGTCTTTCAGCCCCTGGGGTCCCAGGTGGGCAAAGGAGGTGTCATCCAGACCTGCGTGGACAGGGCCCATGTCAGTGCTCCAGGGCACAGCCTGCCCGGGGACTCAGCCTGGCTGAGAGCATGCCCAGGGCTGGGCAGCCACAGTGCTGGCACCAGGCCTGAGCCCATCGCTGGGCCCTCCATGCCCCTGTCTCCCGTTCGGAGCTCACTCCTGCACTTGCTCACTGGCTCACCAGTTCCGCCCCTGCACGCAGTGAGCACCTGCTGTGGGCTTCCCCTGCTGGGTGCAGCAGACACCGCGGCACGCAGCCCCTGTTCCCGAGGCCTCCACACGCACACACGCACACGCACACGCACACGCGCACACACGGGCACGGGCAGTGAGCAGGGCCGGAGGGCTGCGAGGATGGGAGATCCTGTGGCCGGGGGCTAGGCCTCAGAGTGGGTGGATCCTCCACCCTGGACACTAGCCCCTCTGGTGCCCTCTGGCCCTGGGGCATCTGCTGGTCTGCCCACCAGGCTCCCAAAGCTGCACCCGGAGGCGCCAGGCCCTCAGGTCGGCAGGAGGGCAGAGCCTGTGGGCCCGCTGCCTCTGGGCAGGTCGGGGTGGCCGGACTCCTGGGCTTCTGCCCTGACCTCACTGGAGGGGGTGGGGAGGCGAGGGGGCGCCCTGAGCTCAGAGGGGCAGGGGAGAGTGGGGAGGAGCGCGGCCAGGGGGCTCTGTGGGATGGGATCCCTCTCGGCTGTCCCCGTTTCCCCTCAGCCCTCCCGGCCTCCCGCTGGAGTCCCCCTGGCTTTGCAGGCCCTCAGGGAGCCTGGGGCCCGAGAAGGGGCAGAGTTGCCCCAGACGTGCCTGGGCCCGAGGTGACTGGGGCCGGAGAAGTGCCTGGTGACATGGGTCACAGTGGCCGCAGGGGCAGGAAGGTGACGGTGCTCAGGGCAGCCGAGCGGGACCTCCCCTCCCCGCAGCCCGCCCCTGCCCCTGCCCTGCCCCCGCTCCACCCATCCTGGGCTGGAAGCAGCTCCAGGCGGTTCCTGCCTGCCCCCCCCCCCAACCCTATCGCCACGCTGGTCCCTGTCCACAGTGCGTCTCGGGGCGATGCCTGCCCCACGGCCGTGGGGTCCCGGCTGCGGAGGGAGGCACAGAGGCCGGGGGGGGGGGGGCAGTGGCCCCGGGGCGGCCCTGCCTTGAGGTTGTGATTAGGTGGGTCGGTGTCTCCGCTCATGTCTCAGGCCCCCCTGGTGCTGCCGCCTCCAGCCCCGCCACATCCTGCCCATCACTGGCTGGGCCTCGGGCTCTGCCTTGGCCGTCCCCCACCCCATTTTGGCCGCAGGGGCTCCTTTGAAGACGCTCAGGAGGCCGGCTGTGCTTCCCACCACGTCAGGGCAGGCACTGACCCCTGGCCGGAGCCGCGGGGCCGGCCTGGCCCCTCAGCCCAGCCCGGCCCGGCCATGCGGTGCGAGCACTCGCCGTCCTGCACGCTTGGCGGCCCCCCGCCCCTGCCTGACCTCGCTCGGCACTGACCCGGCTGGGCCTTTCCCAGCCCCCCAGTCTCAGCCCCCAGGCCCCAGCTTCGGACCTCCTGCCTGGTCTAGAGGGCAGGACCTGCCTCCATCCTGCCCAGGCCAGCGGGCAGGTGGTGCTGAGGCCCCAGACCTGCCCCGCCCTCTGCTGCTCACACAGCCTGGACCCCTTGCCAGACCCACAGCCCCTGTCCCCTGCCCAGGGCTCCAGGGCTCCTCCCTCCTCCCCCAGGTTCTGGGTCCGGGTCCGGGCCCCAGGGCCCGGGAGGGGCCCACGGAGGTGGGCTCAGCGGGGCGGGGGTCCTGAGGGCTCAGAGCAGCCCTTACAGGAAAGGTGGTACCTGGAGGGGGAGGGCTTAGGGGACGGAGCGGGGCGGCCCAGGGGACCTACTGGGCTGGTGTCTGCAGCCACCCCTGCACCTGCGCCCACTCCCTGCTCCCCCGAGGCTGGGGGGGCCTGGGGCCACCAGGGAGGGGCCTGCGGGCCCAGGGCTGAGCAGAGGGGAGGGAGCCCTGGGCCCAGCCACCTGGGCTCCGTGGGCAGAGGAGCACGGGCCTGGAGCTGGTTGGTGAGGAGGGCTGGGGCACGAGCGGTGCCAGTGGGCAGAAGGGCCGGGCTTGAGAGGGTAAGGAGAGGGAAGGGGACCCTGCCCCCCCGGGGGGGAATGGTGGGACGGTGGGGTCATGGCGGCCACGTGAGGGGGAGATGGGGAACCGAGGCCCATTGCTCGCAGCCAGGACCCACCTGGATGTTGTGACCCCAGTGGCCACGGGCCTGCATCACTGTGGCTGCCCCTGGGGACCTGTGCCCTCAGGACCCGTGGGGGGTGGGCGGTGCCAGCTGAGGGCTGAGCCTGAGCCCTGTCCACCCAGCTCGGGCCTGGCGCTCCAGCTTCGGAGAACACTGCCTGTCCCCGGGGCCCCTGCCCGTCCTCTCTGGCACCCTCTCACCCTTGCTGGCTGGGGTGACCAGGCCTTGGCCAGAGCAAGGAGGGGCCTCGCACCCACATCCCGGTGGCCAGCCCGCTCTGGCCGAGTCCGGAGGCGAGAGGCCGGAGGCCCCCAGGCCCGGGACAGACACCTGCGCCCCCATCCCTGCGCCCACTCACCGGCGCCGAGCAGGGCTCCCCAACACCACAGCAGCAGCAGCCGAGGGCCCAGCATGGTGGTGGAGAAGCGGCCTCCGCAGGACCCGGCCTCCCGCCACGGACACCAGGCAGACTCACTGCCCCTGTGCTCGGAGCAGCGGGCTCCGACGCCTTATATAGGGGCCCAGCCCCGCCGGGCCGCTCGCCCCTCCTCCGTGCGGCCAAACAGGATCCCGGGCGCTGCTTTATCAGGCCTCGGGCTTCTCGGAAGGTTCTGGTGCGGGCAGCGGCCCGTTATCGCGCACTTCCGCGCGGGGGCTGGCACGCGTCCCGTTGGCTCCAGGCGGGCATTGCCAGGGGCCGGTCTGAGGGCCGGTTCCGGGGGGCCCGTCCGGGGGGCACAGGTCCGGGGTCAGCGTGGGCACCGTCAGCCGCAGCCCAGGAGCACAGCTCGGGGGTCTGTTCCACTCTCACCTGGACCCCAGCATCCCCAAAGGCACCCCATGCTGGGCTGCAGCCCCCACCCGGGAAAGGACCGCCCGTGAGAGGGCGGCCTCTGGGTCCCTGGGGTCCTGGGTGCGAGGCCATCATGGTGGGCGGCGGCCCGGGGCTCAGGACAGGGCCGGGAGGTCCTGGAGCTGACGCCACAGGCTGTGCCCCGGTCCCTCCTCTGCCCGCCTCCGGCCTCAGGTTCTGGGAGGCACAGGGGGACATGCTGCATCCCAGGGCCCCCTTCTGCTTCCTGCCCCACAGCTCTGAGGGCAGGGGCAGGGGCAGGAGGCTTGGGCTGCCCACCGGGGGGTGCTTGTGGGGATGTGCCAGCCTTGGGGTGCGGCTCCCACAGCCCCTGGGGGAGGGCGTGGCTCCTGGGCCAGCGTCTCGGGGCGCATGGGCAGCGGGGCCGTGGGCCTGGCCATGAGGGGTCCTGGGTGAAGGTCATGGCCAGGTGAGTGAGGGCCAGGGACGAGGGTGTTTGGGATTCTCCAAGTTGGGGAGCTCTCCAGGCAGCTGGCCCCGAGCGGACCCCATATGAGACTCCGGGTGTGGCTCAGGAGCTTCCTCTTTCCTGAGGGGCGTCTGGCCCCTGGAGACCTGGGCCTGGAGCCTCGCTCCTTCCACTGGGGCCTGTCTGGGCGCGGGCCAGCCCCAGCGGCCTCCTCCGGGGGCTGGACTGTGAGTCCCAGGCCCCCGGGCCCAGCCTCCCCAGGCCGGTGGAGGCGGTGGCAGGGGCACAGGGACCACCCGGTCACTGGTTTAATAGGAAGTTGCTCTACAGGAGCCGGCTCGCCAGCTGGGAGCTGCGGTCCTTTCTCCTGGGGCTCCAGGGGCCGGAGCTGTGCCCCACGTGCGCCCCAACAGGGGGCCGCAGGGCTGGCGGAGGGGCCGGGCCTCCACGGCTCCTCAGGGGCGGTGCCGAAGGGGCCCTGGCTGGGTGCTGACCGTCTGTCCAGGCTCCGCGGAGGGGCCACAGGGCAAGGGGGCCTTCCCTCAGCCTCAGCCTGTTCTCGGGTCCTGGCACCGGGAGGGCGGAGCTGAGGGAGGGGCTGGGACACTCCTGTCACCGCAGGGGCTTCTGGCAGGTGGGAGTCCCTACGTTGGGGTCCCCAGTGTCACCCCAGCAGTTTGAGGGACACAGACATGACCCCGGGGGTGGGGTTTGGATATCACCTGGACAAGGATGCTTGAGCACGTATGTAGGTGTGTGTCAGGTGTGACTTTGTGCACCTGTGTTGTGTGTGTGCACGTGCTATGAGCACGTGTGTCTGTGTTCCATGTGCTGTGTCACCATGTGCACATGACTGTTATATGTGCGCCACACGTGTCCATGCATGTCTGTGTTGTGTGTGCAGACATGTGCAGTGTGAACGTGTGCACCTGTGCCAGTGCTGTATATGTGACGCGTGTGTACATGTGTATGCGCACACATGCACACATGAGTGTGCATGCACATATGTGGACATGTACGTCTGCTGTGTGTATAGGTATGTGAGCATGTGCATGTATCTGTTGTGCATATTTGGTGTGTGCTGTGTGTGAATGTGCACATGTGCCTGTGCTGTATGTGTGCTGTATATGTGGGGATGTGCCTGTGTGGCGTGTGTACGTACACGTGTGCATGCACGCGCCTGGCATGTGTGAGAGGTGGCTGGAGTTTCCTGGAAACATTGGCTGTGTGTTCCAGGATCCGTGACCGCAGGCTGTGTGGCTTGAGCGCGGGGGTTGGTGGGTGCTCCAGGCGGGGGCATCACGGGAAATCTCGGGGACGGCGTGTTTGTGGCTGACCCCGGAGCAAACAGCGGGCGATAAGCATGTGTGTGGCCATTGTTCCCAGCGATAAGCAGGTCCCGTTGGCCGCCGGGGAGCAGAGCCCGCGGACAAGGGGCGATTGTGTGCCTCAGGCCCCCCTCGGACCCCTGCCCTCCCCGCCCCCCGTCAGCGTGGCTGGCCCTGAGCGCTCCGGGCCCGGGCCAGGCAGGCTGTGCGTCAGGGAGCCCCGTGGGCATGAGGCCTGGCCTGCCCAGCCTCCGAGTCCAGGGCCCAGGGGCAGGGCCCCCACGCTGCCTCCTGCTCCCTGGGGGGCACTGCCCGCCCCGCCCCTGCACCCCTCCCCTGGGTCTGAGGCAGTTAAGGCACCGATGTCCCCCCAGCAGGGCCTTCTGGGGGCCTGGTTTGCTGCCTCTGGTTGTGGAGGTGCCAGAGCACCCACAGGCCCGCCCACCCCGCACCCACCTGTCCATGAGAGGCTTCCCACCCAGGGGTGGCCACACCACCCGCGGTCACAGCGGAGGCTGAGAGCAGTGCTCCGGGGTCAGGCTAAGGTCTCGACAGCCACGGCCTTGGTGCGCCCTGGCCTGGCCTGGCCGGCCGATGCGGCAGCCGCCCGGGGCCGGTGCTGACCAGCCGGCTGGCCTACGTGGCGGCAGGGCTCCATTGCCGAGCCGGTGGGGACCCCTACCTCAGCCCCTGCCCTCCCTGGGCTCGGGCCCCCGCAGGGCAGCCTGTGCTCGCTGCCCTCGCCCCACCGGGAGGGCCACCCCAGGGTGGAGCATCTCAGGGCAGTGAGGGCGCCGCTCTCCAGGCACCGGGCGGTCCCTGTGCCCCTGCCACCGCCTCCACCGGCCTGTGGCCTCGGTGTCCACTGCTGGGCCCCACGGGAGCACACAGACCGGAGCCAGTGTCAGGAGGGGCCTCCCCAGGAGCTGTGGGCGCCCGCCCAGGCAGCCCTGGGTGTGTAAGGGGGGCTGGCAGGGCTCAGCTGGGGACGGAGGTGGGGTCCGTGCCCAGGACGGGCCGGCCGGAAGCTTCAGCCCCCAGCTCAGCCCCGCCCTGCAGTGGTTCCACCTCTCCAGGCGCCTCCGACCGGGCCGGCGGCCCGGCTCACCGGCTCCATGCCCGGCTGTGGCCTGCAGCCCTGGCTTGTCCCTGCCTGAGGGGAGGGTCCCGAAGGCCCCCCCCCCCAGCCCAAATGTCCCGACCACGCTGAGCGGCCCCGCCCCCCGCCCCCCGCCGGGCCGAAAAGCAAACAGATAAGGTGGCCGGGCGGGCGGGCAGGCGGGCGGGCAGGCAGGCGGGCGGGTTATCAGCTCCCTGGCCTCCGGGCGCAGGGTGTCCGCCCGGGGAGCGAGTGTTTGTTCTCTGTGGTGGCCTGTGGGGGGCCTGTGGGGGGGCCTGTGGGGGGGGCCTGTGGGGGGCCTGTCGGGGGGCTTGTGGGGGGTTGGCGGGGGCCTGTGGGGGGTCTGTGGGGGAGTTGTGGGGGGGCCTGTGGGGGGCCTGTGGGGGCCAGTGGGGGGGTTTGAGGGGGGCTTGGGGAGTGGGGGGGCCTGTGGGGAGTTTGAGGGGGGGCCTGGGGAGTGGGGTGCCTGTGGGGGTTTGAGGGGGGCTTGGGGAGTGGGGGGGCCTGTGGGGGGTTTGAGAGGGGGCCTAGGAAGTGGGGGGGTCTGTGGGGGCTTGAGGGGGGGCTTGGGGAGTGGGGGGGTCTGTGGGGGTTTGAGGGGGGCCTGGGGAGTGGGGGGGCCTGTGGGTGTTTGAGGGGGGCTTGGGGAGTGGGGGGCCTGTGGGGGGTTTGAGGGGGGCTTGGGGAGTGGGGGGGCCTGTGGGGGGTTTGAGGGGGGCCTGGGGAGTGGGGGGGCCTGTGGGGGGTTTGAGGGGGGGCCTGGGGAGTGGGGGGGCCTGTGGGGGGTTTGAGGGGGGGCTTGGGGAGTGGGGGGGCCTGTGGGGAGTTTGAGGGGGGGCCTGGGGAGTGGGGGGGCCTGTGGGGGGTTTGAGGGGGGGCTTGGGGAGTGGGGGGGCTGGCCCCATCTGAGACTTGGTGGCTGGTTGCCAGGTGGGGTGCCCCTGCCCCCGAGTCTGACGGTGGTGGGGTGGGTGGGGTGACGGGTGCCGGCGGCTGGGCGGCCCCCCCTCGCTGTGGCCTCGGGGACGAGGTGGGCGGGGCTCTGGGTTTTCTCTCAGGACACGGTCCCACCACAGCCCCTCCCCACCTCACCCTCTAACCATCACTTTGGGGTGAGGGTTTCCACATCTGATCTCGGGGACACAAACATGCAGTCCCCAGCGGGGTGACAAGCTGTGGGGACATCCCCGTTTGGGAGGACCCCCCGAGGCGCAGGCTGGGGGTCTCTGTGGAAAGGCGTGGCTCAGAGCTGGCGGCCGAGCAGCCCGGCGGCTTCCTGGAGGAGGCGGGCTGGGGAGGGGCAGCCGGAGGCCTGGGGCCTCGGGCGGGAGCAGAGCCGGCGGGTGTCCTGGGCTAGAGGGATGGGATGGGAAGAAGTGGGTAAACTGAGGACAGAGGATGGGGAGAGGGGCCTGCACCAAGGAGCGAGGGCAGGGCGGGTGTCAGGGTCCTGGGGGATGCTGGCTCCCACCTGCTGTGGCCTGTCCACAGCCGAGGTCCTGGGCTCCTCAGCTCCCAGTGGCCAGGTCCTCGTGGTCACCGATGAGGGCGCAGCACACGGACCTGGACAGGGCGGTTTCCGGCCGCTCACGTGGAGGCTGGCCGGGAGCCTGGGAGCCTGAGGTCGGTGTCAGGAGGCAGCTGCCAGGGCCGATCTCGTAGGGCTGGAGGCCAAGGCCCCCGGAGCTGGAGGCAGGCCGGGCGTGTAGAGGGCCCGGCTTCTTTCTCTCTTTTTAAAAAAACATATTTTATTGATTTTTTACAGAGAGGAAGGGAGAGGGAGAGTTAGAAACATCGATGAGAGAGAAGCATTGATCAGCTGCCTCTTGCACACCCCCACTGGGGATGTGCCCGCAACCAAGGTACATGCCCTTGAACCTGGGACCTTTCACTCCGCAGGCCGGCGCTCTATCCACTGAGCCACACCGGCCAGGGCTAGGGCCCTGCTTCCTTACGTGGCCTGACAGGCTTGCTGCATTCACCGCAGGGAGACGGAGACTGAACAGATGGGGAAGCCGAGGCTCAGAGGGTGAGGGGCCGCCGAGACTGTGCAGGGAAGTGGAGGCCCCAGCTTCCTCGGGCCCAGCCTGAGCGCCCTCCCAGGGACGCGGCCTCCTGGTCCTGGCGGGTGGGCGGGCCCAGGGCCGGGCCCACAGCTGTGGACAGTTCAGAGGTGGGTCAGGTGACCGCCGGGCGCGGGTGCAGGGGGCGAGCCCCCAGAGCGGCAGGGTTCCCACCACAGGGGCCCGCAGGGTAGGTGCCTACACGCGTGTGTACAGGTCCGTGGGCACACACGCACTGCTTACACACTCGTGGAAACACCCCAGAGGAAACACGGAGTGGCTGGACACACACTGCACACACACGTGTGGGGTTCCTCACCTGCTCGCCGGCTCACACGAGGGCTCAAGTGCACACACCTGCGCCAAAGGCACAGCCTTCTGGATGGAGAGCGGGCTCCGCGCGCCCCCTGCTGGCGGGTGTGAGCATTGGCGTGTCCGCCTCTGGAGCCTGGGGAGTGGGAGGGGTGCATGGGCCCCCCTGGCGGGTCCTGGGGTCCGGCTGGAGCGGGCTCTGCGGGGCCAGGACACAGACCCTTCCCCTCCCCGCGCTCCTGAGCATCTGCTGCTGGAGCCCCCAGCCCAGAGGGAACACAGCTGGCTGCGTGGCACGGGGCCTGGAGGGGCTGGGGTGCACCTGGCTGAGGGACCTGGGGGTCCCCAAGTTCTCCGTGGCTGTCCCGAGCCCTCCTGTCCTGCAAAGGGGCAGCGTGGGCAGCTCCACCTGCCGCTGATGAGAACAGGTGACCTCTGTGCATGGCCGGCCGCAGCCCCCCGGCCCCTCACCAAGCCCAGCAGGTGGCAAGTCAGGAGGCGCCCCCGCTCTGCCTTTCCCTCTCCACACTCTCTCAGCCCAGCTCTGCGTCTCGCCTCGAGAGCCCTCTGTGGGGCCCTGTCCTGCCCCCAGACCTGGGCATGGCCCCGGGGGCTGTCCCAGCATCGCTGCCCCACCCCCGCCCCCCATGCCCACGTGGGAGCCAGGGCCCCTGCAGCTGAGGGGGTGGTTCCCGGGGCTCAGCCCGCTCACTCAGGGCCTGGCCGGTGGCTGTGGGGGGGCTGCAGGAGCAGGGTCAGGGGGGCAGTTGGTGGTCGCCGGGATGGAAGCTCGACCCCCCTCCGCCGGCCCTCCTGGCTTCTCTGGGGGCTTCAGGTCACTGTGACACAGGCCCCGAAGTGTGGGGTGCTGAGACCACCCCAGACGTGCCCCTGGGCCAGTCCCTGTGCCCACCCAGCTCCCCGCAAACTGGACGGCTGTCTCGGCGCCTCGCGGGTGCAGGCTATGGGCAGGCACCGGAGTTGGCGCTGCTGTTGGGGCAGCGGAGGGAGGTGCCTGGCCCGAGGCCCCCACACCCAGCCAGCTGTGCACCCCTCCCAGCTGCCCCGAGGCAGGGCCCAGGTCACCGCCTGTGTCCTCAGGAGCCCCTGGACACTCCCCCACTTCTGCCCCCCAGCACAGGGGGGAGGGCCGCCCGCAGCGGGAACATGGGCACTGCCCGCCCTCCACAGCGGAAGCGATGGAGCCACGGTGTGCAGAGCCTGAGGGTGGAGCCTGGGGCAAATGGTGGGGTCAGACCCCCCGAAACACCCCCATCGGTGAGCGTCTCCCCCTCCCCTTTCTTTCCTCCAGCCCCCTCTCCAGTTCTGCCAGCTGCCCCCCCCCCCCCCATGGTGCCCAGGGTGCCGCTGCGGGGGCGGGGCTGGGGAGCAGGGCCTGGAGGTGAGCGGGGGAGGGGGGACCTCCTGTGGCTGCAGCCCCGGTTCCAGCAGAGGGCGCCCTGCCAGGTCTCCCAGCCTCTGTCTCAGGTCTGGCCCACTGTGGAGGAGAAGCCTGCAGGCCCAGCCTGGGCTCTGGGTCCGAGGGGAGTGGTCTGCTGGGCGTAGCCAGGGTCTGGGTGGGAAGGACTCAGGGATAAGGAGCCCTGCTAGCTGGCCCAGGAGACCCTGTGGGAAGCGGCCTGCCCCCTGGTGGCTGGCATGGCTCTCTCAAACGTGGTCCTGCGCGCCTGCCCTGGGCTCCCCCCATCACCCAGCCCAGTCCGGCCCTGAGTTTCCACCCTTGGCCCTGTGCCCACACCCTGGCCCTAACCCCCCCCCACCCCCACCCGCCTCACCTCCTCCCTCCCCAAGCCCCTGACCCAGCACCATGACGCTCACCCCATTCGGACTGACCCCCCAAATCTGCCATCCTCAGCCCCTCCCCCAACCCCAGCCGGTTTAGTCCACGGCTCAGGAGCGGCAGGTGGGTCCCCACAGGCTGCACCCGCGTGTGGCCGTCAGACCCTCCGCCTCTGGCCTCACGGGGCAGCCGGGACTCAGGAGGGGCTGCAGGCCTGACCCTCCTCTCTCCTGGCTGCAGCCCCGATTCTGTGGCCTGGAGAACGTGGCGCCCCCAGCTGCCGCCCCCCCCCCCCGCCCCAGGAAGTGAGGCGCGAAGGCCGTTCCTGCCCGCCGGCCCGGCCAGGAGAAGCCGGTTCTCGCAGGCCTGGCCGTTCCTGGAAGGGGCCGGAGGGTGTGGTGCGGCCCCTGCCCTGCCCGCAACAGGACCTGGCCATAAAGCGGGCGCGGCCGGCGGGGGCTGCGGCGAGGACACCAACCCTGCCAGCCTGGCCCCCAGCTGTTGGCTGTTCCCGGAACTGGCACCTTTGTTTGTTCCTTGAAGGAGCGGTGGCATCGCCCGGCCGGGCCCTGGCAGGCCTCTCTGCAGGCCCTGGGCGGGGGGCAGGCGGGGGCCGATCCCCTGGGGGCTCTGCGGCCGGCACCCCGGGCCTGGGCGCTGGGACTGCAGGCACAGGCGCCCCCCCCCCCCCAGCAGGACAGGCGTCCCGGGCTCCGGCGACCGGGCAGGGAAACCCTCAGCCCCCTCCCCAGGCCTGGGCCTGCGGCCGCCCCAGGCCTCGCTCGCCCCTCGAGAGGGATGGCCCCTGGAGAAGGCCGTGTGGAAGGGGCAGCCGCGGCCCCCGGCCGTGGCGGGGCTTCCCGTGTGGGAAGGCCGTTCCTCGGCAGGTGGCTGTCGCTGCCGTGGCTCTGAGCCGAGACGCACTGACAGGCCCGCCCGCCCCTCACGCCGATGTCAGCCCGGGCCACCTCCCTGTCCGCGGGGGCGCCTTCCCGCCAGCACGCGGACCCAGGCGGCCGGTCACCGGGCACGCGGCGGCTGCCCTGCACGCTCACTGACTTGTGTCTAAAATAAAGGTGCCCAGGTGTTTTATTTTCTCATATTTTATTTGTATCTGGCCCCCCTCCCCCTTCTCATCCTAAGGGCCCGGCCCAGGCCTGAGCACAGGCACCCCGAGTGCAGCGTCACCATCGGCTTCTCCAGAACATTCCACCCACCCAGACGGCGCTCTGGCCCCGTTCAACACTCACTCCTGTCCCTCCTCCCCCCCTGAGCCCATCGCCCACCGCCTGCACCCTGTCCGCGGGTCTGACTCGGGGGCCTCCACCGACCCCCACAGGGTCCGTCCCTCTGGTCTGGCTTATTCCCCCGGCACAGCGTCCTCCCGGCCCCTGTTCCCCGGCACAGCGTCCTCCCTCCCCCCTCCCCCCGCCCCCGGCACAGCGTCCTCCCTCCCCCCTTCCCTCCTCCCCCAGCACAGCGTCCCCCCTCCTCCCTCCCCCAGCACAGTGTCCTCCCTCCCCCCTCCCCCCTCCCCCGGCACAGCGTCCCCCCTCCCCCCTTCCCTCCTCCCCTGGCACAGCGTCCCCCCTCCTCCCTCCCCCAGCACAGCATCCTCCCTCCCCCCTCCCCCCTCCCCCGGCACAGCGTCCTCCCTCCCCCCTCCCCCGCACAGCGTCCTCCCTCCCCCCTCCCCCGGCACAGCGTCCTCCCTCCCCCCTCCCCCCTCCCCCGGCACAGCATCCTCCCTCCCCCCTCCCCCGCACAGCGTCCTCCCTCCCCCCTCCCCCGGCACAGCGTCCTCCCTCCCCCCTCCCCCGGCACAGCATCCTCCCTCCCCCCTCCCCCCTCCCCCGGGGCAGGTACACAGCTCCTTCCTCTTGAGGCGGGCGGGACCCACGTGCGGATTGGCGGGCTGCCCCGGCTGCGGGGCTGTGAGTGATGCTGCTGGGGGTGGTGAGCAGAGACCTCTGCACCTGCTGTCGCTTCCTTTGGGGGTGAGCCCGGAAGGGCCATTGGGGGGCCACGGAAACCCTACTTTAAATGGCAGAGGACCCTCCCCCCGGCCCCCAGAAGCACAGGGCTCCAGTTTCCCCGTGTCCTTCTGCACGTGCTGCTCTGCGGCCGGCCCTGGCCTCACCTCGGCCGCTTCCTGCAGGGCCAGGCTTGGAGACCAGACCCCGCGTCCCCCCATCAGACCCCCCACTCCCTGGGCCCCTCACTGCTGCGTATGGGGATCTCCCATGCCAACCCTAAGCCTAACCAGCTCCTCCATCAGAAGCGGGGCCCTGCCGGGCCCGGCGTGTCCCTAGCAGGTGCCCAGGTGCCCACGTGGCTCGGCTCTGAGGCCGGGAGGTGGGCGGGATGAGGCCTGGCTGGCCCTGAGGCTCCGGCCCCTGTGGGCGGGCGGCGGGCAGACAGGCTGGGCCCGGCCACGTTTGCCGTCTGTATGGGCCTCGGTTTACGGCTGGGCTCGGTGTGAGCGGGCAGCGGCAGGAAGCGGTGTTTATGGGGCCGAGCCCGAGGGAGGCCTGCCCCCCCTGCCTGTGTGACGGCCCACATCAGCCGGCCAGAGGGTGATGCTCAGGGCGAGGCCGGTCCACCTGGCCTCTGTGGACAGACGCCAACGGGGACAGTTTCAGGGGCAGCCCTGGCAGTGCCCACTGCAGCCGGCAGCTGAAGTTCCTTCAGCTTCTCCTCTCCCCTCCCCATCTCCCCAGCATCGCCCCTAGGGTTAGGTTTAGGGTTAGGGTTAGGGCTAGGGTAGGGTTAGGGTTAGGGTTGGGGTTAGGGTTAGGGTTAGGGTTAGGGTTAGGGTTAGGGTTAGGTCTAGGGTTAGGGTTAGGGCTAGGGTTAGGGTTAGGGCTAGGGCTAGGGTTAGGGCTAGGGTTCGGGTTAGGGTTAGGGTTAGGGCTAGGGTTAGGGTTAGGGTTAGGGTTAGGGTTAGTCTTAGTTTTAGGGTTGGGCTTAAGGCAAGGGCTAGGGCTAGGGTTAGGGTTAGGGTTAGGGTTAGGGTTGATGTTAAGGCTTGGGCTGGGGCTAGGGCTAGGGTTAGGGCTAGGGTTAGGATTAGGGTTAGGGTTAGGGTTAGGGCTAGGGTGAGGGCAAGGGTTAGGTCTAGGGTTAGGGTTACGGCTAGGGTTAGGGTTAGGGCTAGGGTTAGGGCTAGGGTTAGGGTTAGGGCTAGGGTTAGGGCAAGGGTTAGGGCTAGGGTTTGGGTTTGTGCTAGGGTTAGGGCAAAGGTTAGGGCTAGGTTTAGGTTTAGTGCTAGGGTTAGGGTTAGCATTAGGGCCAGGGTTAGGGTTAGGGTTAGGGTTAGGGTTGGGGTTAGGGTTAGGGGTAGGATTAGGGTTAGGGCTAGGGTTAGGGTTAGGGTTAGGTCTAGGGTTAGGGTTAGGGCTAGGGTTAGGGCAAGGGTTAGGGCAAGGGTTAGGGCTAGGGTTAGGTTTAGTGTTAGGGTTAGGGTTAGCATTAGGGATAGTGTTAGGGTTAGGGTTAGGGTTAGGGTTAGGGCTAGGGTTAGGGTTAGGGTTAGGTCTAGGGTTAGGGTTAGGGCTAGGGTTAGGGCAAGGGTTAGGGCAAGGGTTAGGGCTAGGGTTAGGTTTAGTGTTAGGGTTAGGGTTAGCATTAGGGATAGTGTTAGGGTTAGGGTTAGGGTTTGGGTTAGGGCTAGGGTTTGAATTAGGTTGGGTCTGGGGTAACGGCTGGGGTTAGGGTTAGGGTTAGGGTTAGGGCTGGGGTTACGGCTGGGGCTAGGGCTAGGGTTAAGGCTAGGGTTAGGGTTAGGGTTAGGGTTAGGGTTAGGTTTAGGGTTGGGTTTAGTGTTATGGTTAGGGTTAGGGTTAGTGTTTGGTTTAGGGTTAGGGTTGGGCTTAAGGCTGGGGCTAGGGCTAGGGTTAGGGCTAGGCTTAGGGTTAGGGTTAGCGTTGGGGTTAAGGCTGGGGCTATGGTTGGGGTTAAGGCTGGGGCTAGGTCTAGTGTTAGGGCTAGGGTTAGGTTTTGGGTTAGGGCAAGGTTTAGGGCTCGGGTTAGTTTTAGTGCTAGGTTTAGGGTTAGCATTAGGGCTAGGGTTAGGGTTAGGGTTAGGGTTGGGGTTAGGGTTAGGGGTAGGATTAGGGTTAGGGCTAGGGCTAGGATTAGGGTTAGGGTTAGGGTTGGGGTTAGGGTTCGGGTTGGGGCTAGGGTTATTGTTAGGGTTGGGGTTAAGTCTGGAGCTAGGGCTAGGGTTAGGGCTAGGGTTAAGGTTAAATTTAGGGTTAGGGATAGGGTTAGGGCTAATGTTAGGGTTAGGGTTAGGGGTTAGGGTTAGGGTTAGGGTTGGGTGGTTGTATTTTGGGGTTAGGGTTAGGGTTGGGTGGTTGTATTTTGGGTAGAGTCATAGGGTGTGGTTCTGTGTGCTTGTGGTTCTTTTCTCCTGGCCTTGTGCTTCTCTCTTCCCAAAGGTTACGACGGGTCCTGTGGCCTCCCCATGTCCCTCGCCCCTGCCCTCCCGCTGTCTCCAGCCCCCTGCTGTCATTGTGGGGGCGGGATGGGGGCTGCCACAGAGGAACCCGGCGCCCGATCCAGGAAAACAGGAAGGAAGAGGAGTCGTGGCCGCCCCACACCCTCCGGGAGCAGGCGAAGGCAGGCTCGTGTTCGGCTCCTCCGCAGGCCGGCCCCCGGGGGCCAGAGCCGCACAGACGCCCAAGGAAGACAACCACAGACCGACAGCGCCCGGGCACGGGGCTGCCGCTCTAAGCAGTTTAGCAAATTAAATCCGTATGGAGATCGCGGGCCGTGGGGTCACCGGGAACGCACAGCTGTTGACGGTCAAGGTCAGTGCCGTTGCAGCGTCGCTGACGGAGAGAAGAACACACACCTTGTCCCGACGGATGGGGAAACACCAAGCGACCTCAACACTGGCTCCGGGAGATCAACGGCAGGCGCCCATGGACACGGACAGGGGGCGGGAGCCGCGGGGGGAGGTCGATGGGGGGAAAGGAGACTTAGGTATAACTTTCAACAATAAAAAAAATTTAAAAAAACAAAGATAAATAAATAAAGTTTTTTTAAAAAAAAAACCCACAAAACAAAACCCAACAACAAACCCCCCCAAACAACACTCGTTCCTGCTGAGAACGCTCAGTGCGGTGGCGGGGACCAGCGGCCCCGGCGGGGAGGGCGCAGATGCCGCGCCCGGTGACGTGGCGCAGCCAGATCCGCCAGCCCCGCTGGCCGCCATCAGCACGTGTCTCCCCCGCGGTGCGAGCGCCGCAGCCGGGCGACCAGGAGGAGAGAGAGACGAAAACGCCAGACGGTGTGGAGGCCCCGGGGCCCCGCGCCAGCCTGACCCGCTCGGGCCTGAGGGGGCCGCGGGCAGTGCTGCGGCCGGCCTGGTCCCTGACCGGATTGAGCTGTCCGCGGTCTCTGGCGTCTAAGTAACACGCGTGTAAATGTCCTCCCGCGGTTTGCCGTGGGAACTGCTGCCTGGTGACCTTCCTGCACCCACCTCTGCCAGAGAAGCATGCGTCTATCATTTCATCTTTTATCCAATGGCAGAGGTGTCCCGCTGCTGCCTCCCGCCTCCCCTCCCCCGCACCTGTCACCTGTGAGGTTGATGGAGCTCACCTGGGTGGCCCCTCTTTCTTTTATTCTTTAAACACATTTTATTGATTTTTTACAGAGAGGAAGGGAGAGGGATAGAGAATTAGAAACATCGATGAGAGCCAAAACAGGTGTGGCTCAGTGGATAGAGCATCAGCCTGCGGGCTGAAAGGTCCCAGGTTCGATTCTGGTCAAGGGCATGTGCCTTGGTTGCTGGCACATCCCCAGTAGGAGGTGTGCAGGAGGCAGCTGATCGATGTTTCTCTCTCGTCGATGTTTCAAACTCTCTATCCCTCTCCCTTCCACTCCATAAAAAAAAAATCAATAAAAAAAAAAAAAAAAAAAAAAAAAAAAAAAAGGCCAGGACCAGTTTGGCTCAATGGATAGAGCGTCGGCTTGGGGACTGAAGGGCCCCGGGTTCGATTCCGGTCAAGGGCATGTACCTTGGTTGCAGGCATATCCCCAGTAGGGGGTGTGCAGGAGGCAGCTGATCGATGTTTCTCTCTCATCGATGTTTCAAACTCTCTATCCCTCTCCCTTCCACTCCGTAAAAAAAATCAATAAAATATATTAAAAGAAAAAAAAGAAAGAAACATCGATGAGAGAGAAACATTAATTGATCAGCTGCCTCCTACACATCTCCTACAAGGTACATGCTTTTGACTGGAATCGAACCGGGGACCCTTCAGCATGCAGGCTGACGCTCTATCCCCTGAGCCACCCCGGTTAGGGAGTGGCCCCTCTCTCGATTGCAAAGTATAAACAAGGTGCAAACCCGCCGTCCCCGGAGCCTCAGCCCAGTCCGCTGGGATTCCGCCTCCCGGCGGCTGTGGGCCGTGGCAAAGAGAAACGCACAGCTCCCCATGGGTCTGGATGCTCTGACGCTCACAGCGCGAGGGACGGAGCAGAGCTGTCTGCGCGGGGGACAGTGTTCTCTGCAGAGTCTGGGGGAGCAGGTGGGCTGACCAGGGTGCCGGCACCACAGCGTCCATCCACAGAACCAGCTGTGCCAGGACCGTCCGGCCCGGACACAGGCCTGCCCGTGCCCGGCCGGCGGGGCTCAGGGCCGAGCATTGACCTGCGAACCAGGCGTCAGGGATCGGTTCCCCTCAGCGCACACGTCCAGGCTGCGGGCTCCGTCCCCCGTAAGGAGCGTGCAGGAGGCAGCTGACCCCTGATTCTCTCATCGTTGCTGTTTCTACCTCTCTCTCCTGCTCCCTTCCTCTCTGAAATCAATAAAAATATGTTTTAAGAAATAAATTTTTAAAAAAAAGAACATTCCTTCACAGAAACATCTAGACTGGTGTCTGACCCGGAACGGGTGATGAGCCAGGGCGGGGCGGGGCAGCTGAGGGGCCCTCTCCTCCGCCCTCTCCCTCCGCCCGGGGCTGCCCCAGCCCCACTTCCTGATGAGTCAGGTGTGTGGACAGAGAGCTCAGAGCCGTCACCCTAGGCTGATTCCTGACGTCTCTGAGGCCTCCTCCCTGTGGTCAGTGTCCGGGCAAACACTGCCGGGCGTGGACCGGGCGTTGGGGGGAGTGCGGGCTCGGCCTGGGCAGCGGGCAGGTGGCTGGGCAGGTGTCCTGGGGCCCGAGGACATCACCTCCCGGTCCACAGGGAGCCCACCGGTAGCTTCCTCAACTGTCCCTGAGGGGGACAGGACGGTCCCAGGAGGGGGCTTTGTGGGGTGCACAGCCCCCCGTCTGCGCATCAGCAGTGACAGAGCCCGTGTGAGGGCGCTGGGTCCGAGGCCCTGAATGGACGCGTCTGAGTGTGTTTCTGTCCCGATGTCTTGGGCCCCCCCCCCGCCCCCCGCCACCCGCTCACTGACCAGAGGGTCCCCTGGCCTGAGGAGCCCTCACCCCCGCCTCCGCCAGCTCCGTCCACCTCCCACCCACCCCCGCGGGCGGCCTGGTCCCCGCGCACGGCGGCCACACTGGCACCTGAGACGGGGCCGGGCCAGGAGGGGCGCTGGGCAGACCCTGGGCCCAGGTCACCCGCTGCCCCGTCCAGAGGGGCCACGGCCTGACCTCCTCAGACCAGAGGCCCCGCCTCCCCTCCCAGGCCGCCCGCTTCCAGGCGGGTCGAGAGGGGCTGCACGGGGCCCCGTGTCACCAGGGTCTCTCCATCCCCGCGGGCAGGGGAGCCACCACCGGGACGTGGCTCTGGTCTGAACCCGCCACAGGCTCCGAGGCCCCTGCCCGGCCGGCCCAGCCCCTGCAGGACAGCGGTCCCTGGGCCTGCACAGAGGCACGAGGGCCGGGACAAAGGCTTCCCCCAGGCCTGGGGCTCTCGGCTCCGGGTCACCCCCAGACTCCGGGGGGCTTGCCCTTGATGTCCGAGCCTCTGGGGGCCCGGGAGCTGCCCTGGGGCACGAGGTCCTGGTGCAGAGGTGGCCCCGGAGCTGCCAGCCGAGCCTGCAGGCCGCTGCCTCCCGCCCACCGGGCGGCCCTCGAGCCTCAGCAACAGCAGCCATGGACCCGCTCCGCTCAGCCCTGGGACTCCCGGACCCCAGGATGGGACTGGCGCCCACCCCCGTGGCCCGTCAGACGGCAATCAGGGCCCACGCCTCCCAGGACAAGCGTGTGGAAGGGAGGCCTCTGGCCTGTCCCTCCAGCTGCGCGGCGGGTGCCCGGCCCCCAGGGCGAGGGTGGGCTGGACCCTGGTCCTCAGGGCGTCTGCATGGGGGCTGTGGGCTGGCCATAGGTCACCTCTGTGGGCGAGAGGGCGGCCCAGGGGACCCCACATGGCCCTGTGCTTCCCTGGGGGTGGGGTGGGGGCGGGGGTGGAGCAGGGCCTGAGCTGACGCCTGCACAGGGCCTTTCTGGGACCCCAGCCCCACTCCCTGGGGGACGGCAGCTCCTGGCCAGGCCCCTGGGCCTCAAAGGCAGTGATTCTCAGGAGGCCCCTGGCAGGGCTCCCCGCGTTCCAGTTCCATTAACTCTGAGGAGGGACCCCCCTGGGACAGAGGGATTAGAGGGGGGCTGGCGGGAGCAGAGCCCCGACCTGTGGGCAGCACCCCAGGAGCCCACACCCTGGCTGCCTGGGTGCTGGGTGCAGGGAGAGCTAGGGGTCTGGGGGGAGGCTGGGCAGGGCCTGGAGGGGAGAGGGGTGGACTGGGTGGGTCTGTCTATTGGACCCAGGGCTGGGCAGGGGGATGGGGCTGGGAGCCTGCAGGACATGCTTCCGGCCGGACATCCCGCCGGCTGGCCCGGGAGGGGGTGCAGGGAGGGACCGAGGTCCGCTGGGCGTGTGCGGCTCCCGGTAATTGGGGAGGAGGGAGATTACCCAGGGAGACAAATAAATAAAAAGATAAATCTGCGATAACTGAGTCAACATCTCTTCACGCAGCCCCGGAGCCCCCCAGCTGTCCCTCCATCCCTGGGCAAACGCCCCACCCGCCTCGCCCTCCCTGCGGGCCCCGCCTCTGCGGGCCCCGGGGCCATATAAGGCTCGGCCCCCAGCCCAGGTCGCTCTCCCACACCGCCTGCCGCCACCATGGGGCAGCCGCTCGCCTGCCTGCTGGGCCTGTGCCTGGCCCTGGCCACGACCGGGGGCTCGGAGCTGTGGAGAGGTGAGGGGTGGCGGGGCGTCCTGGCCAGGACGCGGGGGGCCAGAGAGGCAGCACCTGGAGTGGAAGGTGGTCCCCTCTGCCCAGACTTCGGGGGCCAGCCTGTGGGCGCCCCGCAGCCCTGCCCCCCTGGCATTGGGTAGAAGGAAAGGGGGAGGAAGGAGGGACAGAGGACAGGTGGTTTGGGGTCCCACTGCTTCTCCGAAGGTGACCCCCTGGCCAGGGTGTGTTGGGGGCTGGGCCGGGTGGCAATAGCCAAGCGTGTCTGTGAGCCTGGGGGCGGCCGGGGGGACCCGGCTGGGGGCTCAGGCCCAGGCTTCGGGGCTCTCGGGGGGCCAGGTCCGGGTCCCTGGGCCTGGAAACCCGGGCAGCTGGGCCGGGACATCCCTGACCCCAGGCGGGGCGGGGCCCGCGCTGAGGCCGGGTCCGGGGAGGGCTGCCGGGGGCCGGGCCGGCCGCTCACCCGCCGCCGCCCGCAGAGAGCAGAGCCCGGAACCACGGACACAAAGTCTGCAGCACCTGGGGCGACTCCCACTACAAGACCTTCGACGGAGACGTGTTCCACTTCCCCGGCCGCTGCGACTACAACCTGGCCTCCGACTGCCGCGGCGCCTACCGGGAGTTCGCCGTGCACCTGCGGCGCGGCCTGGCCGGCGTCGAGCACGTGCTGCTGAGCGTCAAGGACGACACCGTCTACCTCACCCCCCGGCTGGTGGTGGTGAACGGGGCCATGTGAGTGCCCGTGAGCCCCCGTTCGGAGGAGACTGCGGGGTGGGGTTCGGGTCACAGACTCACTCAGCAAACCAGAGGAGGCCCCGGCGCCCCGCGGTCCGCGGGCGGGGAACCGGGCACCGGCTTTATTTGTCCGGTGTCAGGGCCCTCTGCCCGGCACCCGGCTGGGTTGGGGGCAGCGGGCATCCTGGCGGGAGTGTCAGAGGCAGGAGGCCAGGGAGCCCCTCCCCGGCGGCTACTGCCCCACGTGACTGCCCGAGGGCTCCCCTCAGGGGCCGGGCGGGGCTGCAGGGTGGGCACAGGGCTCCCAGAGGCCCAGAGTTTGGGGGCTCAGTGCCAGTTTGGGGGGGCAGGGACAGGAGAGCCTCCCATGCGGCCAGAGCCTGCCCTCCTTCCTCCTGGGCGCCTGGGGCTGCCCAGCACAGGGGAGGGCGCGAGAGCCGGGCAGGCAGGGGGAGGCTCCCCGGAGCTGCCCGCCAGGTGGACAGGGGCCTGGGCGGCACGTGGCCCCGGGGGGGGGCTGGCCCCTCTGGCGGGGGCGGGGGGGAGAGGGAGGCTGAGCGATGCCCCCCCACCCCCCGCAGGGTCAACACCCCCCACTACGGCTCGGGGCTGCTCATCGAGAAGAATGACGCCTACACCAAGGTTTTCTCCCGCGCTGGCCTCACCCTCATGTGGAACCGCGAGGACGCGCTCATGGTGGGTGCGGCCGAGCCCGGAGGAGCCCCGCGGGTCGGGGGCGGGGGGGCGGCGGGCACAGAGCCCACTGGGCGGGGACCCTCCGTGATGCCAGGACCCCCTCCCCGCTGACCCGGCCCTTCTGCTGAGCTGACGCCCATTCACACGAGGGTGGGAGGGGCCTGGCTGAAGGCTCCCCGCTGCCCTGCCTGGGCCCGGCTGCCAGGGCCGCTCACCGCCCCCTCCCTGCAGCTGGAGCTGGACAGCAGGTTCCGGAACCACACGTGCGGGCTCTGCGGCGACTACAACGGCCTGCAGACCTACTCGGAGTTCCTGTCGGACGGTGCGGCTCCGGGGCCTGGCGGGCGGGGGGTGTGCATGCCTGTGTGCGTGTGCGCGCATGTGTGCGTGCATGTGTGTGCGCGTGCATGCATATGCACGCGTGTGTGCATGCGTGTGTGTGCGTGCTGGCGCCCGGCGCCCCTGACGGGCTGTCCACCCCAGGTGTGCTCTTCAATGCCCTGGAGTTCGGGAACATGCAGAAGATCAACAAGCCGGGGGAGACGTGTGACGACCCCGAGGAGGAGCCGGCCCCCCAGTCCTGCTCTGAGCACGTGAGTCAGGGCACCGGGCCCAGGACCCCCAGGGCGGGCGCTGCCCCGGAGCCGGAGGGCGGTGGGAGCAGCCAGCTCGCACCCACACCGCCCGCCCGCCCGCCCGCCCGCCCGCAGCGCGCCGAGTGCCAGCGGCTGCTGACGGCCAAGGCCTTCGAGGACTGCCTGGACCTGCTGCCGCTGGAGCCCTACGTGGCCGCCTGCGCCCGGGACCGCTGCCGCTGCCCGGCCGGCGCCGCCTGCGAGTGCAGCACGCTGGCCGAGTTCTCTCGCCAGTGCTCCCACGCCGGCGGGCGGCCCTGGAACTGGAGGAGCCCCTCGCTCTGCCGTAAGCCGGCGGGCGGGCGGGCGGGAGGGAGGGCCGCCGAGGGCTGTGGCCGGCAGGCGGGAGGGAGGGCCGCCGAGGGCTGTGGCCGGGAGGGAGGGAGGGGGCCTGGGCCGGGCTGCAGCCTCTCTGCCCCTGCAGCCAAGACGTGCCCCGGGAACATGGTGTACCTGGAGAGCGGCTCGCCCTGCATGGACACCTGCTCCCACCTGGAGGTCAGCCACCTGTGCGAGGAGCACCGCATGGACGGCTGCTTCTGCCCCGAAGGTGCGTGCCGGCGCCGGCGGCGGCAGGGGTGGGGCTCGGAGTCATGGGGTGAAGTCAGGAGACTGGTCCGGGCAGAGGGGACAGGGCGCTGAGGCCCCTCCCCTGCGTATGCCGGGGTGGCTGCTGGGAGTCTGGGGGGAGGGCACCCTCCTGGTGGCCACTCAGTGGGCAGACCTGCCAGGCCTGTGGGACTTAGAGGGTACTGCAGGGGCGGAGGGGGGACCCAGCGGCGTGGGGCCAGCAGTGCTGCAGGGGGAGGCCTGGCTGGCGGGCAGGGGACCAGCTGAGGGTGACGGCCGCCCCTGTCCCAGGCACCGTGTACGACGACATCAAGGACAGCGGCTGCGTCCCCGTGAGCCAGTGCCACTGCAAGCTGCACGGGCATGTGTACGCCCCCGGCCAGCAGGTCCGCCAGGAATGCGAGCACTGGTGAGTGCCGGCGGGCGGGGCGGCGGGCAGCGGGCGGTGGGGGCCGGGCCGGCGGGCAGCGGGCGGCGGGGGCCGGCCTGGACACGCCGAGCCTGACTGCCCCTGCCCGCAGCGTGTGCACCGCCGGCCGCTGGGTGTGCAAAGACCTGCCGTGCCCCGGCACCTGCGCCCTGGAGGGCGGCTCCCACATCACCTCCTTCGACGGCAAGAAGTTCACCTTCCACGGCGACTGCTACTACCTGCTGACCAAGGTGGGCGGCGCCCGGCCTGCACCCGGGGGGCCCTGTGCCCGGGGGCCCTGTGCCCTTCGAGCCGGGCCAGGCCTCACGCGCACCCCGGTCTCCGCAGGGCGAGCACCCCGACGCCTACGCCATCCTGGGCGAGCTGGCCCCCTGCGGCGCCACCGACAAGCAGACCTGCCTGAAGACAGTGGTGCTGCTGGCGGACAAGCAGAAGAATGTGGGTGCCCTCCCCCGCCCCCCCGGCCCGGGCCCTCCTACCCGCATCCCCCCGGCCCTCCCGGCCCCGGGCCCTCCTACCTGCACCCCCCGGCCCCGGGCGGTGGGTGACGAGGGTGCTCCCCGGCCCCGGGCGGTGGGTGACGAGGGTGCTCCCCGGCCCCGGGCGGTGGGTGACTGGGGTGCCCCCCCCCCGGCCCCGGGCAGTGGGTGACGGGGGTGCCCCCGGCCCCGGGCGGTAGGTGACGGGGGTGCCCCCGGCCCCAGGTGGTGGTCTTCAAGGCGGACGGCAGCGTGCTGCTCAACGAGCTGAGGGTGAACCTGCCCCACGTGACCGGTGAGCGCCGGGCGGCGGGGCCTGGGTGTGGGGGCGCGGGGCGGGGGGGGGAGGGCGGCCGGGAGCCCTCACGCGCTCACCCCCGCAGCGAGCTTCTCCATCTTCCAACCGTCCTCCGCCCACCTGGCGGTGAGCACGGCCTCCGGCCTTCGGCTGCAGATCCAGCTGCTGCCCACCATGCAGCTGTTCCTGACGCTGGACCAGGCCGCGCAGGGCCGCGTGCAGGGTGAGTGCCCCTGCCCTCCTGCCGCCTGCCCCCGGCCCCTGATCCCTGCCCCCCCTCTTTCCCGGTCTCTCTGCCCCCTGCCCCTGCCCCTGCCCCTGATCCCTGCCCTCTGCCCCTGCCCCCTGTCCTCTGCCCCTGCCCCCTGCCCCTGGCCCCTCCCCCTGCCCACTGCCCCTGCCCCCTGCCCTCTGGCCCCTGATCCCTGCCCCCCCTCTCCCGGTGCCCCTGCCCCTGCCCTGCCCTGCCTAACCCCGTGGGTCCCCAGGCCTCTGCGGGAACTTCAACGGCCAGGAAGGCGATGACTTCCTGACGGCAGGCGGGTTGGTGGAGGCCACGGCTGCCGGCTTCGCCAACACCTGGAAGGCCCAGCCCAGCTGCCAGGACAAGCAGGACTGGCTGGACGACCCCTGTTCCCTCAACATCGAGAGCGGTGAGCGCCCCCAATTCCCACCAGCTGCGGCTCCCGGCGGACATGAGGGGACGGGGCTGCCGTCGCCGGCTGCTGGCTGCTGCGGCCGGTTCGCCGTGGCCCAGGGCGGCCGCTAGGCCGCTGATGCCCGGAGTCCGCCGCCCCCTCCGTGCCGCCCCCTCCGGGAGGCCGGGAGGGGCGGGAGCCCTGCCTGGTTCCGGGCTGGCCTGGCCGGGAGGGAGGGGACAGCGTCCACCCCAGCTTGGGGGGCAGGCCGGACGCAGGGGACCTGCTGCAGGCCACGCCCACTGAGCCCGCCCCTCTCTAGCCAACTACGCCGAGCACTGGTGCTCCCTGCTCAGGAAGGCGGAGACCCCCTTCGGCAGGTGCCACGCCGCCGTGGACCCCACCGAGTACTACAAGGTGGGTGGCCCCACGCCTGCCCCAGCCTGGCCGGCCGCTCGGCGCACCTGCCGGAGCTGGAGGCTGTGCCGAAGCCCGCCGAATGCGTGTGCATGTGTGTAATGCATGCGCGAGCATACACGCGTGCCTACCTGGTGCAGATGGCGGCGTGTGCACGCGTGGTGTATGTGCGAATGTGGGTATACATGAGCGCACGGCACACGCAGCACGTGTGGGTGTGTAGACGTGTGTGCACGTGCAGGCGCATGCGTGCAGCGCGTGGGGGTCGGTGCACGCGTGTGTGAGTGCCCTGGGAGCTGGGGTGCGGGCACAGGCGTGCCAGGTCCCAGCCCCGCCTCCCCGCAGAGGTGCAAGTACGACACGTGCAACTGCCAGGACAACGAGGACTGCCTGTGCGCCGCGCTGTCCTCCTACGCCCGCGCCTGCGCCGCCCGGGGCGTCCTGCTGTGGGGCTGGCGCGAGCTCGTCTGCAGTGAGTGCCGCCCGCGGGCGTCCGGGCTGGGGTCCGCAGTGGGGGTGAGGCCTGGCAGGGCCTCCCGGGCGCCGGGCCTGGGGTGCTCACCGCCTCCTCTGCAGGCGGCGGCCGAGCCGTGGCCTCAGCCCGTGCACCTGCAGGGAGGCGGGGGGGGGGAGTGCGGGGAGGGGGGGGGTGCGGGGAGGCAGGGGTGTGTGCAGGAGGGGCGGGGGGGGGTGCGGGAGGGGCGGGGCGGGCGTGCTTGTGCGGCTGGCCTGTGCCAGGCCCGTTCTCCTGGGCCCTCGGCGGGCAGGTGCGGGCCTGAGGTGGAGGCCCGGGCAGGGCGCTCCTCCCTCACCAGGCCCTCGCTCCGCAGACAAGGACGTGGGCTCCTGCCCCAAGTCGCAGGTCTTCCTGTACAACCTGACCGCCTGCCAGCCCACCTGCCGCTCGCTGTCCGAGCCCGAGGGCCACTGCGCCAAGGGCTTCGCGCCCGTGGACGGCTGCGGCTGCCCCGACCACTCCTTCCTGGACGAGAAGGGCCGCTGTGTGCCGCTGGCCAAGTGCTCCTGCTACCACCGCGGCAGCTACGTGGAGGCGGGCGACGTGGTCGTGCGGCAGGAGGAGCGCTGGTGGGTGTCCGCGGGGCCGGCGGGCGGGCGGGCGGGCGGCGGGGACACCCGGGCCCCCCCACCCGCCGGCGGCCGCTCAGCCCCGCCTCTGCCCACAGCGTCTGCCGGAACGGGAGGCTGCACTGCACCCAGGTCAAGCTGCTCGGCCAGAGTAAGTGGGCGCTGCCCCTGCGCGGCCTCTGCCCTCTGCCCTCTGCCCTCTGCGCCCCCCCCCCGCCTGCCCTCCCCGCCCTCCCCCTGCAGCTGAACCAAGGTGGCCCCTCCGCCCCACAGGCTGCGCGGCCCCCAAGATCCACGTGGACTGTAACAACCTGACGGCGCTGGCCATCCGGAACCCCCGCCCCGTCAGCTGCCAGACGCTGGCAGCCGGCCAAGTGCGTGCGGGCAGGGCCTGGGCGGGGAGGGGGGCGGGAAGGAGGGAGGGGCAGCGGGCCCCAAGGCTCTGGATGCCAGCCTGTGGACACGGGGGTCCCTCTCAGCCCCCCTCCTCGGGCTCCCTGCCCAGTGGGGGGCGGGAGGGAGGTCGGGTGGACTGGGGGCACGAGGTGCCGCAGTGTCAGGCGCGCGCCGAGGACCGGGTCTGACCCCCGTCTGCCCGCAGTACCAGGCAGAGTGCGTCAGCGGCTGCGTGTGCCCCGAGGGGCTGATGGACGACGGCCGGGGGGGCTGCGTGAAGGAGGAGGCGTGCCCCTGCGTGCACAACCGGGAACTGTACGCGCCCGGCGACCGTATCGCAGTGGACTGCAACACCTGGTGAGCCGCCGGCCTGGCCCGCCCGCCGCCCCGCCCCGCCCCCAGGGAAGTGCCCCGAGCCGGGGCGGCCCCGCTGGCAGGGGGGCCCTGGCCCAGGGAGGGTGCGTGTGGCCGGCCCCTCAGCCCCCGTCCGGCTCTCCGCCCTCCGCAGCACCTGCCGCAGCGGCCGCTGGGCCTGCAGCCAGCGGGTGTGCTTCCGCACCTGCACCGTCTACGGAAGCGGCCACTACATCACCTTCGACGGGAAGTTCTACGACTTCGACGGGCACTGCTCCTACGTGGCCGTCCAGGTGCGGGCCGCCCGCTCCCTGTCCTCCCCCCCCCCGCCCATCCGGTCCCCCCTCCTATCCCGTCCCCACCCGCCCATCCCGTCCCCCCCATGCGGGTGCGGCTGCTGGCACAGGGCCCTCCCTCTGCCCTCTCAGTCTGGAACCCCCTGGGCCCCGGGGCGTGGGGATCGGGAACAAGGGGCCCTCGTGCGGCACGGCTGCCCCCTCCATGGCGGGGCCGAGGCTCGGTGGGGCGCTGGGGCGCGGGTGCGGGCGCTGGCTCACGCGCTCTGTGGCCCCAGGACTACTGCCGCCAGGGCTCCGGGCAGGGCTCCTTCAGCATCATCACCGAGAACGTGCCCTGCGGCACCACCGGCGTCACCTGCTCCAAGGCCATCAAGATCTTCCTGGGGGTGAGCGCCGCCCCGGGGCGGGGTCAGGGGGAGCCGGGGCCCACCGAGACCCCTGGGACCCGCTGTGATGCCCTGGGGCCCGCTGGAACCCCTGGGACCTGCTGGGACCCCCGGGACCCGCTGGGACCCCCTGGGACCCGCTGGGACCCCCTGGGACCTCCTGGGACCCGCTGGGACCCCCTGGGACCCCTGGGACCCGCTGGGACCCCTGGGACCCGCTGGGACCCCTGGGACCCGCTGTGACCTGCCGTGACCCCGTCCCCCCAGAGGACGGAGCTGAAGCTGGAGGACAAGCAGCAGACGGTGATCCACCGGGACGAGGGCCAGCACGTGGCCTACACCACGCGGCAGGTGGGCCAGTACCTGGTGGTGGAGACCAGCGTGGGCATCATCGTCATCTGGGACAAGAAGACCACCATCTTCATCAAGCTGGCGCCCACCTACAAGGTGCGCTCCGCCCGCCCCCGCCTGCCCGCCCCTCCCCTCCCTCTCCCTACCCCGCCCCGCCCCTCCCCATCCCTCCCCATCCCTCCCCGCCCTCCCCCTGCCCTCTCCCTCCCCGCCCCCTCCCCTCCCGCCCCGGGCCCCTCTGGACGCCTCGTGCCGGTCTCCCAGGGTTCCGTGTGCGGCCTGTGCGGGAACTTCGACGAGCGCTCCAGCAACGACTTCACGACGCGGGACCACATGGTGGTGGACAGCGCGCTGGACTTCGGGAACAGCTGGAAGGAGGCCCCCACCTGCCCCGACGTGACCTCCACCCCCGAGCCCTGCAGCCTGAAGCCGCACCGCCGCTCCTGGGCCGAGAAGCAGTGCAGCATCATCAAGGACGACGTCTTCAGGATCTGCCACAGCAAGGTGGGCGTGGCCGGGCGCGGCGGGCGTGGCCGCAGAGGGTGGGCGTGGCCGGGCGCGGCGGGCGTGGCCGCAGAGGGTGGGCGTGGCCGGGCGCGGCGGGCGTGGCTGGGCGCGGTGGGCGTGGCCGCGAGCAGGGCTGGGGCGGGCCAGGCAGCGGCCCCAGCTCTGGGCACGCTGGGGAGTCCCCGGGGCCCCCGGGAGGCTCTGTCCTGCGCCTTCACCTCCAGCCTGCGTCCTTTGGGCGCGTGGCCGATGTAACCTTCCTCTGAGGCCGCTGGCTGGACCCAGCTCCTGCGCCTGCAGGGAGGGGGAAGGACACCTGCGCCCACACCCTCCGGGCTCAGTCCGGCAGCGGCCGCAGGGGCCACCGGCTCTGGCTGGAGCCAGGGAGGCCGGCTGGGGTGCGCCTTGTCCCAGGAGCGGGGCTGGCATGGGGGCTGCGGAGGAAGGCCGGCCCGGGAGGCCCGGGAGGCCCCAGGACTCAGCGCGGCCGCTTCCCCTCAGGTGGACCCCAAGCCCTTCTACGAGGCCTGCGTGCGCGACAGCTGCTCCTGCGACACCGGCGGCGACTGCGAGTGCTTCTGCTCCGCCGTGGCCGCCTACGCCCAGGAGTGCACCAAGGAGGGCGCCTGCGTGTTCTGGAGGACGCCGGACCTGTGCCGTGAGTGCCCGCCCAGGGCCCCGGCCTGAGCCCCCCGGCCCCCAGGCCAGAGCCCCCCCAGGGCCCCCCGGCCTGAGCCCCCCGGTCCCCCGGCCTGAGGCCCCCGGCCCCCGGCCCCCGGCCTGAGCCCCCCAGGGCCCCCCGGCCTGAGCCCCCCGGACCCTCGGCCTGAGCCCCCCCAGGACCCCCCGGCCTGAGCCCCCCCAGGGCCCCGGGCCTGAGCCCCCCGGCCCCCCGGCCTGAGCCCCCCGGCCCCCCGGCCTGAGCCCCCCGGCCCCCAGGCCTGAGCCCCCCCAGACCTCCCGGCTTGAGGCCCCCCCCCGAGCCCCCCCCCGGCCTGAGCCCCCCTGGCCCCCCGGCCTGACCCCCCAGGCCCCCCGGCCTGAGTCCCCCAGGCCCCCCGGCCTGAGTCCCCCAGGCCCCCCCGGCCTGAGCCCCACCGGCCTGAGCCCCCCCAGTCTGACCCGCCCCCCCCCCCCGCCTGAGGCCCCTCAGGGCCCCCCCCCGGCCTGAGCCTCCCCCCAGGGCCCCCCCTAGGGCCTCCCCCCCGCCTGAGCCCCCCAGTCTGACCCGCCCCCCCCACAGCCATCTTCTGCGACTACTACAACCCCACGGACAAGTGTGAGTGGCACTACGAGCCCTGCGGGAACCGCAGCTTCGAGACCTGCAGGACCATCCAGGGCATCCACTCCAACGTCTCCGTGTCCCACCTGGAGGGTGAGACTCCTCATTGACCCGGGGTGGGGGTGGGGGTGGCGGCAGGAAAGAAACAGGCCCCGACCTGTAAGGCCAGGACCGGAAGTGCCGAGGGGCCGGCAGCGCGGGATGGGGGCGCGTTTCTGAGGATGGTTGGGGGGCCATTGTGTTGAGAACTAGCGGACATGAAGGAGTGAGAACGGCCAAGTCCGGTCCGAGGGGTGCAGGAAGTGGGCGGGGCCTGGCTGTCCATCACGGGTGGGCGGGTCCTGGCTGTCCATCGCGGTGGGCGGGGCCTGGCTCTCCATCACGGGTGGGCAGGGCCTGGCTGTCCATCACGGGTGGGCGGGGCCTGGCTGTCCATCACTGGTGGAGGCCTGGCTGTCCATCACGAGTGGGCGGGGCCTGGCTGTCCATCACGGTGGGCAGGGCCTGGCTGTCCATCACTGGTGGAGGCCTGGCTGTCCATCACGGTGGGCGGGGCCTGGCTCTCCATCACGGTTGGAGGCCTGGCTGTCCATCCCGGGTGGGCGGGGCCTGGCTGTCCATCCCGGGTGGGCGGGGCCTGGCTGTCCCTGTAGCCCTATGGCGGTGCTCCCGGCTCAGCTGGGCGGGTCTGGGCCGGGTCTGGCCTGCCTTCCCAGAGGAACGTCCCAGAGAGAAGGACCTGCGGTCAGCGGGGCGATGGGCGGGCGATGGGCGGGCCTGACGGCCGTGGTCCCAGCCCAATGCCCTGTGCCCACCAGGCTGCTATCCGCGGTGCCCTGTGGACCGGCCCATCTACGACGAGGATCAGAAGAAGTGCGTCAAGGGAGACGAGTGTGGCTGCTACGTGGAGGACACCCACTACCCACCCGGCGCGTCTTTGCCGCCCAAGCACGACTGCCAGTCCTGGTACCTAAGCTCACAGCATAGGGGCCCTGGGGGAGTGGGCACACACGCGGGCACCGTGCACACACCTGCACACGCCTGCATGCGGGAGCCAGGGCACAAGGCTCCCTTCTCATCTGGGCTCTCAGGGCGGCCTTTGCCTGCCTCACCGCCTCCCCCCCGCCGCCCCCCGGTAGAGCCCTGCCCGGCGGGCGGGTCCCTGCAGGTGGGCGGGCACTGGGCGGCACTGGGCCAGCAGCCGGGCTCCCGGACTGCAGCTTGCACTTGCCTTGCAGCGTGTGTGGCAGCAACTCACAAGTGGTCTGCCGGCCGGAGGAAGGTGAGCTGCCTGGGGGCCGCCCGGAAGCCGGTCCCCGGACGCCTGGGCAGGGGGGGTCTCCTCGGGGTCCTGCCCGCCCACAGCCTCTCTGGCCTGCAGCCTCCCTGGAGGCTCCCACCACCCACTGCGCGTCTCCGGTGGGGAGCCCCAGGGCGCGGCTGCTGTTCCGGGGCCTTAGGGTTCTGGGGTGGGGTTCCTGTGGGGTCACTGGCTCACCGCTGGCAGGAGCTGGGGCCCCTGCCTCTCCCTCTCTCCCTGACGCGCCCTCGGCCCCCAGGGAAGATCCTCAACTTCACCCAGGACGGCTCCTTCTGCTACTGGGAGGTGTGCGGTCCCAACGGGACGGTGGAGCAGCACTTCAACATCTGTGTGTCCACCACGACGCCCGTCTCCTCCACCCCCGTGCCCTCCACCCCCGTGCCCTCCACCCCCACCACCACCACCACCCCGACCACAACGCCCAGCACAGGTGAGGCCCAGGGCCCTCCCTCGGGGCCCCGCCGCCCGCCCCGAGCCAGCAGGAGGGCCCTTCTGGGGCAGGAGGAGGCCGGGTGGCCGGGCGGGTCTCACCCTCTGCGCCCAGGCTGCAGGTGGCACTGCCTCCCGGCTCCGGGGCTGGGCGTCCGCGGGGCCCAGGCCTGCCCGCACCCGGCCCGGCCCACAGCGGAGGCCCTGGCGCCTTCCGGCCGGCCAGCCAGCGGCCCTGCGGCTGAGGGAGCAGAGGCGGGAGGGGCGTGAGAGACGCCCATGGGAGGGGACGGCGTGGGGGTCTCCGCGGTGCAGTGACGCGTCTTCCTTCCGCCCCCGCAGTGTCAAAGCCCTCCACGACTCCGGGTAAGTGTGTGGCGCCGCGCCCGTGGGGGCCGGGTGGGCAGGGAGCGGCCCGCAGGAGCCCTGGCCGAACGGCCCCTGCCTCCCCTCCCCTCTCCCCCACCTGCTCAGGGGCCACAGAGGGTCTGGGCACTCCTGAAGCCCTCGGCCAGGGCGGGGTGGCCTGTTGGTCAGGAGTGGAGACCAGGCCCCTTCCGCGGGCTTCCTCCCTGGAATGGATGGCCCCCCCCCCCGCCCCCTTCTGTGTTAATCCTCAACTGAGCATCTATTTCCCTTTGCTTTTCAAAGAGAGAGGGAGGGAGGGAGGGAGGGACAGGGAGACATCCATGTGAAACAGACACGCCCATCGGTTGCCTCCCGCACACGAATACGCAACCGGGGGAGGGAGGGGGGGTACCAGCCCTTCCAGGAGCGGGCCCGTGCGCTAACTATTGCCCCACCGGCCAGGGCCGTTTCCTACTTTTTGGGCACGAGGCTTTGACCGTAGCTGACGAAGGGCCGCGGGTGGGACTCTGGCCTGCGGGCCCCTCGCTGGGCCTCGGCGCTCAGCTGCAGCGGGGCGGGGTGGCGTCCAGACCTCCAGCCTGGGCCTCTCGGGGGCAGGCACCGCCAGCCGGGGTCACTGAGCTTCCCGGGCCGGCGACCGCCCTGGCGGGGCCGCCCGGGGCCCGGCTGACCGAGGCCGGGCCTTGCTCCCCAGGCCTGTGCTGCTTCTGGTCCGACTGGATCAACCGGAACCACCCCAGCTCCGGCCCTGACAGCGGCGACGTAGAGACCTTCCTGGACGTGTGCCCGGCGCCGGAGGACATTCAGTGCCGCTCGGCCGTGGAGCCGCGCCTCAGCTGGGAGGAGCTGGGCCAGAGGGTCCAGTGCAGCCCCTCGAACGGCTTCATCTGCAAAAACGAGGACCAGTTTGAAAACAGCCTGTTCCCCATGTGCTACGACTATGAGATCCGCGTCAACTGTTGTCTGCCGTGCTCATCGACCACCACCCCCACCCCCACCCCCACCACCACCCCCACCACCACCACCACCACCACCACCCCCACCACCACCCCCACCACCACCCCCACCACCACCACCACCACCCCCACCACCACCCCCACCACCACCACCACCACCCCCACCACCACCCCCACCACCACCACCACCACCCCCACCACCACCCCCACCACCACCCCCACCACCTCACCCACCACCACCACCACCACCACCACCCCCACCACCACCCCCACCACCATCCCCACCACCACCCCCACCACCTCACCCACCACCTCACCTACCACCACCTCAACTGAGACACCCACTCCAACCCCTACCACCACTGTGACCCCGACCACCACCCCCACCTCACCCACCACCTCACCCACCACCTCACCCACCACCTCACCCACCACCTCACCTACATCCTCACCCACCACCTCACTCACCACCTCACCAACCACTTCACCCACCACCACCACCACTGAGACACCAACCCCAACCCCAACCACCACTGTGACCCCGACCACCTCACCCACCACCTCACCCACCACCCCCACACCAGAGCCAACGACCACCGTGACGACTACTACTACGACATCCACAGCTACACCAACGCCCACCACGACGGTGCCACCGTCCACTCCATGCATAGATTGCAGCTGGACGGGCTGGAAAGACAGTGGGAAGCCGGACTTCAGCCCATCAGGCGGTGACTTCGAGCTCGTTGGCCAGGTCTGTCAGCCCGGCTGGGCAGTCAACATCTCCTGCAGAGCCACCATGTTTCCAGACCGCCCCATCGAAGAGCTGGGGCAGACTGTGGTGTGCAATGTCTCCGTGGGGCTCGAGTGCAAAAACCAAGACCAGAAGCCAGGGGGCGCCAGCATAATGCCCGGCTGCTACAACTATGAGATCAACGTCTACTGCTGTGGCTACTGCTCTCCCAACAACAACACCTCACCCACCACCTCACCCACCAGCTCACCCACCACCTCATTCACCACCTCACCCACCACCTCACCCACCACCACCTCACCCACCACCTCACTGACCACCTCACCCACCACCTCACCCACCACCTCACCCACCACCTCACCCACCGCCTCACCCACCACCTCATCCACCACCTCACCCACCACCTCACCCACCACCTCACCCACCACCTCACCCACCACCTCACCGACCACCTCACCTACCACCTCACCCACCACCTCACCCACCACCTCACCTACCACCACCTCAACTGAGACACCCACCCCAACCCCTACCACAACCACCACTGAGACACCAACCCCAACCCCTACCACCACTGTGACCCCTACCCCGACCCCCACCACCTCACCCACCACCTCACCAACCACCTCACTCACCACCTCACCAACCACCTCACCAACCACTTCACCCACCACCACCACCGAGACACCAACCCCAACCCCTACCACCACTGTGACCCCGACCACCACCCCCACCTCACCCACCACCTCACCCATCACCTCACCCACCACCTCACCCACCACCTCACCCACCACCACCTCAACTGAGACACCAACCCCAATCCCTACCACCACTGTGACTCTGACCACCACCCCCACCTCACCCACCACCTCACCCACCACCTCACCAACCACCTCACTCACCACCTCACCAACCACCTCACCAACCACTTCACCCACCACCACCACCGAGACACCAACCCCAACCTCAACCACCACTGTGACCCCGACCACCACCCCCACCTCACCCACCACCTCACCCACCACCTCACCGACCACCTCATCCACCACCTCACCCACCACCTCACCGACCACCTCACCCACCACCTCACCCACCACCTCACCCACCACCTCACCCACCACCTCACCTACCACCACCTCAACTGAGACACCCACCCCAACCCCTACCACCACTGTGACCCCTACCCCGACCCCCACCACCTCACCCACCACCTCACCCACCACCTCACCAACCACCTCACTCACCACCTCACCAACCACTTCACCCACCACCACCACCACTGAGACACCAACCCCAACCTCAACCACCACTGTGACCCCGACCACCACCCCCACCTCACCCACCACCTCACCAACCACCTCACCCACCACCTCACCTACATCCTCACCAACCACCTCACTCACCACCTCACCAACCACATCACCCACCACCACCACCACTGAGACACCAACCCCGACCCCAACCACCACTGTGACCCCGACGACCACCCCCATCTCATCCACCACCTCACCCACCACCTCACCTACATCCTCACCAACCACCTCACCCACCACCTCACCAACCACTTCACCTACATCCTCACCCACCACCTCACCAACCACTTCACCCACCACCACTGAGACACCAACCCCAACCCCAACCACCACTGTGACCCCGACCACCTCACCCACCACCTCACCCACCACCCCCACACCAGAGCCAACGACCACCGTGACGACTACTACTACGACATCCACAGCTACACCAACGCCCACCACGACGGTGCCACCGTCCACTCCATGCATAGATTGCAGCTGGACGGGCTGGAAAGACAGTGGGAAGCCGGACTTCAGCCCATCAGGCGGTGACTTCGAGCTCGTTGGCCAGGTCTGTCAGCCCGGCTGGGCAGCCAACATCTCCTGCAGAGCCACCATGTTTCCAGACCGCCCCATCGAAGAGCTGGGGCAGACTGTGGTGTGCAATGTCTCCGTGGGGCTCGAGTGCAAAAACCAAGACCAGAAGCCAGGGGGCGCCAGCATAATGCCCGGCTGCTACAACTATGAGATCAACGTCTACTGCTGTGGCTACTGCTCTCCCAACCACACCACCTCACCCACCACCTCACCCACCAGCTCACCCACCACCTCATCCACCACCTCACCCACCACCTCACCCACCACCTCACTGACCACCTCACCCACCACCTCACCCACCACCTCACCTACCACCTCACCCACCACCTCACTCACCACCTCACCCACCACCTCACCCACCACCACCTCACCCACCACCTCACCCACCACCTCACCCACCAGCTCACCCACCACCTCATCCACCACCTCACCCACCACCTCACTGACCGCCTCACCCACCACCTCACCCACCACCTCACCCACCACCTCACCTACCACCTCACCCACCACCTCACCCACCACCTCACCCACCACCTCACTGACCACCTCACCCACCACCTCATCCACCACCTCACCCACCACCTCACCCACCACCTCACCCACCACCTCACCGACCACCTCACCCACCACCTCACCCACCACCTCACCCACCACCTCACCCACCACCTCACCCACCACCTCACTGACCACCTCACCCACCGCCTCATCCACCACCTCACCCACCACCTCACCGACCACCTCACCCACCACCTCACCCACCACCTCACCCACCACCTCACCTACCACCTCACCCACCACCTCACCCACCACCTCACCCACCACCTCACTGACCACCTCACCCACCGCCTCATCCACCACCTCACCCACCACCTCACCCACCACCTCACCTACCACCACCTCAACTGAGACACCCACCCCAACCCCTACCACAACCACCACTGAGACACCAACCCCAACCCCTACCACCACTGTGACCCCTACCCCGACCCCCACCACCTCACCCACCACCTCACCCACCACCTCACCAACCACCTCACTCACCACCTCACCAACCACCTCACCAACCACTTCACCCACCACCACCACCGAGACACCAACCCCAACCCCTATCACCACTGTGACCCCGACCACCACCCCCACCTCACCCACCACCTCACTGACCACCTCACCCACCACCACCTCACCCACCACCTCACCCACCACCTCACCCACCACCTCACCCACCACCACCTCAACTGAGACACCAACCCCAACCCCTACCACCACTGTGACTCCGACCACCACCCCCAGCTCACCCACTACCTCACCCACCACCTCACTGACCACCTCACCCACCACCACCTCACCCACCACCTCACCCACCACCTCACCCACCACCTCAACTGAGACACCCACCCCGACCCCTACCACCACTGTGACCCCGACCACCCCCCCCACCTCACCCACCACCTCACCCACCACCTCACCCACCACCACCTCAACTGAGACACCAACTCCAACCCCTACCACCATTGTGATCCCGACCACCACCCCTACCTCACCTACCACCTCACCCACCACCTCACCCACCACCTCACCCACCACCACCTCACCCACCACCTCACTGACCACCTCACCCACCACCACCTCACCCACCACCTCACCCACCACCTCACCTACCACCACCCCAACTGAGACACCCACCCCAACCCCTACCACCATCACCACTGAGACACCAACCCCTACCACCACTGTGACCCCAACCACAACCCCCACCTCACCCACCACCTCATCTACCACCACCTCACCCACTACCTCACCCACCACCTCACCCACCACCACCTCAACTGAGACACCAACCCCAACCCCTACCACCACTACCACTGAGACACCCACCCCGACCCCTACCACCACTGTGACTCCGACCACCACCCCCACCTCACCCACCACCTCACCCACCACCTCACCCACCACCTCACCCACCACCACCTCACCCACCACCTCACCCACCACCTCACCCACCACCACCTCACCCACCACCTCACCCACCATTAGCTCAACAGAGACACCTACCACCACCCCTCAGACCCCCACCTCCACTCCCGTGACTACGTCAACGACCACCGTGGGAACCCCTACTTCGTCTGGCCGCCCGTCGACCGCCCCGACCACCAGCGTCTCCACTGGCGTGCCCAGCTCCTCGCCGACCACAGGGCCCACCTCGTCCCAGAAGGGTTGCTGCTTTCTGAATGACACCTACTATGAGCCAGGTACCCAAGCCTTCTCTTCTGACTCCCGGCAGAGGCTGCGGGACGGAGTGGGCGGGAGGGGCCGGTCGGCGGCCGAGCCCGGGCGCTGCTGGAGAAGCCCCGCTGGGGGCGGCTGTCTCCCCGCCGGCCCCTCCCTGCGGCGGCCACGGCGGGGTCTGGGCCTCTGTGGGGACCGGCCTGTCGGACGGCATAGGACGGGCCTCTCCCTGCAGGCGAGATGGTGTACAACGGCACCCACGGGGATACCTGCTACTACGTGAACTGCTCCCTCAACTGCACCTTTGAGATCTTCAATTGGCCCTGCCCGTCCACGCCGTCCACGCCGACCACGCCGTCCACGCCGACCACGCCGTCCACACCGTCCACGCCATCCACACCGTCCACGCCGACCACGCCATCCACACCGTCCACGCCCACCACCCGGCCATCCACCAAACCCCCCGGGTGCCCGGACTTCGATCCTCCCAGGAAGGTCAGCGGGCTGTGGGCGGCTGCCGTCCCCTCGGGTGGATGCGCTGACCAGGCCTGAGGCCCCAGGCGCTGCCTTCCTGCCCCCAAGTCCTGGGCGGCCCCGTGGGGCCCAGCCTTCCGGGCCCAGCGCCTGCGGAGCTCTCCCCCGCCCGCCACCTCTCCTCGCCGTCTACCCCCCGAGAGGGCCCCGAGCACGGCCCCTCCTCAGTGGACAGCGGGGGCTGGCCGACCGCAGCTGACCGCGGCCGCCCCCGCCGCCCCGGCTGACCCGCGCCCTCCCGCCGCAGGAGAACGAGACGTGGTGGCTGTGTAACTGCACCATGGCCGTCTGCAAGCACGACAACACGGTGGAGCTGGTGCAGGTGGAGTGCAAGCCGCCGCCCATGCCCACCTGCTCCAACAACCTCACACCGGTGCGCGTCATGGACCCCGACGGCTGCTGCTGGCACTGGGAGTGCGACTGTAAGCCGCCCAGCCAGGGCCGCCCGCCCGCCCCGGCCCTCCCCGCCCCACCGCCTCCCGCCTCCCGCCTCCCGCCGTGGGCGGCTGCAGGCCCGGTGGGCTGGATGGCTGATGGCCAGGCACCCGCCCAGGCTTCTCACACCCCCTTCCCTCCCGGGCAGCCGCGGGGCCTGCCCAGCTGACCTCAGCCACCTCCACCGGTGGCTGCTTCTGCACCCAGCCCTCTGGCTCAAAGCCAGGCCCGTCCCGTGGGAGGGGTGGGGGGAGGGAGGCCCTTTGGGGGCTGGAGGCGGGACCAGGCCCCCCGGCCTGGGTGCTCGGAGCCCGGGAAGCAGACTCCTCCGCCCCTGGTCCCCGCCCGCCCCGTGCCGTCCTGCCGGGCCCTGCGCTGGCTCACCCGGCCCCTCCGCAGGCTACTGCTCCGGCTGGGGCGACCCCCACTACGTCACCTTCGACGGGCTCTACTACAGCTACCAGGGCAACTGCACCTACGTGCTGGTGGAGGAGGTGCGGCCCACGGTGGACAACTTCGGCGTTTACATCGACAACTACCACTGCGACGTGCGCGACCGCGTGTCCTGCCCGCGCACGCTCATCGTGCGCCACGAGACCCAGGAGGTGCTCATCAAGACCGTGCACATGGCGCCCATGCGGGTCCAGGTACGCCGGCCGCGCCCTCGGCGGGGGCCCCGGCGCAGGGGCCGGAGCGGGGCGGGGGCGGCCGCTCCGCCCGGCGCCCTGACCCAGGTGCCGCCGCAGGTGCAGGTGAACAAGCAGGCGGTGGCGCTGCCGTACCGTAAATATGGGCTGCAGGTGTACGAGTCGGGCATCAACTTCGTGGTGGACATCCCCGAGCTGGGCGCCATCATCTCCTACAACGGCCTGGCCTTCTCCATCCGGCTGCCCTACCGCCTGTTCGGCAACAACACCAAGGGCCAGTGCGGTGAGTGCCCCGCTCGGCCGCGGCTCCGGCTCCGGCTCCTCTGCTCCGGGGCCTGCGGCTCAGGGACTCGGGGCTTTGCGCGGGGCGGGGGGCGGCCGGCACCCCCTCGGGCCGCCGCGCTGGCACCCTCCGCCCGCCGCCCTGGGTCTGGCCGGCGGGACGCGGACGCGGTCGGTGCAGCCCGGGCCCGCGGGGCGCGGGCGGAGGGTTGAGCCGGCCTCCCCCCCCCCCCCCCCAGGCACCTGCACCAACAGCAAGGAGGATGACTGCGTGCTGCCCAGCGGCGAGGTTGTCTCTGACTGCGAGCTGGCTGCCGACCACTGGGTGGTGAACGACCCCTCCAAGCCGCACTGCCCGCACACCAGCTCCACCACCCGGCGCCCGGCCACCACGGCCCCCGGCGGCCCCGGCCCCCACAGGAACTGCTCCTCGCCACTCTGCGAGCTCATCAAGAGCAGGTGCGGCCGCCTCTGTGCCCGCCAGCAAGGAGAGCAGGGGCAGGGCGCTGGGGGCGGGGCAGGCTCCTGCTTCCACGGGGCCGAGCTGCCTGGTCAGCCGTCCCTCTGCCTCTCTGACCCCGAGGGCTGCCGGTGGAGGGAGAAGTGGCTTAGTCAGGGCCTCTAGGGGGCGGCGGGGGCAGGGCTGGGCGGAGGGGTGAGAGGTGGGTTGTGACCCGTGTCCCTCCCCGCAGCCTGTTTGCCCAGTGCCACCCCCTGGCGCCCCCCCAGCACTACTATGAGGCCTGCGTGTTCGACACCTGCAACGTGCCCAACTCGGGCATGGAGTGCGCCAGCCTGCAGACCTACGCGGCCCTCTGTGCCCATGAGGGCGTCTGCGTGGACTGGCGGAACCACACTCACGGGGCCTGCTGTGAGTGCCGCCCGCCCCCGGCCTGGCTCCCGCAGGGCTCCGCGGGGCGCTGGGCCGGCCTGAAGCGGCTGGAGGGCGTCCGGGCACGCAGGGAGAGCGGGCTGGGGCTGGGGCTGGGGCTGGGGCTGGGGCTGGGGCTGGGGCTGGGGCTGGGGTGGGGGAGGGAGGGCTGGCTGGAGGCCGGGAGGGGAGGCTGCCTCTGACCGCTGGCACCTGCCGCTCAGCTGGTGTCGGCGTGGGGTGCTGAGCCGGGCAGGACGGTCGCTTGGGGGGCGGGCTCCTCCTGCGCCTGGCCCCTGACGGCTGCCTCCCTCCCGCAGCCGTGACCTGCCCGCCTCACCGGGAGTACCGGGCCTGCGGCCCCGCCGAGGAGCCCACCTGCAAGTCCAGGTCAGTCTCCGCGGCGGCTCCCCGCCGGGCGCGGGTGGCACTGCCAGGCTCAGCCGCCCGCACTCAGCTCACCATGCCTTCCCTCCTCCAGCGCCTCCAGCCAGCCGGCCCCCAGCGCCTCCCGCCATCCCGAGCCCAGCATCCCAGAGAACAACACGATGCTGGTGGAGGGCTGTTACTGCCCAGAGGGCACCATGAACTACGCCCCCGGCTTTGACGTCTGCGTGGAAGTGTGTGGTACGTCCCCGCCCTCCGGCCGCCCCCCGGCCGCCCCCCGGCCGCCACGAGGCCCAGCCGTCCTGCGGCCCGGACTCAGCTAACGGCCCGTCTCCTCTCTCCTAGGCTGCGTGGGGCCTGACAACGTGCCCAGAGAGGTAGGCCTGCCCGCGGCGCTGGGCTCACCCTCCCTCAGGGGCCCTGAGGGTCTGGGGTGGGGTGGGGTGGACATGAGAACCTGGGAGTTCCCAGGCTCAGTAACCAGCCTGTTAAGTCCTGCAAAGCTTGGCTAGCAGGGCTGTCCACCGTCCACTCAGCTGGGCCAACAACCCCTGCTCCCACCCCTCTGTCTGTTTGCCGGTTCTCTATCCTTCCATCCCTAAATCCTCTGTCCCTCTGTACATCCATCCTTTAGCTCATTCACCTCTCTGTCCATCCATCTATTCACCCATCATGCTTCCAACAATCCATCATCCACCCATCCATACACCCATCTCCACCATCCAACCATTTATCCATCCACCTACCCATCCACCCATCCAACTACCCATCCGCCATCCATCCAATCACCCATCCACCATCCATCCATCCATCCATCCACCCATCTCCACCATCCAACCATTTATCCATCCACCTACCCATCCACTCATCCAAATACCCATACATCCATCCACCCATCCGCCATCCATCCAATCACCCATCCACCATCCATCCATCCATCCATCCATCCATCTCCACCATCCAATCATTTATCCATCCATCCATTTACCCATCCATCCATCCACCACCCACCACCATCCATCCGTCAGCCCACACATCCCTCCATCCGTCCATCCACCCTCCACACCACACGCCTGGCAGCTCCCAATGCCCTGTCTAACCCCGAGCTGCAGTCCCAGCCGCCGCCTGGCTGCCTGCCTCCCGCACACGGTTGTCCTTGGCTCTCCCTCACACACCCGGAGCCACGTGTGGCTCGTCTGCCACAGGCGTGCCGCGTAGGGAAATGCTGGCGAGCAGGTCACGGCTGTGTTGTTCGTGGCCTGGCCCTCAGTGACGGCCGCTGTCCTGGACCAGAAGGCCGGTGCCCAGCACGGTGCCCCTCCCCGCTGACCCCGGAGCCGGCCGGGCACAGCTCTCATCCCCACGCCCCCTCTCCCCGCAGTTCGGGGAGCACTTTGAGTTCGACTGCAAGGACTGCGTGTGCCTGGAGGGCGGCAGCGGCATCGTCTGCCAGCCCAAGCAGTGCCTGCAGGAGCCGCCCGCCCGCTGCACGGAGGACGGCACGTTCCTGGTCACCGAGGTCAACCCCGCCGACCCCTGCTGCAACGTCACCTTCTGCAGTAAGGCCGGGGCCCCTGCCCCGCCCCGCCCCGGGGTCACCGAGCAGGGCCTGCCCCCACCCCGGGCTCCAGGGGTCACCGAGCAGGCCCGCCCCGCCCCGGGGTCACCGAGCAGGGCCTGCCCCCACCCCGGGCTCCAGGGGTCACCGAGCAGGCCCGCCCGTGCCTGATGCACCCCCACTGTGAGCCGGGGCCTGTGGCTGGCGCTGGAGGCTGGGGGCGGAGGTGGGCCGGGCAGTGCTGCTGGGAGGAGCTCAGGACCGGCCCCGGGAGGTCACGCATGGGGGGGCACAGGGAGGTCACGGTGTCCTTGCTCTGCCCCCCCGCAGAGTGCAACACCAGCCTGTGCAAGGCGCAGCCGCCGCAGTGCCCGCTGGGCTTCGACCTGAAGAGCGAGATGAAGCCGGGACGGTGCTGCCCCCTCTTCTCCTGCGGTAAGGCCGCGGCGGGGGCAGGGGCTCCCTTCTGGGGCCGCAGCCCCAGGCCCCGCCCCAGACCCGCCCAGGCCCCGCCCAGGCCCGCCCAGGCCCGCCCAGGCCCCGCCCCAGGCCCGCCCAGGCCCCGCCCAGGCCCCGCCCCAGGCCCGCCCAGGCCCGCCCAGGCCCCGGGCTGCCACCTGACCTCGGCCCTGCTCTCTCCCCCCAGTGCCCAAGGGCGTCTGTGTTGTTGGGAACGCCGAGTACCAGGTGCGCCAGGGGCTGCCAGGGGAGGGGGGCGGAGGGGGGTTCCAGCCAGGCTCGGGGCTCGCCCGCCTCACACCCCTCCCTGTGCCCAGCCCGGCTCCCCAGTGTACTCCTCCAAGTGCGAGACCTGCGTCTGCACCAACGCCACGGACAGCGCCACGCAGTTCAACAAGGTGTCCTGCAACCACGTGCCCTGCCCCAGCACCTGCAACCCCGTGAGTGCCGCCAGGAGCTGGGGGGGGAGAGGGGGCTGCCCCGCGCCGCTCCCCGCCGCCTGACCCGCCGTCTCCTAGGGCTTCGGGCTGGTGACCGTCCCTGGCGAGTGCTGCAAGAAGTGCGAGCAGACGGACTGCATCATCAACCAGCCCGGCGGCCAGAACCTCATCCTGAAGGTGCGGCCGCCCGGGGCGCCCATCCGGGCCGGGGCGGCGGGGGCGGGGCAGAGGGGAGGCCTGGGGGCCCGCCGTCCGCCTCTCCTCACACACCGCCTCCGCCCGCAGCCCGGGGACATGAAGAGCGACCCAGCCAACAACTGCACCTTCTTCAGCTGCGTGAAGATCCACAACCAGCTCATCTCCTCCGTGTCCAACATCACCTGCCCCGACTTCGACCCCAGCGCCTGCGTCCCGGTGAGCGGCTCCGGGGGCTGTGCGCACGCTGCCGGGGTCCCCTGGTCCTGGGTCCCCCTGGTCCTGGGGTTTCCATGGTCCTGGGGTCCCCCTGGTCCTGGGTCCCCATGGTCCTGGATCCCCCTGGTCCTGGGGTCCCCCTGGTCCTGGGGTCCCCCGGTCCTGGGGTCCCCCTGGTCCTGGAGGGCCGCGCCCATGCTGGGATCCTGCTCCGGCCTGGGCCCTTCTGTGGCAGCTGCCCCTCTGACCCTGGTGACCGGGGCCTCCCGAGGGGGGTCTGGGTCTCAAGCTCACTCTTCCTCTCTGCAGGGCTCCATCACACTCATGCCCAACGGCTGCTGCAAGAAATGTGAGTGCCCGAACCCTAAGCCCTAATCACTAGCCCTAATCCCTAACCCTAACCCTGAATCCTGAATCCTAACCCCTACCCTACCCCTACTCCCTACCCCCTAACCCTACCCCCTAACCTTAGTCCTAACCCCTAATCACTAGCCCTACTCCCTAACCTTAACCCTGAATCTTAACCCCTAACCCTACCCTACCCCCTACCCCCTATCCCCTAACCCTAATCTCTAGCCCTACCACCTAACCCTAACCCTAACCCTAGCCCTAACCCCTAACCCTTACCCCTAACCCCTAACCCCTACCTCCTAACCCCTAACCCCTACCTCCTAACCTCTAACCCCTACCCCCTACCCCCTAACCTAACCCTACCCCTAACCCCTATCCCCTAACCCTAATCTCTACCCTACCACCTAACCCTAACCCTAGCCCTAGCCCTAGCCCTAACCCCTAACCCTTACCCCTAATTCCTAACTCTAGCCCTAACCCTAATCCCTAACCCCTAACCCCTAACCTCTAACCCCTACCTCCTACCCCCTAACCCTCACCCTAACCCGCTGCGGCCAGACGGGCAGCCCTGGCCTGAGGGAGGGCACGGAGAGACGGGCCCGGATGATGCGTTTAGGGCTCCCCTGGGCGGCCGGCTGCCGGGCTCTGGGCGGGGCCTCCCGGGAGGGGTGCAGGGCCCCCCAAGCCTGCGCCTCGCTCTCCCCAGGCATGCCTCGCAACGAGACCAAGGTCCCCTGCTCCACCGTCTCTGAGTCCAAGGAGATCTCGGAAGGCGGCTGCACCAAGCGGGTCCTCATGAACTACTGCTCAGGCTCCTGCGGGACCTTCGCCATGTGAGTGCGGGCTGGGGTGTGTGTGTGTGTGAGTGCGGCCGGTGTGTGTGTGTGTGTGTGTGTGTGAGTGCGGGCTGGGGGTGTGTGTGTGAGTGCAGGCTGGGGTGTGTGTGTGAGTGTGTGAGTGTGTGTGAGTGTGTGTGTGAGTGTGTGTGTGAGTGTGTGTGTGTGAGTGCGGGCTGGGGTGTGAGTGTGAGTGTGTGTGAGTGCGGGCCGGTGTGTGTGTGTGTGTGTGTGAGTGCGGCCGGTGTGTGTGTGTGAGTGTGTGTGTGTGAGTGCGGGCTGGGGTGTGTGTGTGTGTGTGTGTGAGTGCGGCCGGTGTGTGTGTGTGAGTGTGTGTGTGTGAGTGCGGGCTGGGGTGTGTGTGTGAGTGCGGGCTGGGGTGTGTGTGTGAGTGTGTGAGTGTGTGAGTGTGTGAGTGTGTGTGAGTGTGTGTGTGAGTGTGTGTGTGAGTGTGAGTGTGAGTGTGTGTGAGTGTGAGTGTGTGAGTGTGTGAGTGTGTGGTGTGTGGTGTGTGGTGTGTGGTGTGTGTGTGTGTGTGTGTGAGTGTGTGTGTGAGTGTGAGTGTGTGGTGTGTGGTGTGTGGTGTGTGTGTGTGTGTGTGTGAGTGTGAGTGTGTGGTGTGTGGTGTGTGGTGTGTGGTGTGTGTGAGTGTGA